>CM060407.1:207130924-207700209 GCA_030545235.1 Helianthus tuberosus | reverse complement strand
CAGTCCCCGGTGATGAATGTTTTGATGGGGATGGAGACTGTCGAATTTCTTTGACTATCTTTAAAATTTCTTTTTGAGAATTGAGACCTGAAAGTCTTTGAATATACTCTTGATCTTCATCGCTGGCTTTGATGCCTCAAATTGGAGACTTTAGACTTCTTTCATATTGAGTGGTTAATTCCTTATAATACTTGGTAACTGCTTGAGAATCTGCTTTAGTGATGATAAACTTATTCCACCATTTACATCTGTATTGTCTAAAGAGCAATGGAGGAGAAAGTTCTGTACGACTTTCTTCTTGAAAATTGTAAGTCCATAAACAGATCAATGGAATTCTGAAAACGCTCATAAACTGTAAAGTATATTCGAAAATTGGTGTTCCATCATGTTGAAAATACTCTACGAATCTTGAAAATGCCTCTGAAATTCCTTTAGGAAAAGCTTCTGGAATAATTCTCATATATTTAAACCATTTGACAAACCATCTTGGATAAATATTTGAAAAATCTTCATCAAATTGGAAAAACTAAGAATGATCAAAGTTTCTTAGAAGAAATGCATATTCCCATGCATCTTGATAATCATAATAGTTATATTGAGGGTAAGCACTAAAATTTGAAAGGGTTTTTGAATTATAGGGCTTAGAATTCCAATCTTCTAAAGATAAAACCTTTAAAATTTTTACTTGACTATAGGCAATTTTAGAAGGATCTCCACTGTTAAAATTGTGTCGAATAATAACTGACTCTGAATCTTCTAAAATTGCTTGATAATAATCTCTGGTCTTGTATTCGTCCTTGAAAAAATGGCATCCTCTTGGATAAATGAAGTCGATTAAGGAAAAAAAAACTTTTGCTAACCTTTTCAATTTCCAAGGGTTCTAGAATTTTGATAATTTTTTTATTGGGGTTGATAGAATAAGGAATAGTGGTTGGAGAAGAGCTTGAAGGAGAGGCTGGTTTAGAAAGTTTTGTGAAAGAAGGAGATTGAATAATGGGTTTTGATTCTAGATTTTGAATAATGGATGAAAATGGAGGTCTAGGTCTGGGCCCTGGGGATAAAGGGGCGAATCTGTTTTGAATATTAGGTAATAAGGGAAATTGTTGCAAATGAGTTGGTCTTGATGGAGAACTTGGAGAACTTGATAATTGAGATTTTGAGAATTGTTGTTTTGAGAATACAATCTTTTTTGTAGAATCAGAGTTGCTCATATTCCCTGTAAAAATTCTCTTGATAAAAAATCTGGTAAAGAATTATTTTCTCCTTTTAATATCCTTTTCTAAAATATATTTTGCAGATAAACAGTCGATTCTTAATAAAAATGGTTTCATATATAAATCATCTTTAAACTTTTTTATACATAAAACTATACTTAAAATTTCCTTTTTAATTGTAGAATAATTCTTTTAAGTATCATTCCATGCTCCTGAATAATATCTAACTAAACTCTCTTTATTATTGAATTCCTGTTTTAGTATTCCTCCAAATCCTAGGTCGCTTGCATCACTTTCCACAATTAATTTTGCATTGGGATGGGGAATATGTAAACATGGTAGACATTTTATTTTATCTTTGATATGTTTTACTATATCTGTGTGTTCTTGAGTCCATGGTTTTGGATTCTTTTTTTAACCTGTCATATAAAGGTTTGGATATAATTCCTAAGTCTTTGAAAAAGTCATGAATATAATTTAAACATCCTAAAAATCTTTGCAATTGTTTTTTATCTTTGATTTCATTTGGAAATTTATTTGAAAATTCTAAACTTCTATTAATAGGTTTTATTGTTCCTTGAATAATATTATGTCCTAAAAATCTTATTTCTGTTTGAAAAAGACTCATTTTAGAGGGAGATACTACTAATCCATTTTTATGAATAATATTATAGAAAGCATTTAAATGTTTAAAATGTTGATCTAAGGAATTTGAAAATATTAATACATCATCAATGTAAACGATTGCATAATTTCCTAGTGGTAAAATAATATCATTCATTATATTTTGAAATTCCGAATGAGAATTTTTTAATCCAAAAGGCATTACATTCCATTCATAATGTCCAAATGGTACATTGAATCCAGTTTTATATCTATCTTCTTCAGCAATTTGAACTTGCCAAAATCCAGATTTCATATCAAATTTAGAAAATATTTTTGAATCATAAATCTTTTTTTAATAAATCTCTTTTGTTTGGTATAGGATATATAATCCATTCTAAAACTTTATTTAATGGTTTATAATTTATAACTAATCTAGCAGCTCCTCTTTCTATTTCTGCATTATTTTGAACATAGAAGGCAGAGCAAGACCAAGGAGATTTAGATGGTCTTATTAACTTATTGTCTAATAATTCTTGTATTTCTTTTTTACAATAGCCTTCTAACTCTTGAGACATATGTATAGCTTTAGATTTTGTTGGAATATTTTTCTCATTAAAATCTTTTATATAAGGTAATCTTACAATATGTTGTTTTCTTTCCCAAAAAACATTTGGAATATTTGCATAAATATTATTTTTAAATTGTTTTCAGTTTCTTGTATTCTTTTTATAATTATTTTATCTTGCAATTGATTCTTTATCCTAACATGATCAATTTCTTCAATTAAAAATTTCTTTTGTTTTTCTTTTAAACTTAAAATATTTATTTGTTTTGAAGTAATTGGATGAGCAAATTCAAAACAGATCTTTTTATTTAATACTTTAATACTTATTCCTTTTTCTTCAACTGTAAAAGGATATAATTGAGTTATGAATGAGAGTCCTAATATAATTTGAGATGTTAAATCCTTAACTAGAACTAATTGAGTTTTATAACAATAGTTTTCCTTACATATATGAACATTAGATAATTTATACTTAATATTTAATGGATTTCCATTGGCTCCAGATAATCCATAGGTAGTCTTTTCATAGTATTTTGTAGGTATTAATCCTTTTAAATGATTTATTTTTCCTAAATTTTCAGTATTGTTATTGTTTTCTTCATCTTCTTTATTTTTTCCTTGTTCTAATTCTTTAATCTGTGATTTTATTTCTCGAATTTCTTCTTTAATATTTTTTAATTCTATTTGTAATTCAATTATTGTAATAGGATTTTCTTTTATTTGTTTTGTTTGAAACCTTTGACATATTTCATTGAAATTATACACTTTTGTTTCTTTTTCTATTGGTAGTTTATACTTTTCTTTTAATTGTTTTAAATATACTTGTTTTACTTCTTTATCTTCAATTTTTTTCTAATAATTCGAATAAGTCTTTATTATCTGATGTTAGAGAATTTATTGTACCATCAATTTCACAAATACAAGGACCACTACATTCACATAAATTTTCTTCTGAACTACTTTCTGAATTAGAATCTTCAATATTGTTTAAATCATTATCACTATAGTCTGAAATACTGTTTTCACTTGAATTATCATAAATAAGTATTTTATTTATCTGTTCTTTTAATTCATCTGAAATGTTTAACTCATTTATCTTTCTCTTAGTATAACAATCTTTAGAATAATGTCCTTGTCTTCCACATTTATAGCAAATGACAATATCTTGTTTACCTTGTTTTTTCTTTTGAAAATAAGTCTTTTTAGATTTAGAAGGAGTTTTAAATGGTTTTCTTTTATAATTCTTTCTGATAAATTGTTTAGGAATTTTCTTTTTAGATTTAGAAGGAGTTTTAAATGGTTCAAATCCATATTGTTGACAAAAACTTCCTAATTCCTTATGACCTTGGATTCCATCATTTTTTATTTTTTCTTTTAATCTTAAATCATTACATATTTTTAATCCTTCTTGATATATATAATTTATTATTTGACCATAGGATAAATCTCTATAAGGAATACTATTATTAAAGTCTTTTTTAATTTTTTCTCTAATTCTTTCTGCAAATAATTTTGGTAACCCAGCTATAAATCTTTCTTTCCAATAGGCTTCTTTGCAGTCTTCTCTAGTCATAACTTTTGAAAGGAAAACATCCTTATACCATCTAAAATCTTGTAATTTTCTACATGTCAAATTTAATAATATTAATGAATTTCTTTCTTGATAATCTGTTGGATTTCCAATAAAATGTTGGATTATAGCAAATACTAGAGTATTAATTATATTAGGTGTTTCAGTTGGTGTTTGAACATTATTTTCTATTTTAATAATTATTTTTTTAGCATTTTTAATTATATGCTTTTCTTCTTCTGCGAGATACTTATCCCACCAGCTTTTTAAAATTCCAGTAAAACCAGAAACTATCATAGTAAGAATTGCAGTCTCATCATTTCCATTTGCTTTATATGCATTGGCTGCCATTATCATTTCTTGCATTAAATTAAGAATTTGATGTTCTGTTTGACCTTCTATACTCCATTCATATAGAGAATTTCCATCATATTTGGCTTGGACTAAGGTATGTCGTTCTTCAAATTGTAAATCAGGTGGAGTAGGTCTAGGGTAGTAATTTCTTGTTTCAGGTCTAGTAGTATAGGTATTATTTTTTGAAAAATGATAATTTCCTCTTTTAATTTTGTTTATAGAATCTTTTATCTGAAAATCATTAAATTGTTCTTCTATATTTTGAATTTCTTGATCTGAAATAACATTTATACTTAGTTTTGAGATTTTTGAAGAAATATCTTGTAACATATCTTGTTGTTTGTTTAGACGTATCGGGATATCTATACTATATGGTTTAAATATTGGATTTTCAATATTTTCAGTTATTTTTTTAGTTTTTGAAGTACTAGGTTGATCTAAAATTTTATTATTATTAGTTTCTATTCTTTCTAATTGTTCTCCTATGGTATTTAATTTTTCATTAGTGTAATTATTTTGAAAAATAATTGCTTTTACGTTTTTATCTATATCTTCCTTAATGTTTGCTAAAGGCTTTGCAATATACTCTTTATTTTTAGTTTTTATTTTTATATCTATATGTGGAGGATGTATACTAGTAATATTTTCATTTTTATCTATAATCGTATAGGTTTTGGTTATAGTATTACTAATAGATATATTTTCAAAAAATGGATACTCAATTTTATTTTCTATACAGTAAAGAGAAACCAGGAGAAAAATGGAATATTTTCATCATTTTTACACATATATAATTGCCAATCAATTTCATGTAAAAATCTTTCATCTTCATTAAATTTAGAAAAATACCATATTAATTTTTTATTATTATATTTATTGAACATTTCATCTTTTAAATATTTTACCATTTCTTTATCCATAATTAACAAGTTGTGCTAGAAATCTTTTCTATAAGTTTTACTCTATAGTTATTTTCTTCTCTTAATTTTTTCTCTAAAAATAATATATAGTTAGAAGACTAAAAATATGGTTTAGTCGTATAGTTAGAGTAATGATAAGGGTCAGATGGAAGCATGTTACATGGATTTTTATATTGTTCTAATCTTTCTCTCAAATATTTTATTCTTCTATTGCAAAGTTTCAAAAACCAAATATTATTATTTCTACGAGCTTGAACTTTTGAATCACTCATTTTATATCTTCATAATTTTCCATATCAGACTTAGTTGGGACATAAGTATTATTATCACTATCATTTTCTTCATATAGCGGTTTTGGGATAGTATTTGAAAAATCAACACCTTTTATTTTCATTGATAAACTTCTTCTAAATAGACTTTCATCTAAAGTATTTATAGAAGTACTTGCTCCTATAGAATGCCTTGGTGGTATATTACTAAAAGAAATATCTATTGATCCATCAGAATGTTTTACTATACTAGATGTTTGATTATCTATCTCTATAGGTTTTGGCGGATTTATATCTTGTAAATTCCATGTTAATGATTGAGTTATTTCATTCCATTTTAATTTTTTAGGTGTTCTTATCTTTGTATGCATAGTATTAGCTTCAAAAATAATAGTTTCATCTTTTGGGGATATTAATTTAGTTTTAGGTTCTATAGTGGTAGTCATAGTTTTATAATATATTATATATATAACTACTGCAGCATTAGTTTTTTCTTTAAATTCTAAGTTTTTAGTTTTTAGTTTTAATTGTTAATGTTAAAGTATCTAAAATATGTGGATCAAATAAACCAATTGAAAATTTTGGATAGCAATTAAAGTAAATAGGACCATTTTAAATAAGCTAGCAAAGAATTATTAAAATTTGTATGTCTTGCATCTCTTAAAATTAGTAAAACAGGAGCATCAATGCCTAATCTGAACATAGGTTTAATGGCGACTTGAACTAATCCTATGTGTAGAAATTTATATAATTTTCTATGTCTTTTAATAGCTTCTACTGATAATAATTGCATATTTTGATACTCTTTATTAATAGGTATAGTTTGTTCATGAGTTTTTATAGAATAATCTTGTAAAAAATCAAAACTACCAATTTTGTAAATAGTTTTAACATCTTGTTTTGGTATACTCCAATTTAAAAGATTGTTTTCAATTTGAGAAATATTAATTTCAACAGAATTCATATGTAAAGAATTCATGTTTAAGTCTTCTTCATCATTATGATTAGTATTTGAGCTATAATCTCATTTAGAAAAGAATTTTGATAACTGATTCATTATAATTATTAGTCTTTAAATTTTTAAAGTAGAGCTTATACTGAGGGAACACCCCCATATTGTGGTGGTCCGGCTGCCCATTTTCATTTTCTTTTGGGCATTTAGCTAATCCAACCGACAATCGACAGGGCTTACCAACACAGTTCTACCCCCCTTTAAAATTTCAGGGCTAATAATCATAATAAATTAGTTATTAAAACAATTTACTAAACAGAGACATGGCTCTGATACCAAAACATATATATATATATAGAGAGAGAGAGAGCCGCTAAAATGAGAACCACCCCCAGTTGTAAGAACCATGAGAACCAGTCTCCACCAATCAGATCTTGCCAACAATAAGGGTATATCGGTCATTTACCCCAAATGTCATATCCTCCTCTCTCCTCTTTCTTTCTTTTCAATTTATAAGTTGCAGATCCTCCATTTTTAAAATATCCTCTCTCTCTCTCTCTTGAAAAATCCAACCCTCACACCCATCTCTCATTCATCTCTTTCTTTCCCCCTGTTTAAATGAAGATGATGATGTCGACGATTGAACCCCACCCCTGTTTCTCTCTCTTTCAACACCATTACCGCCGCCATCGCCGGCGTCGGTTCGTCGCCGGCCGTCCCCCACGGCGCTGCTGCCGCCGCACAACTCCTCTGCCACCTCTCTTTCTCTCTCTCATCGAGTTTCTCTCTCCCCGTCCCTTCTCTCTGTTTGGTCGCTACAGGCCGCCTCTCACCACCACCGGAGGGTGGGTGTGTGGTGTGTGTGAGTGGTGTTTGGCACTTCAAAAGACGGTGGTGGGGTTCAAACCCCACCTACAACTCCGACGACGATTGTGGCAGTGGTGGAGAGAAAGGGGACAGCGACGGTGGTGGTATGGAGGATTGATGGAGATGGTGGAGGGTTTTTGACGGGTTCGACGGCTGGGTGGTGGTCGGCGGCAGTTGGTCGGCGGCGGTGGTTCTACGGTTACGGTGGTGGTTGGTCGGCGGCGGTGGTTCTAACAGTGAGTTAGTGGCTGGTGATTCTTCTGGTGATTCTTGGCCTGTGTTCTTTGATATGTGTTCTTGAATGATGATGATGATACCGATGGTATTTTTGGTTTGTGTTCTTGATTTTTCTGGGTTTACTTGATTTTTCTGGGGTTTACTTGATTTTTCTTGTGATTCTCGGCCTGTGTTCTTGATATGCGTTCTTGATTGATGATGATGATACCGATGGTATTTTGGTATGTTGGTATTTTGATATCTGTTTTGATTTGTTTGGATTTGGTATGTTGGGGATTTGGATTTGTGGGTTTTGATATGGTCATTTTTGGGTGGCGATGATGAAAAAAAAATAATGTAGATTTAGATGACGATGGCGCGGCAAGGACGGCGGAGGGTAGGTTTTTTGAACCTGCAACCCCATTTTTGCAGCCTTTTGATTTTCGGATAATCTGGGCCAAACCCTGTTTTATTTTCGAGATACACTTTGTTTTTTATGTTGTTGTTTTTTTATTTCCCCCCCCCCCTAGTCGATGATGATAACATATCTGAGACACCTCCCGAGTGTGCGATTTCTGGGTGCGTTCGTTTTTGCGTAAAAAAGTTTTTGTAAAAAAAAAAAAAAAGTTAAACCATAGACTTTTTAACGTAAAAACGTAAAACATAAAACGTAAAAAGTTTTACGTAAAACGTAAAAAAGTTTTAGGTAAAACGTAAAACGTAAAATTTTTTAAGTAAAACGTAAAAACAACGATTGAATTTAAAACCGGCGCGTAAAACGTAAAAAACGTTAACGTAAAAAACGTTAACGTAGAAAGCCTGAATTTAAAAATGTTAACGTAAAAATCGTTAACGTAAAAAACCGGCGCGTAAAACGTAAAAACCTAAAAAACGTTAACGTAAATACCGGCGCGTAAAACGTAAAAAACGTTAACGTAAAAAACCGGCACGTAAATCGTAAAAAAACGTTAACGTAAAGAACCGGCGTGTAAAACGTAAAAAATGTTAACGTTAAAACGGCGCGTTGAAAAAACGACGCGTGAAAAAACCGGGCGTAAAAACGGAGCGTAAAAACAGGTCGTAAAACGTTCCGTAAAAAAACGCTCGTAAAGAACGGCTCTTAAAAATGTTTTAATCTCATCCATCCATTTTGAAAATGTTAAAAAAAAATTATCATAAAAATCTGAATTTAAAATATTGTTTAACATAAAATTCTATTTTTTAATAAAAAGTAATTAGTGAATAGGACAAAAAGGCAATTAAATATAAATATATATAAAAAGACAAAAAAAATAATTTTTACTTAAATACCCTTTTGGATTAAAATATTAAAGAAATAAGAAGACAAAAAATACTTAATATTATTTTTAAATACTTTTAATCTTATCCATCCATCATCTTGATCTAATGGCTAGAAAGTGGTTCCCGCGGTTCTTACAACTGGATGTGGTTCTCATTTTAGCGGTCCCCTATATATATATATATATATATATATATATATATAGGGGGCCGCTAAAATGAAAACCACCCAGTTGCGAGAACCGCGAGAACCACTCTCCACCAATCAGATAATTACAAGCAAAAATGTAATATAGTCATTTAATCAAAACCATCAAATCATCCCTCTCTCCTCTTTAAAATCTTTTTAAAATCTTTTCAATTTTCCTCTCTTCACATTTTCTTTCCTCTTTTTGTTATTTTGTAAAAAAGTATTTGTAAAAAAAAGGTTTAAAACCGTAAAAAAGAAATTCGTAAAAAATGCAAAAAAGTTTAAAAACGTATGTGTAGAAAAATGGTTTTTTAAATAAAAGGTTAAAACCGTAAAAAAGTTTTCCTACAAATTTTTGTCTTTTGCAAAAAAAAGTATTTTTTTTTAAATTGTAAAAAATATTAGGTAAAATTTTTTTTGTAAAAAAAATGTTAAAACCGTAAAAAAAAGCTTTCTTAAAAAAACGTAAAAAGGTTTACAAAACGTGTATGTAAAAAAAAGTTTTTGTAAAAAAAGGTTAAAACAGTAAAAAAAATGCGTATAAATTTTTGTTCTTTGTTAAAAAGTTTACGTAAAAAAAATTGTAAAAAAAGTTTTTTTCGTAAACAAGTTTTTTTTAAAAAAAGTTTAAAAGCGTCAAAAATTTTTCATAAAAAAAGGTTTAAAACCGTAAAAAAAAGTTTAAAAATGTGTGTGTAAAAAAACGGGGCGTAAATAAGGGGCGAAAAAACGGCGCGTAAAAAAAAAACAGCACGTAAAAAACGGAGTGTAAAAAAAAGCGCGTAAAATGGGGTGTAAAAAACGGCTCGTATAAAAATTGGGTGATAAAACGACGCGTAAATACGGGGCGTGCATACGGGGGCGTAAAACGGCGCGTAAAAAAACGGGGCGTAAAAACGGGGCGTAAAAAACGGCGTGTAAAACCGGGCGTAAAACAAACAGCGCGTAAAACCAGGCGTAAAAACGGCGCGTAAAACCGGGCGTAAAAACGGCGCGTAACAAATGGCGCGTAAAAAACCGAGCATAAAACACGGCTTGTAAAACCATTTTTTTTGTAAAAAAATCCTGACAAAAAGTGTTTTTTTGTAAAAAAAAAAATCAGATTTTAAAATGTTTTTTAATTAAAAAATCTGATTTTAATAAAAAAATTAATTTTATAAGACAAAAAAAAGTAATAAAAAACAATATATACAATAAGACAAAACAAGCAAATTTACTAAACTACCCTTTTGACATTAAAATATTAAAAACATAATAAGACAAAAAGAATTTAATAAGAGTAAATTACGTTTTTGGCCCCTGTGGTTATACCACTTTTACTATATTAGCCCAAAATAAGAATTTTTAACATATCTGCCCCATGGTCTCTATAACTGACAATTTTGGCCCCCCAAGTCTAACCATTTTGGCCCCCATGGTCTCTATAACTAACCATTTTGCCCCCCATGATCTCTAGACTTAGGGGCCAAAATGGTTAGTTATAGAGACCATGGGGGCAGATATGTTAAAAATTCTTATTTTGGGTTAATATAGTAAAAGTGATATAATCACAGGGGCCAAAAACGTAATTTACTCTTGTTTTTATAACTTTTAATCTTATCCATCCATCTGTAAAGATCAATAGTTGGAAAGTGGTTCTCTTAACTGGGGGTGGTTTTCATTTTAGCGACCCCTATATATATATATATATATATATATATATATATATATATATATATATATATATATATATATATATATATATATATATATATATATATATATATATATATATAGGGAGGAGATCATGCAAGAACCACCCTTATTGCGAGAACCGCAAGAACCAATGTGAACACAACCTAAAATAGCTAAAAAAACCTTAAAAAAATCTAAAAAAACCTAACCCCCACCCCCTCCAAGCTAAAATGCTAAAAACTAAACCCCTAAAAAACCTAAAAAAATCTAAAAAAAATCTAAAAAAAAAATCTAAATTTTTTTTTAATATTTTTTATGCTCAAATCGCTACTTTTAGTGGCAAAAAAAAAAAAAATTTTAAAAAATTTTCTTTTTTTAATTTTTTTTTTGCTTCGAAAAGTTGCGATTTTTATATAAAAATTATTAAAAAAAAAATTTGTGTGATTTTTAGCTATTTTTAGGCATTTTTGGTTGTGTTCACATTGGTTCTCGCGGTTCTCGCAATAAGAGGTGGTTCTCGCATGATCTTCTCCCTATATATATATATATATATATATATATATATATATATATAGGGTATGGATCATTTTAGAACTGTAAATAATTGCAGAACTTACAGAACTCCTAATAAACAGTCATTTGACTAATATATTTTTATATTTAACATTATTTGAGGGTATGTTTTATTATTTATTATGATTTCATGTGTGTTAAGAGTAGTTTTATCATTTTTTTCATATGTAATTTTATAATTACATAAACGTAAATTGGTTCCTTTACACATATGTAAACTAGTTCCATTACACATATGTAAATTAGTTATTACACATAAATAATTTAGTTTTTCATATATGTAATCATAAAAATACATATATTATATCCTTAAATAATGTTAAATATAAAACTATATAAATAAAACAATTGTTTATTAGCAGTTCTGAAAGTTCTGTAATTTTCAGAGTTCTGAAATGAACTCAACCCTATATATATATATATATATATGGGAAGATTCTATGCAGAACACTAAATATCACGAGAACATGTAGAACACAATGAATCACCCAATTTTTCTATCCTAAAAACCTATAAAGTAAATGAAAATGTTACAAATATAAGATTTATTGTTTCTTACACTAGAATTCAAAACAAAACATGAAAAATTTTCACTTTTTGTATAACCTACACATATGTAGGTTATGTATAGGATAAATTACCAACATGTATATAGGCTATGTATATATTAAAATCTTTGGTTTTTTATGTATATATAATAAACATTAACATAAAATTAAAAAAAATATGTATTTTAAATCCCAAAATTTAGTGTTTTAGAGTTGTTCTTTTTGTTCTTGCAATAGTTAGTATTTGTAATGATCTTTATCTTATATATCTATACTATATTATAAAGCATTTCATTAAGGACTTCTTAAAACTTAAGAGGTACAAGTAGAAATGCTTAGAATACAACACAATATGCATGTATTATTTATCTTTTAAGGGTAAATTTGTCTTCTTCCCACAAGGACTTCTTAATGAGAGATACAAGTATTAGATGGAATTAATGTAAATCAGTTAATGAGAGATTATATAGTATTAAATGGAATCACTCTTCGACTCCTTTTTTTTTTTTTTTCATAACATCCATCAGACATTAATTTAATATAAGTAATAATAATGTTAAATATGATACACATGAGATGCTTGTAGTTAATCAGCCAAAGTTAATTGCCCAATCCATGAGTTCAAGTGCAAGACTTATTCTTTTTTTTTTGGCTTTAAAGATGTTGCTTTGATCCATGAGTTTGTCGGTTTGAAAGGGGCTCAAAAGGAAGCTTTCAAAGGTATTATTAGGATTGGAGTGTGGTGCATCTCGAAAGCTAGAAATAAAGCGAGGTTCGATAATAAGGAGGTTAGAATTGAGGAGATAGTTAATGAAGTTAAGGCACTTGGTTTTTTATGGTTTAAAAATACGAGTAAATGTAAAGATATTGAGTGGGGCGATTGGTGTAAATTTGTAATTATGTAGGCTCGGTTGTGTTGTTTGGCCCCTCGTTTTGAGGGTGTCGTTTGTGTTTTTATGAAGTTCTCCTTTCAAAAAAAAAAAAAAATTTGCCCAATGATGGTCATTACTATAATAATTATTACATTCGGTTGCAATTCCACCCGTTGATGGCATTACTTATTACTTATTACTTATTTACTTATAAAGCATTTCTCCAAGGGCTTCTTAAAAATTAAGAGGTCTAAGTAGAGATGCTTAGCATACAACACATAATGCATATATTAATTATTTTTGAAGGATAAATTTGTCTTTTTTTCACAAATAGTATTAAATTACTAATTATAAATTAATAATTGAAGTTGTTAAATACAATTAAATTAAGACTTGAATGTTACTAGAAAAAGAATTCAAAGAGTTCTGTGCAGCCGTATTGAAGTTGTTAAATACAATTAAATTAAGAAAATAAGTATAGAATTAAATGTTAATTGAAAAAGAATTCAAAGAGTTAGTATAGACTTGAATGTTACTAGAAAAAGAACTCAAAAGAGTTTTGTGCAGCCGTGCTACATGGTTTCCTAATCCAAAATGACAATAAAGAAAGAATTCAAAGAGTTCTCTTCCACATGGTTACTCAATCGACCAAATGAATTGAATTTCGAAACAGTCGAACCGTTGGCCATCATTGACAAATATATATAGTGTTCAAATTCACATGGTGGCTATAACCTATAAGAAAATCACTTGGCTGGATCTCAAATTTTGATCTTAGGATTTGTCTCTTGCAAACTATTCGAATATCACCACCCAATCACTGGCGACTACCTTGCAACTCATGTCCGCCGACAACTGCAGCCTTCTCTGCGACGATACCACCACTCCATCATATTTCAAATTCTAAAGAAACCAAATCACCTTTCAATCTCTACTCCTAATGAACTAGCCGGTGATGCCAATCCGTGACGGTCGACTAAAAGTGGAAGTTATAGACTTTCTTTGCTGATTAGACATTTGATTCTGATGCGGTGTCGTTTACGGCTTGATTCGATGTCTAAAATCTGCTTTTCGTGAATGAATAATAATCTCAGTTTTATTCAGTTTTCATTTGCATATTTATTTCTTGTTTGATGAGATCTAGATGATTGTTATTTTTTTTATGGTAATGGGTTTAGTTGTTTGATAATTGTTTTTTTTTTTTTTTTGTTTCATTTAAGTTTAAATAGTTAGATTGTGATAAATTTTAGTTTATTTTAGTTCTTGTACGAGCCAAGTCTTATAGTTATAAGTTTGTTGATGTTATGTCTAAATTAACGATCACTCCTAAATAGTTAGGATATGGATATTTTTTGAATGTAAAGCTAGCTTTATTGAATAATTCTTATGTTTAAAACATCTTTTATGCATGTTGTTATGGCATATTCTGATGGATCCCTGTTTTAATTAGCTTGCAAGTGTTTATGGTTAAAACCAACGGTGGTGAATTGAACCAAATGTTTAAAATATGTTGCCTGCAGCCCATGATACATGATAGAGGTGCAAATTCAAAATTGTTCGTGAACCGAAACCGGCTTGCAACCCACACGGAGAGACACCGGTTTAAGCATGATAGAAATCGTAGGGTTTGGAACTGGTTCGAGCCTAATGGAAATGAACTTGCTCATTAACAACCTTTAATGGTGTTCCCGCCGCAACGCGCGGGCACCCCACTAGTATATATACTATGTCACTGTCACATATAATTATTGTAACTAAAAAAATGATACTGCACATTTGATCAAGTTAACTTTATTACATTGTGCATATTTGATTAAGCTAACTTTATTACATGGCCGTTTGTATATTTCTCGATATGAAAGAATGTATTTCTTGTGTCAAGGTGGAGAAATATATCACTATATATTCAAGCTACAATTTATTCGGATTTGTAATGTTTTCTGCTGAACATTAGGATGGTGAGTTAGCTAGAAGAATGACAAGAAGGACTTGGCTTAATTACACACTAACAATAGAAGTTGCAGTATTGGTTGAGGCCATTTCCGTTGGATTTGTTAGTGCCAGGTTAAGAATAAATGAAGGCTAGCTAGCTTGTTAATCACCTGCCAGCCACCTTAATTATTCAACTTCCAAAATGGTGGCGGTTGTCTCTTATTATATATATATATATGTGTTGGTCTGTTTTCATAAATCTTTGTCAAAATCTAATTGTAAACTGATAGAGAATTGTACTTGCAAATCAATCATTGTCATGTAATTATCAATGCATGCGTTCATTCAGATTTTAGCCATATAATACGTTGGCCAGCTAATTGGACCATGGGACCATTTGTTTGTTTATATATAGCAACTCTCCAGCCTTTGCAGTTGCAGCCTTAACTTTGCCAGTGGACTTGTAGCCATCTTAGATTACTTTAGGATAATCACAAATGGTTGATATGACAATTTGATTAAAAAACGTTAGTGCCTCGTCTGGATTCTTGATGTCGAAACGCACAAGTGGAATCGAAATATATACATATGCTGATTGGATTTACGGTGCTAAAAGGTTGATAATGCTCCCTCCTCCTCCTCCTCCTCCTCCTCCTCTGCTTTCTTTCATCTTTACGATTATTCTTCATCCACCTTTTAACTTTGAATAACTTCTTCTTCTTCTTCTTTTAAAAAAGTTCATTGCACCTGTGTTACCCAATGCCCATGACGCATTTTCATAACTATTCCCTTTGTCACGAATATTTCTCTTTTTTCCTCCTCAAGATTTTCTTTTTTCACCAGAGGCATATAATTTGTGTCCTATAAAGTTCCATTTTTTGCATCTGTCATGTACTGGTCTCCACACACTCACACACCAGAGGCATATAATTTGTGTCCTATAAAGTTCCATTTTTTGCATCTGTCATGTACTGGTCTCCACACACTCACACAATGGATAGGATTGATGATCCACCTAAATGGACGTTCAAAATTATCACAACCCTACTGCCCAGGCCCCCACCCTAGCTACAACTAGGCTGCCAAAAAAACAAAACCTTCAATGTTATATACAAACCAAATTGTACTTAATTATAGGGTTTCATATTCATGTCCTGTCAAGCATCTTTATTGGCATTTGCATATTTCTTGTCTCCTCTCTCCACTCAAAACCAAAGATTCATCCACATAATAATTAATTAGTGCGTGCGTGAATAAGTTTCATTCCATATATCCAACAGCAACCCTACTACTACAAGTATATCCAAAACCATAATTAATTAATTAACTACATGACATGAATGCATCGATCAAGAAGCTAGCTAGCTTTTATCATTACAAACTATCTAAGGTAATTAATTTCTTGTGAATTATTATTATATGGAATTACTACTTATGGTTGTGGAACGAAGCCAAATTTGAAAGCTGTGTATTGTCAGAGCCAAACTTTGTGTTGGTGTGCGAGAAAAAGGATACAAGTTGAATGGTTTGCAAGGGGGCACGTCTTCTTTTCTTGTTCCCCTTTCTCACACAAACACGTACATTGCTTTCTTACGTCATCATCACCACACAAACATATTCATTTCCCATTTTCTAAACTTGAATATAATCACAACTTATCAACATTGATGGATTCGAGACTGAAACGAAATGTTCTTCAACAGAACAAAAAACCAAAAAAATAAAAAATAAAAGTTGTATTTATACCAGAAAGTAAAAAGAAAAAAATTAATTAAACATATCTTGTATTCAGCTTCTTTAAAAAGTAACGAACACAAATTGAGGATAATTTTGAAGCACTTTGCTTAAATCAAAATGATCAACTATTTTATGCTAGTTAATAATTTAATCTAACTTTAAACTATTGTATCTATAATATTGTTTTTCCTAAAAATGATATTAAACCTAACGTTATACATCAACCAAACCAAATCATGAGCGTTTTTAAAATTCCCATGAAATCTTTATAATGGGAGGCATATCTTTTCTCCATCATTCTTAATTAAACAAAAAGCCATCGCAATTTTTCTAATAAAACGTGTCATATAATGGTAATTTAGGTTTGAGTTCGGGTTAAATTTATTTAAAAATGAGAATGGTATAAAGACACAATAATCGTAAAATATAACACAATGTCGAGTAAAATATAATATAATATAATGCCGAAAAATATAACACAATATCGACCAAAAAGATACAATGACTAAAATATAGGAAAAACGCAATGTTAAATAAAAAAACACAATGATCTAAACAAAAATTCTAAAATCTAAAAGCTAAAAATACAAAATCTAAAATCTAAAATCTAAAATCTAAAATCTCATATCGTAGAGTTCAATGAAACGGTTTCAATGATGTTTGAATGAGTTCAATCGAAGTTCGTTTGATACCCTTCCTACGACTTCCTATTTTTAGGAGGCTATGTACTTGATCCTAACCCTTGAGCTCGACTCAAATAGTTAACTTTGATTAAACAAATAGTGTTAAAATAATAATAATAATAATAATAATAATAATAATAATAATTATTATTATTATTGTTATTATTATTATTTAACTGCAAATTTGTTTTATTTCACTGTTATCTGTGTAACTTGAACCCAAGACCTCCACTTCCCAAGGTGTTTAAATGCTTCACCTTTGCCAACGGACCACCACACCATTGGTAATGTGATAAGGTAAGGTTTTGGGAAGATATATGGTTATGCAATAAAACACTAAAGGAGGAGTTTCCACTGTTATATAATATGGCTTCAAAGAAAAGTGCCAGAGTTTATGAAAATTACAAGAAGATGGGATTAAGTGTAGTTTGGATTGGGATTGGAAGACTAGATCGTCATCTTGTGAAAGTTGGGCTGAGTTTCTACGCCTTTTCGAAACACTTAATAGTAGACACATGAAGGATTCGAGTGATGCGTGGGGATGGGAAACGGAAAAAGGAAGATTTTTTTCGGTGAAAGTCGTGAGGGACGAGCTAGGCGATGCGACATTCCAAAGAGATGGAGATCCGATTATGAAGTGGTGCGGGTGGGCAACAGCCAAGGCGAACACATTGGTATGGAGGTGCATCTCGGGAAGGATTCTAACGCGAGTAGAACTAGCTAAAAGAGGAGTGCAGGTCGGGTCCGTGATTTGTCCATTTTGCGGATATATGGAGGAAACGACTGACCACATTTTTGTCACGTGTATCACGGCCAAAGCCATTTGGTGGCTCGTGGGCGTTTGGCTGAAAAATACGAATCTATTAGCTTGCTCGACGGTCAAAGAAATTCTTGCTGTGGCATGGGGAGTCAATCTACCGACAATACAAAAGAAGGCTTTCTCTTGTGTTATCATGGCGGCTATATGGACCATTTGGATACAAAGGAACGAGAGGATCTTCAATAACAAACACAAGTCATACACGAGGATTGTCGAAGATATCAAAGAATGCTCGCTTTTATGGCTGAAACATAGAGGTCGCATGAAGGATATCGTGAGAGATTATTGGAATAGCTTGGGTGTGAACGAAATTCATATATAGGTAATGTTTGTTTGTTACTTGTATGTCTCTCTAGCTCCTGGCTAGAAACATTATTTGTAACTGTTTGAAGTAATGATATGATCCTCTTTTCCGTTAAAAAAAACCCCATTGGTAATAATTTAGGGCATGATATTATAGGACATTATGCATTTAACGTCATGCTTTTTTCCTTTATACACTTTCTTAGACAAGATAATACTCTTTAGCCTATCCTTATCCCAGTAGTGTGTGTGTGTATCGTTTAAGTATAAATGTCTGTTGATGCACTTGTGTCTGTACTTTGTCTGTATACGAAACGATGTCTTTATTAGTCATGTAAGTTTGACCAAGTCAACCATCCTCCTGGTTTGACTTGGCCAAACAGTCAACATTGTGTTTGTAAGGTGTTGGATCGAAGGATGTGTCATCGAAGGATCACTTATATCCTTCGATGATGATGAGCTCGAAAGATGGACCTTCGATGGATGGACCACGGAAGATCACATCTTTCGTGGTACATGTTGATCGTTCGAGCTGTTTCTGGTCGACAGATGATCGTTCGACCAGTCTGCATGATCCTTCGACCAGACCTGCTGTGTTTGGGTATAAATACCCGTGTGTTGTGTTCATTTCGAGAGGGAGACAAGTTAGACACTCAGACAGATAAGGAACACACACACACACTAGAGAGAGTTTGCAAGACTGATTTGTAAACATTGAGCTGTAACTGGACCTTTCATACGTTTAATACAAGTGGTGTTAATCGTTGAACTTTGCGTGTCGTGTTATTGCGTGTTCTATCTCGGTTTGCTATTTCGGTTGGATTCCGCACAACCGGATTGGTTTGTACACAAGGATTAGGCGACTAGATCCTCCCCTAGCCGGACCTACAAGTGGTATCAGAGCCTTGGCTCTTCTCCTTGTTAAAACCGAGAGTTTTCGGACTGTTTTTCGGGTTTAAAAGGTTCACTATTTTCTGGAAAATCTTGTTGTTTTTGCTTGGTGTTTTGTTAAAAAACCTTATTATTCTTCATGTTTACATGTTAGTTGTTGGTTTTTGTTAAACATTTTGGCAAAATTGTGTGTTTGGAGAGTTTCGGTTCACCGAAATTCTTGTTTTTCTGGGTAGTGTTCTTGGTATATTCATAGTGTTCTTGATAAACTACACTTTTGATCTTAATAATTTTAAATTACAAAGTGTTTGTTTGTGTTGGAAGTTGTTTACTGATTAAAATATTGATCATTACCCGGTTGGTGAAAAACCTGCATGTTCAGACCTGAAAGATATGGTCTGAACATACTTTCTGCCGAAAGTTCTCACCAACCCGTCAACTTTTTCACCAACTTGTCATCGTTTGTCAACTGTGTCAGAACCGTTCGAAAGATATCCTTCGAACTCGAAAGACCATCTTTCGATCAGTGGAGGTTCGATAGATCATCATCCTTCGAACCAAGGAATCATTTCGAAACATTCATCTTTCGGTCTACTGTTCATTTTCGAAAGACAAGGATCCTTCGATTGGGGAGTCTTTCGAAGTCATCTTTCGAAATCATCTTTCGGTGTACAGTACTTTTTCGAAAGATAAGGATCCTTCGGTTGGAAAATCTTTCGAAAAACATTGTTCGAAATTCAACAGAGATCCTTCGAACCCTGTTGATCCTTCGAACAGGTGTTGATCTTTCGATCATTAGTCTGTTTGTGTTTAACAGTTTGTGTTTTTCAAGTCTTTCTAACAGGTGTCCTTCGGCTGATCAAAAATGAATTCGGCCTGGGGTGTTCCCTTACCTGCCTCTCCTGCATGGGCCGAATCTCCCGTACCTGTATCTTCGCAAGCTAAGGCTATATCTACCGGTCAATGGGCATTCGTATCAAATCAAACTCCAAGTGTTCAAAGCATTTTGTTAAGCGAAAGTGAAACGGGAAGTTTGAATAGGCCTCCAAAGTTGATGCACTTAAGTGAATATCCGGGATGGTTTGATAGATTTCATACATACGTCCTTGGTCAAAATACAGAATTGTGGTTACGTTTCGTCACAGATTTTGATCAAACAATAGAGCTTGCTGCATCATCTGCTGCTACGTTTGCAGATCTTACGGAAGATCAGAAGAAGGTCTATGATTTGGAAAAGAAGGCATATGCCATTCTTACTCAGGCGTTGAGTAAGGATATTTATCATCAATTTGTCAGTCACAAGACAACGAAAAAGTTGTGGGACGCATTGAGGATAAGGGGCATAGGAAATGAAGCGACACGTCAATTGAGAAAAGACCTACTAAAGAAAGAGTTTGATGGTTTTACTTGTATGGAGAATGAATCTTTAGGAGATTTGACAAGTCGATTCAATCATTTGCTGACTGAATTGGGAAATATTGGGGTTGTAACAACTTCAGCAGAGATAGTGAAGAAGTTTGCAGATGCACTGCCACCTCAATGGAATAATTTCTTAGAAATCATGAAGTACAATGGCACTTTGGATACAACAAACTTCAATGATTTTGCTCAACTCCTGGAAAACAAGAATCAGGAAGAAACTCTCAAGGCAAAAAGAGTTCTAGTGCCACAAAATCCTGAAATGTATTTTGGAGCTTCTAGCACTTCTACAAAACCTTCTTCACACGCTCCAATTCAAACAACATTTGTGTCTAGCACTAGCTTGTATGGCCTTCCTCCTCCAACAACAGACATATATGGAGTTCCGTTTGAACCAGTCCCTAAATCAGTACCACAACAGCAAGGCCAACAACCTATCAGAGCAACAGACATGTATGGGAATCCTCTTCCTCCTCAACAGCAAGCGTGTTATGGAAGTACATCATCTGCTGGTCAACAATCAAAGCCAAATACAGTACAGCTCAACACCTCAAGCTTTTCTAAAGTCAGTGTGGAAGTAGCCAAGGAACACATGGAGCTGCTAAACACTTTGGTGAGCGCATACTGTGGATTAGTTGAAGGTCAGATTGGCAACATTAATCTGACACAAGAAGACTATCAGCAGATTGATAAAGAGGAGATGGAGATGATGGACATCAAGTGGGCCTTTGCCAGTGCTGTTAGGCGAGCAAAGGATTTCATGGAAAGAACGGGCAGAACCAGCTTGAAAAGCAAGAAAGACACCAAGTATGGGTTTGATAAGCAGGCTGTTAAATGCTTCAATTGTGGTGAACGTGGTCATTTTAAAAGGGAATGTACAAGGCCAGCACAGCATGGAAACCAGAGTCCCTTCAGAAATCAAGGCAATCAGCAGAATCAGAATAGGAACAATGAGCACACGCTGGTGCCTGTCAACAACCAGACTCAAGCAGGACCATCAAATGCCAACCAGGCACTTGTGGTTCAAGCAGATGAAGGTTGTGATTGGTCTATTCAGTTGGGAAATGATGCTCCAGATGGAACAGCTTGCTTTGCTGAAATTGTCAAGGATTTAAATCACGCCAGTGGTGGAGAATCTTCCGCCAATGGTGTTGAATCTTCTGAAGATGAAGACAGCTCCGGGTACAGTGGAAGTTCAGATGAAGAGTCCTCTGCTTCAGGCAATGATCAGGAAGATGACACATCAACTGCATCAGTTAATGCAGACATTGATGAACTTTTGGAGGAAGCTGCAGCAGAAATTCGAAGAAGATCTATTTTGGTGGATCAAGCTGCTTATTCTTCGTCTTCTCTCCATTCAGCCTTTATGGCGAATGTCGACAGTTCATCAAGTTAGGTATGTGTCGACGAACCCACTTCTGTTAGCTGTAATAACTGTGATAGTTTGCATGTTAGATGTGCTGAGATGGAAGCTAACATGTCTGAGTTGCAAGGCAAACACGATGCTTTACAAGCTAGTTTGTTTGAATTGCAAGACAAACATGTTTCTGTGAATGATAAGTGGTGTGAATTGCAAAGCAAACACGAGGCTTTGCTGGAGAAATATGATGTGACATTCATTCACAATCAGAAATTAACAGTGGATCTTTCAAAGTGCACTGAAGCCAACATGTTTTATGAAAACCATGAAAAGGAATTTAAAAGGATGATTGAAACATTAAAGAAAGATAAAACAGAACTGACAAAAATGGTTTCCAGAAAACAAACTGACATTAATTTGTACATCACTCGTCTTGAGGTGATGCAAAAAGAAATGGCTTGTGTTAAAACAGAAAGTGAGGCGATCCGACTCAAGTTAGATAGTTATTTGAGTTCTAGCTATGTGTTGGATCACATCATTGATGTTCAGAAAGAGAAAAAGGATGTCACATGCATAGGTTACAAGAAATGTCCACCACCCGTGAGAAACAATTTTGATGCTCTGCCTGATGAGGAATATAGAACTCACTTTGAGCCATCTGTTCCTCTAGATATTAAGGAATTTGCAGCAGAATGTGCAACAGGACTCGGATACAAGAAAGAGGAATCATCAAATTCAGATGTGTCAGCAGATACATGTGTGTCTTCTGCTGAACCGAATCAGGATCCTCCAGTTGTTGTTGAGGATACTGATTCTTCTGATGATGAATCTGATGATACTGATTCAGCAAAGTCTGATGCGGTGATCAAAGAAGAGGACATACCTCTTGAGAATCATATTCTCTGTGATCCTCCCGCTAAGACTGTTGCAACTGAGTCCTCGTCTGAGAAAGAATCGGAGAGTGTGGATTTGCTGTACACTCTTGTTGGAGATGATAAAATTTACTCAGACAAAGATTTTCCAATTAAGAATGTTAATCAATCTTTAATCAGTAAAGTCTTTGAAAATTCGATAAGTAAGTTTTTGGGAAAGACAGGACCACATGTTACAGTCACACAGTGTCCTTCTATCCCAAAGGCTGAAGTTAGAAAACAATTTGGGAACAAGAAATTACCAACAGTGGAAAAACAACAAAATCATACCAAATCCAAAGGTAAGACACCGACTCAAAGTCAAAAGAAGCCAAATCAGAAGAAGAAGAAGAATGTGAACTTTGTGAAATCGAAGGGAACGGACAAAATTGAAAAGTTTGCAAATCAATCTAACTAAGATTTTGTCCAGAAAGTAACAGTGATGAAAAGGAATGAACCAAATAGTTCAAAACCTAGTACCTCGAAATCACAAAGTTCATCATCGGCAAGACGACCACATGATACTTCGGGGTTTGTTGAACGAAGATCATGTTTTGAATGTGGAACAATTGGGCATATTGTTCGAAATTGCCCGTATCTTCATAAACAAAAAGGCATAGTTGATGATCCCCATGGCCCAATTGACCGCACGCGATCTGTTTCATTAAAACAAGATCCCCGCCTTGTAAAAGAAAGGGAAAAGAAACAGAAACGCCAACAGGTCAAGAAAATTGAAAAGGCAATTAAAACCGATGTGGTTAACAAACCATCTGTTTCTGTCAAACCAAACAATTTAAAAACTTCAGACAAACATGAAGTTAAGATTTTAAAGAATAACACTGGTATAACAAAACAGACCTGGAAACCAAAAACGGTTAAAAATTCAGGGGGACCATCTCAATTTTCGAATCATCAAAGAATAGAGGTTATTGTGATTGATGAAAATGGAAGACCCAAGACCACAATGGCTTGGGTCCCCATCTCCAACTAATTGTGTGAGTTCATGTGCAGGGTGTTCCAGGAGGAACTATCAGTAGTCACTGGATTGTTGATAGTGGGGCATCCAGGCACATGACAGGCGACATGAAGCTTCTCTACGACGTCAAATCTATTAGAGGAGGTTATGTTGCTTTTGCTGGAGATAAGGGCGGATATATTACGGGTGAAGGAATGATTACCAACGGGGTTGTTAGTTTTGACAAGATCAACTTCGTACAACAACTTGATCACAATCTTCTTAGTGTTTCTCAAATTTGTGATAAGCAGTTCTCAGTACACTTTGATGCAAATGGATGTTATGTGCTGAAACCCGGCTTCAAAATTCCAAAAGAATGGATTCTCTTGTCAGCTCCAAGGATAAATGATCTGTATGTCCTTGATATGAGCCAAGCTATCACAACGTCTGCACAAGCAACTTGTTTCATTTCCAAAGCCACAGAAAAAGACTCAATCTCTTGGCACAGACGAATGGGTCACATTCACCTACGCAAAATGAATCATTTGGTGTCAAATGAATTAGTGAATGGTGTTCCTCTTAAAACCTTCCATCTTCAAGACGTCTGTGTCTCGTGTCAGAAAGGAAAACAAACGAAGAAGCGACACCCTACAAAGAAAGTCAACACGGTGGCAGTTCCTCTTGAACGTTTGCACATGGATTTGTTCGGTCCTGTCAAGCACAAAAGCATCAGGAATCATCAATATTGCATCGTGATAACTGATGATTATTCAAGATTTTCTTGGGTGGCGTTCATGGCACACAAGAGTGAAACCTTCGGTATTATCAAAAACTTGATCATTCAGATTGAGAATCTATATAAGTTGAAGGTTAGGCGGATACGCAGCGACAATGGTACTGAATTCAAAAATCATGCCATGGCGGAGTTTTGCACTTCAAAAGGTATTCTTCACGAATTTAGTGCAGCTTATACTCCTCAACAGAATGGCGTCGCCGAACGTAAGAACCGCACATTGATCGAGACTGCTAGGACTATGTTGGTAGAGTCGCAGCTACCCATTCCATTCTGGACTGAAGCTGTGTCTTCTGCATGCTATACGTTGAACCGAGTCCTTACAATCAAAAGGCACAACAAGACCTGCTTTGAGCTTATCAACAAACGGAAACCAGACTTGTCTTATCTTGAACCGTTTGGAGCTCCATGCACAATAATCGATCCTAATGGAAAGTTTGGGGCAAGAGCAATTGAGGGATACTTTCTTGGGTATTCCACCCCGAACTTAAGAGTCTGGAATCTAGAGACTAAAAGGGTCGAGGAATGGTCTGAAGTCAGAGTACAAAGGCACACTTTACCAGTCAAAAATCCTGGTCAGCCTTGGATGTTTGAGTACGATGACTTTTTCAATTCGATCAATGTCGAAGCCGTTGAAGAAAGTGCTGCGGCAAGGATGTTTTTCGAGAGTGACAACGCAACAGATTCACCGTTGGTTCGTCCCATTATTGTCAATCAAGAACCATCTTCCGTGAACAACAATGCTCTCGACAATGAGGATTTTCAAGATGCTACCGAATTGAACGAATCTTCAGAGGATGATGAATTTCTAGATGCAGATCAAGAAGCTCCAACAGCAGTTCATGGTATTTCAGAGGGTACACCTCCAGTGGATGTCCCTAGAACAGCTGAAACTTCTGCATCATCCTCTTCGTCAATTTCGGGCCTTGAATTGATTGTTGATCTGAATCTCAACAATCTGGGTACAAATATTCCAGTTCAAGATAATCCAGAAACAAGGATTCACAATACCCATCCTCAACAAAACATCATAGGAAATGTACAAAGTGGCGTTCAAACAAGAAACATGTTGCGGAACAACAACAATGCAGGCTTGTATGCGGCGATTAGAGAATCTGGTCAACAAAATGATTGGTCTTTCGCGTGTTATGTCTCACAGGAAGAGCCAAGAACTTGGAAAGAAGCTTTGAAAGATAACTCTTGGGTTGAAGCAATGCAGGAAGAACTGCAACAATTCCAGAAGCTTGGTGTCTGGAAACTCGTAGAGAAACCTGCTGGATACAAGAAGATTGGTACCCGTTGGGTGTTTAAATGCAAAAAGGATGACCGTGGGATCGTTATCCGGAACAAAGCAAGGCTAGTCGTTCAAGGTTTTCGTCAGATAGAAGGGATCGACTACAACGAAGTGTATGCACCTGTTGCACGTCTAGAAGCAATTCGGATTTTTCTGGCTTATGCCTCATTCAAAGGTTTCAAGGTATACCAGATGGACGTGAAAAGTGCATTCTTACATGGTGTGGTGGAAGAAGAGGTGTACGTCGAACAGCCTCCAGGTTTTGAAGATCCTATCCATCCCGATCGGGTTTGGTTGCTCAACAAAGCTCTATATGGTCTACATCAAGCACCGCGAGCTTGGTACGCAACCTTATCTAATTATCTGCTGGAGAACGGTTTTCGCAGAGGTCTTATCGACTGCACTCTTTTCATCAAAGAACAAGATGGAGATCTTCTACTGGTACAGGTATACGTTGATGATATTATTTTTGGTTCTACTAATGATGTTTTGTGTAGGGATTTCGAGCGTGTTATGCAGGATAAATTCGAGATGAGTGCTATGGGGGAAATGACCTTCTTTTTGGGCCTACAAGTACAACAAACAGAGTCTGGGATATTCATCCATCAGACTAAATATGTTGGTGACATCTTGAGCCGGTTCCAGATGTCTGATGCAACGCCCATTGGTACCCCATTGCCACAAAATCACGGAATTACTCCAGACTTGAAGGGTCAAGATGTTAGCCCCTCATACTACCGCGCGATGATAGGATCTCTTATGTATCTCACAGCATCAAGACCAGATATAATGTACCCAACGTGCCTGCTTGCCAGATATCAAGTGAACCCGAAGGCCTCACATCTTGCAGCTGTAAAAAGGATTTTTCGTTATTTGAAGGGTTACCCTGACACCGGTCTATGGTACCCTAGGGATAATAACTTTGACTTGATCGCATTCAGTGATTCTGATTTTGGCGGATGCAAAATCGACGGCAAATCCACAACGGCTGGATGTCAGTTTGTGGGAAATCGCCTAGTCACATGGCAATGCAAGAAGCAGACATGCGTCGCTACATCAACATGCGAAGCTGAATACATTGCTGCCTCAAGTTGTTGCTCCCAAGTCCTGTGGATCCAACAACAAATGCGCGACTACGGTTTTGAATTCCTAACTACTCCTATTTACGTTGATAATTCTGCTGCATTACAGATCACTAAAAATCCTGTGCAGCATTCAAAGACTAAGCACATCGACATTAAGTATCACTTCATACGTGATTGCTTTGAGAAAAGGCTAATCGATGTTTCTTATATCCACACCGATGACCAACGTGCCGACCTTTTTACCAAAGCATTTGACAAATCAAGATTTGACTTTTTATTATTGGTAAACGGCATTAAGGTTAAGCAAGAGTAAACCAACATCGGAAAATCATCTTTGTAAATACCTTTGTGTTTTAAATTTGTCTTAGTTTATTGATTTTAGGGGGAGTAAATTAAATCCAAAAATTTGAAAATCCAAAAACATTGAAAAATTTCAAAAACACAAAAACAATAGAAAAACAAAAATGAGTTTCCTGGCGAGCAAAAGAGAAAATGATAGTACATCAGTGGTCTATCCAAACCTCTTTAAACCTAAAATGAAAAACGATAAGCAGCTCTATATAAGATGTATCGGTAGGCTCACAATCATTTTAAAGTGTGCAGGGTGATATAAACTTAAATCGACTGAAGACTGGGTGGGAACCATTCATTGGCATATGGTCTTAGTACCGAAATTTCGTTTGATAGATTGCCGAGATTCTGAGATATTCGGTCTTTATGCTGCTTATCATCTGGGTATCATGGTTGTTTCTTTTACCGAAAAATAACGGGGACGCAAGTCTAGATCTTCCATGATACCATACATACGTGTACATACTGCATTCGACCTCAATAAGTGATAAACAATCACATGTCCCTCAAAATAAGTGATAAAATATCACAAATTCTTTGCGGGAGTCAAGTTCGTCTCTCTGCTGTACGAAAGTACTGACCTGTTCACGGACTTGCTCCTGTGCCTTCATGCATCGAAAATCAAGTTCCTCATCAATAAGTGATTATATCACATAGGGCTTGTTTTCAAATCAAAATAAGTGAGAATCTCACATCATATACGGTCAAACAGATGATAATTGGTATACTCACCGGTAAGATGAACCCTCGTGCATACCTTGATACGGGAATGTGTCGTGATGTGGATGAACACCGGTCGGTAAGTATAAATCATACCTTAACGTATCCCCTCGCCATGATTACATCTGATAAGTTGAGCTTATGTGGACAACAATACCGATAATTGTTATAGGATGCTTATCTTAATGTTAACTAACTGAACAAAGAGAGTGTTTTGGCATGACCGTACACTGATATGATTCTCTTACCCTCGAAACTCACAAAAAGAATGTCTGTATATATTTATTTACTGCTTTCAGTCTTTTCATTTCAAATATTAAAACACACCTAAAATCTGTTTTAATATAAAATTTCGAAAAGCCAAAAAGATTTTATTTCTATTTTATTTTCGATCGTACGATGTTGGAGCTCGAGTCTTCGTTACCTGAAACCTGAACGAAAACCGAAAATGACTAAATCTTCATAAACGGTCGATATTTGCAAGTGTTGAAAGTTAAAATTGAAACTGATAAAATATTTTAAACTTTCAAACTGTCGGACGGTGTTTGTTTAAACAATGGTCACATGTGTGTCGTTTGCCTATGATATTCCAAGCAGTTGTTCTCATTACGCGTTTAGATTTCTTGCATGTGCAGATTCTAAAGGCTAGGAGAACATGGTCGATGACAAGCTTCGGAATGAAGACACGACGTGAAGGCACTCAAAAGACAAAGATGATGGAGTTGCCGCTGACCTTCAACACCACAAGGATCTCACTTCATAAAGATAAAGACTTTCACGAGCATAACTCAAGGGGGAGCTTATGTTAAGGGGGAGTTTGTCAACATACTTCCTACATAAAACAGGGAGTTTGTTGGTACACTTTCTGCTTTCAAGACGTGAAGACTTTGAAGATCCTCCGACATTGAAGACTTGAAAAGAAGTCAAAGACTTGAAGACACGAGAGACTTACAAGAATGAAGATAGAGACAAAGATACAGCCAAGGGGGAGTTTGTTGATGCACTTGTGTCTGTACTTTGTCTGTATACGAAACGATGTCTTTATTAGTCATGTAAGTTTGACCAAGTCAACCATCCTCCTGGTTTGACTTGGCCAAACAGTCAACATTGTGTTTGTAAGGTGTTGGATCGAAGGATGTGTCATCGAAGGATCACTTATATCCTTCGATGATGATGAGCTCGAAAGATGGACCTTCGATGGATGGACCACGGAAGATCACATCTTTCGTGGTACATGTTGATCGTTCGAGCTGTTTCTGGTCGACAGATGATCGTTCGACCAGTCTGCATGATCCTTCGACCAGACCTGCTGTGTTTGGGTATAAATACCCGTGTGTTGTGTTCATTTCGAGAGGGAGACAAGTTAGACACTCAGACAGATAAGGAACACACACACACACTAGAGAGAGTTTGCAAGACTGATTTGTAAACATTGAGCTGTAACTGGACCTTTCATACGTTTAATACAAGTGGTGTTAATCGTTGAACTTTGCGTGTCGTGTTATTGCGTGTTCTATCTCGGTTTGCTATTTCGGTTGGATTCCGCACAACCGGATTGGTTTGTACACAAGGATTAGGCGACTAGATCCTCCCCTAGCCGGACCTACAATGTCTATGTGCATGATGTGGCGGTTTTGTTTATAACTTCCGAAATTGTGTTGAGTCTGATGTACATGCCGGTGTTGTGTAGTCAATATCTTCTATTCTTGTGTTTTCAACATAAGACATAACTTTAACAAGTACGAGATAGTTTGTGAGTCAAAACTAGTAACTCAAGTGTGTTTTAAGGGAACTAAATCTGCTAAAAAGGTTTTGGAGAGTCTGTTTGGATTTTCCTACTCATATTGGTGTGTGTATATTTCTCTAGAGAGTGATGCTTCACTTGTATGTCCTAACTCATAAGAAAATAAAGTGATTTTCAAGTGTTTGGTTTTGGCTCCGTGTGTGACTATAGCATTGATTTGTTTTTATCATTGGTACTTTATTTGAAGGATTATTTGTTCTTTATTGTAGTAAATATTGGTGCAACCATCCAGTGTATCTCGACCACTTAGTTTTGCTCGACTAAGGTACGCCTTAGTGAGGAATTAGTCTATATAAGGGAACAACCGAAAAACGATCGTAATTAACTGTTCATTATAAAAATCGTGTAAGATTAAATATTTATTTATATGTATTTAATTTAGTAGCCATAATTATCATTTATACAATATGGATCAAAATATATTAAAACCTATAATATAAATAGTTGGTAATTGTTAATGGACCATATTACCATTATTAACTAATTCGGTTTCCCCTTAGGTGTATATAAGGAGATTACTAGAGAAGGATTAGGGTTAGACACTCATAACATCACTAAAATCGTCCCCTCTTCTCTCTCTCCATTACTACAAGTTCTTCAACCCTAAAGAAGTCGGTACTATCATCAAGAACATACATTCTAAAGGGGAACCAAATCAAGCTGACTATCATGTCGAACACAATGGTTGCGTCTCTGACTGGATTCTCCGTTGGCCTGTTTGCTGTATCTATTATTATTTACATGTTTTCCATTATGTTTAAAATAGAACTAATCAACATGTGGTATCAGAGCGTATGTTGCTCATATCATTTCTGTTAGTTTTTCCTTAAATCTGGAATTAAAACAGGAAAACTAATGTTTTGATGAAAACCAAATTTTAAACTTATGATTCACGGTTTTCTACCATAAAATCTGGAAAAGAATGATTGTTAATAGGATTAAACTTTATTAAAATTCCAAATTATCAATATTAATTTGAAGTGTTCATGAACAGTGATATTATTGTATTAATTTGTTATTATTATTATATATATTTTATTAGTATATTATAATAATTAATAATTATTATAATTAATTAACTTGCATTCTTTTATTTAAAAGGAAGTTAAATATGAAGTTGTGTTTGATTTTTTTTTTCTCAACGTTCCTGTATAATTTTCATTAAAAACGTAATTTGTTCGAAATATGGTCTTTTTGGTATCTTGTCTATATTAAGTGTCGGTGTCATAGCGGTACCATAGCGAACGAAAACCGAACCACGTTGATACCCATATCGGTATTCTCGGAAACGGTATCGATATATACTTACAAAAATATATGTTTTTTACCCGTTTAGTTTTATATTATTTGATTTTCACATGATATCTCGTGTTCAAAATATTTTTATAAAGTATAATATGTGACTTTGTTTTCAAAAAAATCTCGCCAGCCAACCGATACAAATAATGGTACTGCTATAGTTATTATTGGAACCCACACCGGTATTCCTTTCTTTATGATTTTCATTGTAAATCACACTCTTTTGGACATATCATGCCCTTAAGCCGAGTGTCGGTGCTATAAAGATATGTACGATAACAAACTGAACCGAACCGAGCGAATTCCCGCCGCATTGCGCGGGCAAATCCACCTAGTTATATTATATTATATATATTAATAGAAAGTTGTGATGAATAGTAACTGAAATTTTTTAAGTATTTATTTTTAGTTTTAGTAATATTTTTTTATTATTTATTTTTTTAATAATAAATAGTATTTGAAAATTCTTAGGTATTTGTTTATTATATTTGGTATTTAATTTTTTATACATTTGTTTTTATTTTTAATTGTATTTTATATATTATATATATGTTTTTATTAATAAATAGTAATTAATAATTCTCATATAATTGTTTCATTATTTTTCATTAGTAATATTATATTTAGCATTTAATTTGTTTTTTATTATTATAACTTACATTCGTTAAATTTAAAAAAAAAATTAAATCTGCATTTATGTTTGTTTAATTTTTACATTCCAAGTTATTTGCTCACGCATTGTGATGGTACGTTAGCACGGACATTGGATGGGTATCGATTTGGTTCGTTACAGTACCGGTATGTTCATGCACTCGGTATGGAAATCGACATATGTTTTACATAGACCGAAACGATAAAAACGGTAGCCGGTACCGACACCGATGTTGTTCAAACGGTATCGATTGGTTCAAATTATGACGGTACTGGTACCGATATTCAATTACCGTCACAAACAAAGTTGTATAATAATTTTTTTTTGAAGCCGGAAACCATAAATATGAATATGGATAACAATGGTACCGATGTTGTTTGGTACAATACGCTAGCAATTCGATGTTAGTTTATCGAAAGAAAAAAAAATTAAAAATAAATACCAATACCGAACTTACGTTGTTTATCGAAAGAAAAAAAACAATAAAAATAAATACCAATACCGAACTTATGTTGTTTGTTCGGTTTTGGTTCTGTTCACTATGGAAGCGACAGGATATTTGTTATCAGACAAAAAACCATAAAAATTAATACATACCGGTACCAAAGTTGTCCGGTATGGTATGGTAGCGATACGATCTTAATTTATCAAAAGTTAAAATAATAAAAATAAATATCGATACCGATACAAATGTTGTTCAGTCGGGTTCTGTTCAGATTTGTAAATAGCAACGCAATAGTCATTTTCAATAAAGTTTATATGACGATTTTGAAACAAAAAACATAGAATGCAAACCAACTGAACTAATATCAACTAAACAATATCGATGTCGGTATCGATAATTGTTTTTATTGTTTTTGATCGATGTAAGGTTTTCTTTTTCGTTTACTATAGCAAATATCGGTACCGTAACAAACCGAACAGATACCAACCGCCGCGAAGCGCAGGGAAAAATTACTAGTTATTATTAAAACTCAAAATCTACACAAAAAATTAGTATAAGGTTTCGATTCCAGATGAAAACTCATAAATTTCTTTGTTAATTTTCTTTGTGTTCATCATAAATACTCGAAGAATTCTTAATATATAGGATGAATCGATTAATGGAGATTATGTTTTTCCTAGTTTTGATTATATTCTATCCATAATTTTTCAAAATAAATGATATGCTATACCAGTTACAAGATTTCGAAATAAAGGATAATATTATCAAAGCATAATTTTAGGAAACTAAATAATCCAAAACTTTTCGAAATCATCCAAATCTTATCACAAGTAACTGCCAAAATTAGCAGATTTCGAATCTTGGAGAACAAGTTTCGGATAAATCCGAAATCTTATTTGAGGTCACAATTTCGGATAAATCCAAAACCTTTTTGAGATCACAATTTCAGATAAATCCGAAATCTCATTCGAAATCACAATTTTGGAATTATTCGAAATTTCATCCGAAAGCTTATTCGAAATCACAATTTCAGAATAATTCAAAATTTCATCCCAAATCTTATTCGAAATCACAATTTTGGAAAATTTTGAAATCTCATTCGAAATCATAAATTTTTCGAAAACTAATTTCATCCGAAATCTAATATGTTCTCGAAATATCAAGATTTTTCGAAACCTCATTACTTTATTGGGCTGTTAAATACTTGGTTTTGTAAAATACTTAATTAATTAGAATCAGATGACTTTTAACAAAACCAAATAGCTTAACTTGAATGAGTTTCTGATGTGTCACTTCTGCCCAAAGGTGATTTGATACATCTATTTATTGTTCAAGTATAATAAGAAGCTATGTTAATTATGCCATACAAACGTGAATGTCTCATTTCTGGCTAAAGCTGATTTAATTCATTCATGTCTAGCATACTTAACAAGTGCATAACTAAGGTAATTGTCTCATTTCTGGCCAAAGCTTATTTGTCACAATTACTTTGCACACATACTTAAATGATTTCACTTCTGCCCAAAGGTGATTTGTCTTCGTTTAACTAGAATTTTTCAAATTAGTCTATTATTTTGATGTTAGTAATAGACATGTCACAACTTCTTCAAATAATGATCCTCGCGTTAATGATCCTTCATTAATCTTATGATCATATTTTGTCTGCCTTATTTTAGTACCCATAACATTACTCACTGTAACTTTCTTCTATAAATCAGTATCTCATCCACTCTAATTCCTAAACCTAATATGTTTTGTTTTACTTTACAAAAATCATCATTTATGTATGTCACTTATTGCAAATTGTGTCCTTTGTCTTCAATAATTACAGAAAGCGTACTCGATGTTTGCAAACCTTTGCAGGTTATGTCCTTTAGCCCTAACTCAGTTAATTTTTGTAGTTAAATCTGACTAAATGGACCTCACATGAGGGTATATTGGTCATTTTACCCTAAATACTAAAAAAATAAAATTCAGATCTTCTCTCACTTAACTCTAAGCTTCATAATCTGCACATTATCATCAATAACCCATATCTTCAAAACTTCAAAACACAAAGAAAAAATAAACAATTATCATCAATAACCCACATATTCAAAACTTCAAAACCCAGATTATCATCAATAATCTGCACATTATCATCAATAACCCATGAAAAAAATACTCCCAGTTTCTTACAAGTCACCAAAATTAAGGCAACAAAGTGGTGTATTGGGATCCTAAAACTGAGAGAGATGGAAGACTAAATAAATTTAGAATAAAATTCCTAAAACCAATAAAATTTAGTAATAAGTTATTGAAACAAGTCCACAGAAAACAATCTTAAGAGTTTACAAATTTTAATTTAAAGCACTATCAATTAATTAGCGATCTACTAAAAACAGTCAGTTCCAGATCACAGACGCTGTTAACGACTTGTACCTTGCGCTGAAGCAGTTGTACAACTCCAGTATAATAGGCAAATTGAAACCTGGATATATAGAACCATTCGAGATAATCGAATACGTCGGATTAGTAGCCTATAAGCTAAAACTTACTCTAGGAGCTTGGTGGAATTCACGATGTAATCCACATTTGCAATTTAAGGAATATCTAGCCAATAAGTTGCTAGCATTTGTCGCATGAAAGGGTGCAGATAATAAAAATGATCAGTCTATTGAGAAACCAGTATCGATTAAGAACCGATAAGGATCAAAAAGCTTCGATGAAAACATATATCTATTATTAAGATTAAGCGGGATACCGTAGAGGCCCCGATTATACATGGGAGGTCGTGTTCACTACGTGACAGAAGTACTCCTATCTATTTGAGCAAATCTCGAGGTCGAGATTTCTTTTAAGGGGGTGAGGATGTAACACCTCCTAAAATCGTGTCTAATAATGTGTTGACACGTGTAATAAACCCTAATAAAGTCAAACGTTGACTATGAGGGACTAATTTCGTTAAAAGCGAAAACAATATTTATAGTAGGACTAAAAGTTTCAACATGCTGAAACTGAGCCTCTGAGTGACCTTATATGGTGTTTGTATTCTCATATAAGCCACTTATTGGACGAGAGTAGCCGTTTACATAATTGTCCGAAAGTTGCGCAATTGTTTGAAAGTTTGCACGATGAAGGGTTAAAAGTGTCAACATGTTAATTCTTACCTCTGAGTGACCTTTTAAAGAACCCGAAGCATCATGATGTTTGATAATACTCACGGGAATGCCTAATATGGGTAACATAGGGCTTTGACGCGATAAAACGATAATACGCGCAAGTTTGCGCGTTAAAGGGGCCAAAAGCGACAACATCTAAAACTACACCTTTGAGAGACCTTTTTAACAAACCGAGAAGTTTATGATGCTTGGTTATACTCTTGGGTGTGCCTAATGTTGGAAATACAAGGCCTTGTGTACTAAAAATATCGTTTCGTAAGAGTATGGAAGTGCATGGGCCAAAAGTGTCAACAAATGAAAGTATGAGTGAGCTATCCAGGTCCTTACGGACCGTATATAGGACCATACAGTCCGTATACCAATTACCAGCAACAGAAAATTTTATACAACCCTGGTTTGCTGCCTTATCTCACATATTTCGAATCTAGGGGCTTGCTAACTGTTTTGGACACCTGTCAAGACACTTGTAACCATCCTAGAAGCCCCTAAACACCTGGCAATCATCTATGAATCCTTCAACACTATAAATAGAGGCATTTGGTGGCCTTTAACATTTGCACCTTCATTCCATTCTTGCTATCTTCTCAAACCTGGAGGGTCCTGAGCAATTGGGAACCACCATTGAGTATTCTTCAGTCCATAGGACCACTTGTAAGTGTTCCTTCCATGGCTAGTTATTTTATTTGGTTTTTAAAGCCGAAAAGTCAAGTGTTTACGATATACGCTTTGACTTTTAGTTAGACCTTAAACGGTCGAGCCATGATTTGCAACGAACGTGGCTACGTGATCGTAATTAGGTAGGTGTTAATCCCTCAAAAGGGCACCTCCTAAGAATCACGTTTGCTTGGGCAATTGGCAAGTCAACGTAATATTGTTTTAAAAAGTCAACAGGTCAATTTTTAAAATAATTGCGAAATGAGTTTAGAAGTATTCTAAAATACGTCTTATCATTTAAACAACTTGGTAATAATTATTGTTTTGGTCAAAAATTACCTAAGCAATTTAGTGATCTAATTAGTTTTCTGAGGTAGTGTGCTAACAATGTGTATTGAAAATATCCTGGTTTGGTTGTTCGCAAAAACTGTTTCAGGATATAGCTCAGGATATCGAGCTATATCAGTAATCAAACAATGAGCAAAAAAGTAAAGGGTGACACGAGATGTACGAGGAAAGCCCTTGATCAGTTTAGATCGCCGGCATAAAACCTCGGGAGCTGACAATCGTAGCTGCCTAATTCTTCTTATTGCTTCAAATTTCAGGATACAGTGCAGGATATGATACGGATCAACTAAGTGTTACAATGAATTTCAAGTGTAAGTGTAAGTGGTTGTGAGTGATTGCAGCTAGTAGAGAGCAGAAGTGTGCCTAAAAAGTTATGTGTCTTACCGATCCGATCATTCCTTTATATAGTAAAAAGAAATAACAAAGTATCGAAAAATAAGGGATGCTTCGAATATTCCCATTAGAACGTTGGAGACCCCTTCTTTGCAGCTTCAACGTTCTCCTATCAACCGTTTAGTCCGAGTCTTTAGGGAGAACCAGTCCACTTTAAACGTTACAGGTCTTCAATGTTAATCTGCACGTGAACAATTAGTAAACACCAGGATACTGCATCAGGATGTTACCAATATCCTGATCCGGTATCCTGGTCACAAACAAAAGTAATAAAGCCAGGATATAATTCAAGATACATGTTCAGAAAACCACCCATAACAATTGTCCCCAAAATATATCTGTTGGGATTCTAAATTTTAACGGATATATTTTAAGACTTATCGCTTATATCGAGGTAATTAAGATGAAGAGACTCTTGAAGTGACAGTGTGCAACTTCCCACGCGGAATTTACTCAATGCCTATCTATTCTGCCCATATATCTTCCCATTTTCTTGTTGATAATCAGCCACCCTCCTCAGAATTCTCAGGTACTTTCTCTCTTCTTTTCTCTCAAAATTCTTTCTGCTTATCTTCTTTAATGGCCAACAGAACTCGATCACATTCCGGCGACTCAACCTCGTCGTTTGTTAACCAAAATCTGATCACTTGTCCCGAGAAGGAAGTGTGCTCTTTCAATAACGCCGATATCGCTGCACTAAGAGCCTCCGGCGCTTTTTCCGACAAGGCGGCCATTCGTCTTTTGACCGAAGTATTCGATCAGACGTATCATCCGAAGAATGGATCTGCTTTTCGGCATACCCTTTCTTTCTTGGCCTTCGCTATCCTTTCCCTGAGTTCATCATGCAGTTTTTTCATACTACTGGTCTCAGCTTTGCTCAAACAATGCCCATGGTTTGGAGAGTATTAATTGTGCTTAACCAGATCAAAGCCCTTCACGTCCCTGGCCTTTGTATCGAGGATATCCCGATTGCTTATCGTCTCCGTTCCCACGGGAACAGCCGTTTCTTGCCTTTCTCGACCTCCAGCAATCTGCTCATCCTCAAAGTAACAAGAAACAAGGATGGGTGGCACCGTAAATTTTTCTTTGTTAAGCGGGACTCCATTGCCGAAGGTGATAGCCTTCCGGTGAAATGGTTGACTTCCGGTAGGATTTAGGGTTTTAAGATATCCCCAAACATATCTTGATGATGTATCCTGCACTAACATCCTTATCTTTTTATGCAGCAAACTTCAAAGAGTTGGCTCCTCCTACTGAAGAATCCCAAGAGAGAATCAATAGGGTCTATCAGTTGCCTGATAGTGATAGAACGTTTTCATTGCATCTTCCAAGTTCAAGCCAATATTCTTCATCTGACATGTCTGGTAAGGATCATATAATTTTCCATATATTTAATTAGTAAAATATAAAATAAGAGTAGAGATTTAGATTTTTTCCCTGTTATGCAGCACCAGTCAAGATTCCAGAAGCCTTCGAGCTCGAAGAAGTGGACAGCTATTCTGGCCATGTCCAAGTGAAGAAGGAACCCAGCAAACCTTCTACTGCTTCCAAACCGGTAACCAGCTCCAAAGTAGCAGCCGTACCCAAGCCTTCTCCTGTTGCGAAGCCGCGTGCCTCGAGCTCCCGCAAAAGGAAGAAACCAAATTCCCCTGTTGCCTCCGATGTCTTTCCATTCGAGAATCATGGGTTCACAGAATCCAGCAAGTTCATGACCGGCTTCCTCAACCAGGTAGGTATCCTTATCTTATATCCTGCACATATATGCTGATTATATATTCTAAGTACATATACTGATACCTGTTCATCTGATTACAGGGTCTTGAGCGGCTAGTGTTCCTTTATAAGGATTCATGTGGACTGAACAAGATGTTGCAGTCACTCTTCATGGAAGAGTCAAAAGGTTTGAAAACAGCATCCGCCGGGAAGCAATGGCGGATTCGATCGATATCCGGGTCAGTGAAGCCGCAGAGTTCAGACGAAGGATTTTTTATGATGCCTTGGCTTTTCAAGGTACTATTCTTCTTAGGATCCTTGGCAGGAGAGGATAGTAGCTTCATTGTGGCTTTGAGATTTCGAAGAAATAGAAAATCAGAATACGAAAATGAAGAGAGAACGAAGAAGTGAGATACCTGATTAGTCTCCAGATGAGGATTTAAAGGAAGAGTAACGCACGAATTTAAATGCCTCTTGATCCTTATCTCTAATTTCGAATTTATAATGATGATCTACAGGTAGTCATGTCGCTGACGTCAGGATTGTAACGGCTAGTTAGATGATAACGGCTATATTTACGTTAGCTAGTTCGTTCAAGATAAGGATGAAAAATATGACTCATTAAGTTGTATTTTATTCCTCATATTTTGGGGGCAATTGTTAGGGATGGATTTTCTAAGCCTAAGGATCACGGATCCTCAAATGCAGCCAGGATCATGGATCCTCAGTTCTGTTTGAATTAAGGATCCTCAGAAGATGTTGCAGGACTAAGGTGTAACAACCCGTGTTACTAAAGTCAAAGTCAAGGTCAAAGTCAAAGGAAGAGAAGATTGCAAATTTCGATCTGTCACTCCTTGCTTAACTACGGGTTTGACCACCTTGACTTATAACCAGTTTTGTATTTAAATTGCTTTAGTTGTACATGTTAATAAATCGCTACTTAATCGCTAATCGACCTATCGCTAATCGCATCGCAATCACATTCCCAACTCAAATTATAGGTTCTGGATATTGTTTTACGTGTGTGTGCTATTATGTGTTACTTGTGCATGTTATGTTTATGTTGAGGTGTTTAATCGCAATCGCAATTCGATCTCATCGCAATCTAATCGCAAACTAATCGCAATTCTATCTCATCGCAATCTAATCGCAAGTTATTTACGGTGATTGCATGTTAGATATAGTAGTTAGGTTATTTGTGTAACTAGGGGGGAATACTATCGCATTGCTCACTCGAAGCGCATCACAACGCTCGATACACGAAACGAAACGCGAAAACTTAAATCGCCGAGCCACTATGATCGAATGACCATTCGATCGAATGGCCATCCGATCGAATGGCCATCCGATCGAATGGCCATCCGATCGGATGGCCATCTGATCGGACCGTCATCCGATCCGTGGCCAGCACCCCCTTTCCTCTTTTGGAAACCCTATAAATACCCCTCTGTCACATCATTTGTGATGTGACAGCTCCCTCACTCGACTAGCAGCGTTCCAGACCTTCTTTCTCTCGATTTCTCGTGATTCTTGTAAGTTTTCAGCTCAAACCTTGTACTTCTATAATCTACACACATTTCTTCATCTTTTTCACCGTTGAATCTTCACTTTTAACTGTGAAATCAGCGGATTTGAGGTGTTTAGGATGATGTCATCATGGAGTTCTTATGAACTTTAAGTTTTGGCATTACTCCACCAAGAATAACTCAGATCTATATGATTTCCACATGAATCAACACTATTTTTATCTAGATCTAAACATTTTCAAGGTTAAAAGGGATTAAAATATGGTTTCTAACTTCCTTTCAAGTCTTTTACACTCAATGCACTCAAAACTGATAGAATTGGAGCTAGTTCAGGCTTTCTACTCGTTTCTAGTGAAGTGTCGGTCCAAGATCTGATCCCTATCAACGAGACCACCGATCTCGGTTGAACATGAACATTTGTCACAAACAGTTATATGACTCGGATTGGGGTGATTCCCGTTCGGTCGGCTAACCTGGTTCTGATAGGGTTCCTATTGTCCAATGCGTGGTCATACTGTCTCGATCAAACTATAAAACTTAACGAAATTTCAAGTTTGCAAAACGGTCAGATCGTGGAACGGATTTCCGTCCGATCGGATTGCCATCCGAACGAACCGCAATCCGATAGGACTGCACTTGGTATCCAACACTTAAATTTTATCAACTTTTAAATATCATCAGTTTCTAACGGATTGCCCTCCGATCGGTAGACCATCTGATCGAGTGACAATCCTACTGTGAACTTGTTCTCTGGGAAAATCCTCGCCGGATAGATCACTATCCGATCGAACTACCGTTCGATCGAATGACCTTAAAGGAAGAGATACTTCCCTGTTTTCAAAATGCTACAACGAAAACTTCAAAGCCATCATACACAAACACATCCATCCCAAACGAGTGTCAATCCGACCGGATGGCCATCCGAACGGATGACCATCCGAACGGATGACCATCCGAACGGATTGACATCCGATCGAATGGCCATCCGAACGGATTGACATCCGATCGAATGGCCATCCATTCGGATTGCCATCTGGCCGGATGACCACTCGACACCTGTTTCCCCATTCATTGTTTTACGTGACGCTTATCGCTTATGCTATCATTCTGATCAGGCTAATCTCACTCTAGCTCTCCCTTTAATCCATTAACTTCCATCGCTGTGAGTATACTCGATCCCTTTTTGCTTTAAGCACTTTTGGGTGTTACATACGTTACTTATTCTAAATCACATCGACACACAACGCAAGTACTATTTAACGCTAAACGGTTACTGCATGTTATACGTGACTCGATGAATGCTTGTTTGATATGTTTACACATTGATTGCTGTCTACCTGCCTTAGCAACGATAGTACTATAGTTTGGACTCAGCACCTGTTCACTCAGGGGTTGTTAAGGACAATACTTCACATGTTCGCAGTGGTGAATTCGTGATGCGCACTCGCTGCTCGCAGTCAAATCACATTCATTGGTATTGATAGGATCTTTGTCGATAACTTACATGCTTCACATTATACGTTGTACATGCTGGTTATGCGTAAACGCTTTCGAACTATATTATACTATCAAACTTGTATGCTCACCTTTACATTATGTGTATTGACCTCTATTTTAACGTATGTGACAGGTGTTTAGGATGCTTGTGTCTTTCTGCTATGTGGAAAACCAAGCTAGGATGGAGTCTTAGAAATAAACAAACAATTTATAAAAATATGAGTTGTCGAAACAGTTTTATTTGTCTATAAGATATCTTTGTCGGTAATAATTGATTGCTTGATGGGTTATGGTATGGGACATAATATTAACTATCTGGTAATTTAGTTGTTATGGAATTTCTCTTGGACAATCTGTTTCGCTCAGTGCCGCGCCCCGATGTTTCCGCCATCGGTTTGGGTGTGACAGATTGTTATTAGAGCCATAACTATAGGGAATTAGGCAAGACTCGAACTAGTCCAGGCCGATATCTTAGAAACGACCTAGTCTATAGTCTAAGCACCAATAGACCGACTTGTGCATACCCGGTATGGGTTTTGTACGAGCTTACATGGTATTCCTCGCTTGAACTCGCTGTACACTATATTCTTGCGCGAACCTCGCATACTACAGTTCCGTGCAAGACCAGCTTTTCCTAAGGCTGGCTACACACATAAACGAATGATTTGGTTAAGATTAGGTGTGCAAACCGCAAACTCTCGACCAGATCACTCGTTCGTTTCGCTATTTTTACTATCCACACGAGAATTTGCGTGGAATCAGGAGTGAAATCCGTACTTCGACGCAAATTTTCCCCCTCTACTTCATCAAAACAGGAAACATAGTCGTTAAGTTAGGGGTGAAACGCGAATCTCGATGACTTATTCCGCTCTTTATTGTGGTTTTGTAAACTTTCACCAAAGTCTCGACGGACTCCAACGACTTAAAGTCACACTATAACTGAAGGGATGCGTGCCGATTGCCCTGATTGAGGCAAGAGCACAGTCCTGAAGGCCCTAGTATGCACTACGAGTTCTTGTGGATAGTCGAATCACTTTGGGCAGTCGATGTCTATCGAGCCGCAGACAGTCTATTCTCGATTTTATGAGTTTCGATTCTGGATTTGCCGCCGCCGACTCTGTGATTTATCGATTTTATGTGAAGTTATGTGTTTTATATGCTTATTTGTTTGCATTTTGAGCTAAACAGTACGGTGGTACTGATGGTTTCGATTCCACGTTTCTCGCTCCAAAACACATACACCACACGTACAAATCGCTAGTGTTATTCGCAATCGCTACTCGCTAATCGAAATCGCTATTCGCTGTTGTGAAGGATAGGTGAATACGTGCAAAATATGTGTTTAGGCTAGCTTATGTGCTTAGGTGCTTACATGCTTACGTGATTATGTGCTTACGTGATTCTGTGATTATGTGCCTACGTGAATTTTGTGTGTACGTGTTCCTGAGCTTTATGGCGAATCGCTAGACTATACTAGTAATAATCGAAATTGAGTTTGAGTCCTATGACGATGTCTGTTGCAGACAATGTCGCCATTTGGATCGCAACACTCCCGAGCTGCTAGACGTAAACACGCTGACAAGCGAATCGCCTCTCTCATCGCAAGTCAAATCGCTAAAGTAATCCCGCAAATTATCAGTGAGTTGAATGAAAACGCTAGCAAGTCCTTAGAAGAATCCAGGACAGAATCTCCTAAGGCTACTTTTAGCTTCAAGCAGTTCAAAGCCTGCGGCCCGAAAGAATTTACCGGCGAGGATGGGCCTACGGCCATGTTTCAATGGTTTGATTCGATCGAAGTCACCCTGCGCTAGAGTGGTTGTCCCGAAGATCTCCGCACTGTTAATGCTACCGACATCTTCCAATCCTGCGCTCTTGATTGGTGGACGACCGAGAGAAACAAACGAGGGAACGATGCAGCTTTCCGATTGTCGTGAGACGAGTTGAAGAACATCATGATGCAAGAGTTCTGTCCTCCCCATGAACTCCAAAAGCTCGAGGATGAATTCTGGCACATTAAGCAGGATGGTGGAGATAACGCTGGTTTAACTGCTCACTTCAAGCAGTTGAGTATCATCTGCCCTGGTCAGGTTACTACCCCCGAGATTACGATCAAGAAGTATATCCGTGCTCTTCCGGATTGCGTTGCTGATTTCGTTCACGCTGGAACGACGACAACTATCGAGGAAACATTCTTACTCGCTGCTGAGATAAACGACAAGCGAGTCAAGGCTGGTTACTTTGATAAGGTCTCCAAGATTCTGCACCAAGTCACTGCTACTTCCACCGCTAAAACTACCGTTACCGCACCGCAATCTTCAAAGCTCTCACGCCGCAAGAGAAAGAACAACAGCTCCAGCAACAAGAACTACGTAATTACTGCCGCACCACTTCAAGCAGTACCAGCTCAACCGCAACCCCAACACCGCCAAGTAGCGGCGCCTGTGGCCAATGCACAGCCAGCAAAGCGTGCATACACTGGCCCACATCCGCTCTGCCCTACTTGTACTAATCATCACCCGGTTGGTATCGCATGCCGGTTCTGTGTTCACTGCAACATGTACGGCCACTTCACCGCAAATTGCCGTACTGGTTCTCGACAAGCTCCAGCTCCAATTCAAGGTCAAGCTCCTGCTCTACCCGCTCCGCAAGGATAGCAAGCAGCTCCTTCTCCCGCTGCTCAAGCAAGAGCCTGCTTTGCGTGTGGTGATCCCAACCATTTCACAAACGTCTGCCCACACAGAGTGGTGAAGCAAGAGCCACAATAGCAGTAGCAGCAGCAGCCAGCTCAGCAAGCAGCCCGCGGGCGCGTCTTCAACATCAACGCCCGCCAGGCTCAGGCAGACAACAACATGGTTAATGGTACGTTTCTCGTAAATGGTATGTATGCTTCGTGTATATTTGATACTGAAGCCGAGAACTGTTTTGTATCGTTCAAATTCGAAAGGCTCCTAAATCGTAAGCGCATTAACCTCCCATCAACCTTCGACGTAGAAGTTGCCACTAGAACAACCGTCACCGTCAGTTCAGTTCTGCGTGACTGTACTCTCGATCTCAACGGTCATGTTTTCCCGATAAATCTCATTCTGATGCAACTCGGTAGCTTTGATGTCATAGTAGGTATCGATTTCCTTCGGGAGAATCATGCTGAAATTGTTTGCTTTGATAAAATGATTCGTTTTTCTCTCGCGAATGGTGCTCAATTGTGTGTATATGGAGAAGTCGCTTCGAAAAGATTGCAACTCATGTCGTGTGTCCAAGCTAGCAAGTATCTGCGCAAGGAATACCAAGCTTTCTTGGCACACATCGTAGTAGCGGAGAAGGAAAAGAAAAGAACCACAGGTGTGAAAGATGTTCCCGTTGTTCGTGATTTCCCTCTTGTATTCCCTGACGATCTTCTAGGATTACCTCCCGCTCGTGATATCGATTTCCGAATCGACCTTATTCCTGGAGCAAATCCTGTTGCTAGAGCGCCTTATCGTTGCGCCTTATCGTCTCACTCCTTCTGAAATGCGCGAACTCTCGAGTCAACTCCAGGAACTACTTAACAAAGGCTTTATTCGCCCTAGCACCTCTCCGTGGGGCGCACCAGTCCTTTTCGTCAAAAAAAGGATGGGTCGTTCCGGATGTGCATTGACTACAGGGAACTGAATAAGCTTACCATCAAGAATCGATATCCCTTGCCTTGAATCGATGATTTGTTTGACCAACTACAAGGTGCTACGTGTTTCTCGAAGATTGATCTACGCTCAGGCTATCACCAACTACGCATACAAGAAGAAGATATACCTAAAACCGCCTTTCGAACCCGATACGGTCACTACGAGTTTGTTGTCATGCATTTTGGTTTGACTAATGCTCCCGCAGTCTTTATGGATCTAATGAATCGCGTGTGCAAACCCTTTCTTGACCGCTTCGTCATCGTGTTCATCGATGATATCCTGATCTATTCCAAGTCAAAAGCCGAACACTCGCAGCATCTACGTTTGGTTCTTGAGTTGCTCCAGGGAAACCGCCTCAATGCCAAATTCTCCAAGTGCGAATTCTGGCTTGAGGAGGTCCAATTCTTGGGTCACATTGTCAATAGTCAAGGTATTCACGTCGACCCCGCAAAGATCGAAGCTGTTAAGAGTTGGGTTACACCCAAGAACCCGTCTGAAGTCCGTTCTTTTCTCGGACTAGCAGACTATTATCGCCGATTTATCGAAGGTTTCTCAAAGATCGCTGTACCGCTTACCTCGCTTACGCATAAGGACAAACCTTTTGTTTGGGGAAGTAAACAAGAGGAGGCCTTCCAAACTCTCAAAGCAATGTTTTGCAATGCTCTCGTGCTCTCACTCCCCGACGGAAACGATGACTTCGTAGTCTACTGCGATTCCTCTAACCTTGGCCTTGGTTGTGTTCTCATGCAACGAGACAAGGTTATCGCGTACGCCTCTCGACAGCTCAAGATCCACGAGAAGAACTATACCACGCACGACCTCGAGCTTGGCTCAGTTGTTTTTGCGTTAATGATTTGGCAACACTACCTTTACGGTACCAAGTGTACGGTCTTCACCGACCATAGGAGCCTACAACACATCTTTGACCATAAAGAACTAAATATGCGTCAACGCCGGTGGGTAGAACTCCTCAACGATTATGACTGTGAGATTCGTTATCATCCAGGAAAAGCAAACGTTGACGCCGATGCTCTCAGTCGATGAAGCTATTTGCATAGCATTCGTAATGTTCAAGCCCAACATAATCTCGAAACTCTCATCCGTGATGCCCAACATGCTTGTTTTACCGAACAAACTTTGAAGAAGGAAAGAGTTCTCAACGATGGCGCTCAACTCGAGAATAAATCGAATGGTATCTTTCATTACTTAGACCGAATTTGGATTCCCAAGCGCACCAATTTACGACAACTTCTGATGGACGAAGCCCACAAATCTCGATATTCGATTCATCCCGGTGCTGATAAAATGTACCAGGACATGCGCTACAAGTAATGGTGGCTTGGTATGAAAAAGGATATCGCTATCTATGTTTCGAAGTGCCTGACTTGTTCGAAAGTCAAGGCCGAACATCAAAGACCCTCTGGCTTACTCGTGCAACCCGAGATCCCTATGTGGAAGTGGGAGAGTATAGCTATGGACTTCATAACGAAACTCCCGCGCACACCATCAGGTCACGACAGCATCTGGGTTATTTTTTACCGTCTCACTAAATCCGCTCACTTTCTTCCAATACGTGAAGACTATAAGGTAGAACGATTAGCATGAATCTACACCAACGAGGTTATCTGTCGACACGGGACACCTCGTGATATCATCTCTGACCACGATGGTCGATTTACTTCGCGTCTTTGGGAACCATTTCAATCTACTCTAGGTACTACCCTCAATCTTAGTACCACTTTCCATCCTCAGACCGACGGTCAGACTGAACGCACGATTCGTACCCTTGAAGACATGCTTCGCTCATGTGTCATAGATTTTGGTGGTAATTGGGACATGCATTTACCTTTAGTCGAATTCTCGTACAATAACAGTTATCACTCTAGCATCCAAATGACACCATTTGAGGCATTATACGGAAGAAAATGTCGATCGCCTATTGTATGGCACGAGATCGGAGACGCGCAAATTACCGGTACTGAGCTGTTGCAAGAGACGACTGACAAAATCCTCCAAATCCGAGACAATCTGCTGAAGGCTCGGAGCTGACAGAAAAGTTACGCCGATAGATGCCGCACGCCCCTTGAATTTGACGTTGGCGATCACGTACTCCAAAAGGTTGCACCTTGGAAATGGGTGATCAGATTCGGCAAGAAAGGCAAGCTCGCGCCTCGATATGTTGGACCCTTTAAAATTCTGGAAAGAATTGGCAAAGTGGCCTACAGACTCGAACTACCGGAGGAACTGAGTAACGTCCACCCGACTTTCCACGTTTCGAACCTCAGAAAGTTCCTAGCCGAACAGGAATTACATGTCCCTCTTGAGGATTTACAAGTGGACGAAACATTACACTTTGTGGAAAAGCCTGTCGAGATCATGGGCCGAGAAACCAAGGTACTCAGACGCTCACGCATTCCCATTTTGAAGGTTCACTGGGAAGGCAAACGCGGCGCTGAGTTTACTTGGGAACTCGAAAGTGAAATGAAGGCGAAGTACCCGCAGCTGTTTGTAACGACTACTTCTTAAATTTCGGGACGAAATTTCCTTAAGTAGGGGAGACTGTAACAACCCATGTTACTGAAGTCAAAGTCAAAGTCAAGGTCAAAGGAAGAGAAGATTGCTAAATTTCGATCTGTCACTCCTTGCTTAACTACGGGTTTGACCACCTTGACTTATAACCAGTTTTGTATTTAAATTGCTTTAGTTGTATTATGTGGAGTACATGTTAATAAATCGCTACTTAATCGCTAATCGACCTATCGCTAATCGCATCGCAATCACATTCGCAACTCAAACTATAGGTTATGGATATTGTTTTACGTGTGTGTGCTATTACGTGTTATTTGTGCATGTTATGTTTATGTTGAGGTGTTTAATCGCAATCGCAATCGCAACTCTATCGCATCGCAATCTAATCGCAACCGCTAAACGCAAGTTATTTACAGTGATTGTATGTTAGATATAGTAGCTAGGTTATTTGTGTAACTATCGGGAATACTATCGCATCGCGCACTCGAAGCGCATGGCAACGCTCGACACACGAAACGAAACGCGAAAACTCAAATCGCCGAGCCACTTCGATCGAATGACCATTCTCCATCCCATCGAACTGTCATCCGATCCGTGGCCAGCACTCCCTTTCCTCATTTAGAAACCCTACAAATACCCCTCTATCACATCATTTGTGATGTGACAACTCCCTCACTCGACCAGCAGCGTTCCAGACCTTCTTTCTCTCGATTTCTCGTGATTCTTGTAAGTTTTTAGTTCAAACCTTGTACTTCTATAATCTACACACATTTCTTCATCTTTTTCAGCGTTGAATCTTCACTTTTAACCGTGAAATCAACGGATTTGAGGTGTTCTAGGATGATGTCATCATGGAGTTCTTATGAACTTCAAGTTTTGGCATTACTCCACCAAGAATAACTCAGATCTATATGATTTCCACATGAATCAACGCTATTTTTATCTAGATCTAAACATTTTCAAGGTTAAAAGGGATTGAAAGATGGTTTCTAACTTCCTTTAAACTCTTTTACACCCAATGCACTCGAAACTGATAGAATCAGAGCTAGTTCAGGCCTTCTACTCATTTCTAGAGAAGTGTCGGTCCAAGATCTGACCCCTATCAACGAGACCGCCGATCTCGGTTGAACATGAACATTCGTCACAAACAGTTAATTGACTCAGATTGGGGTGATTCCCGTTCGGTCGGCTAACCTGGTTCTGATAGGGTTCCTATTGTCCAATGCGTGGTCATACTGTCTCGATCAAACTATAAAACTTAACGAAATTTCAAGTTTGCAAAATGGTCAGATCGCGGGACGGATTGCCGTCCGATCAGATTGCCATCCGAACGAACCGCAATCCGATCGGACTGCACTTGGTATCCAACACTTAACTTTTATCAACTTTCAAAGATCATTAGTTTCTAACGGATTGTCCTCCGATCGGTAGACCATCTGATCGAGTGACAATCCTGCTGTGAACTTGTTCTCTGGGAAATGCCTCACCGGACGGATCGCTATACGATTGAACTGCCGTTCGATCGAACGACCTGAAAGGTAGAGATACTTCCCTGTTTTCAAAATGCTATAATGAAAACTTCAAAGCCATCATACACAAACACATCCATCCCAAACGAGTGTCAATCTGACCGAATGGCCATCCGAACGGATGACCATCCGAACGGATTGACATCCGATCGAATGGCCATCCGTTCGGATTGCCATCCGACTGGATGACCACTCGGCACCTGTTTCCCCATGCATCATTTTACGTGACGCTTATCGCTTATGCTATTATTCTGATCCGGCTAATCTCACTCTAGCGCTCCCTTCAATCCATTAACTTCCATCGCTGTGAGTATACTTGATCCCTTTTTGCTTTAAGCACTTTTGGGTGTTACATACGTTACTTATTCTAAATCAAATCGACACACAACGCAAATACTATTTAAGGCTAACCGTTACTGCATGTTATACATGACTCGATGAATGCCTGTTTGTTATGTTTACACATTGATTGCTGTCTACCTGCCTTAGCAACGATAGTATTATAGTTTGGACTCAGCACCTGTTTACTCAGGGGTTGTTAAGGACAATACTTCACGTGTTCGCAGTGGTGAATACGTGATGCACACTCGCTACTCGCAGTCAAATCGCTGTCATTGGTATTGATAGGATCTTTGTCGATAATTTACATGCTTCACATTATACGTTGTACATGCTGGTTATGCGTAAACGCTTTCGAACTCTATTAGTGTCTGTTTGGTATGGGGTAATGGAATGGACGAAGGAATGGAATGAACGAGGTAATGGAATGGACGAGGGAATGCATTGGATCATTACCATTCCATGTCTTCTTTGGTTACCATATGTGAATGGAATGAATTATTATCATATATTGTTTGGTAGGCAAGAAAAACGAAGTCACAAAATCAACGGTGAGTGGTGGTGGTCGGTGGTAGTGATTGTGGGTGGTTATAGGTCGCGGTGGTGGGTGTCGGCGGCGGCGATGGGTGATGGTGGCGGCGGCGAGTGGCGGTGCGGCGGTGACGACGAGTGGTGGTGGCGGAAAGGTGGCCGTTGGTGGTAGGTGGCAGCAGAGGTGGCGGTGGGCGGCGTCGACGGTTAGTGGTGGCGGTGGCTGTGGTGGTGGCGTCGACGATGGTGGTGGGCAGCGGAAACGAGTGGCCCTGGGGGTTAGTCGCGGCTGTGCTGATAACGGTGGCGAGTGGGTGGTGGCGATGACGGCGATGGTGGCTGTCGGGGTGAGGTGGTGGCGGGTGATGGCGTCGGTGGTGGGTGGTGGTGATGGTGGGTTATGGCGAAGGTGGTTGGTTTTGGTGTTGTTGATGAATGCTGCAAGAGGGGATGGAATGGAAAAAAAACATGGGGGTTGGAAGGAATGATTTTGAGGGAATGGAATGCCTTTTGGAAGGGGTGATTCCATTCCATTGACCAACCAAACACCCTTTTCTTCATTCTCTCGTAATCATCCATTCCATTCCACCTCCCATTCCTTCATACCAAACACTACCTTATACTATCAAACTTGTATGCTCACCTTTACACTATGTGTATTGACCTCTATTTTAACGTATGTGACAGGTGTTTAGGATGCTTGTGTCTTGCTGCTATGTGGAAAACCAAGCTAGGATGGAGTCTTAGAAACAAACGAACAATTTATAAAAATCTCAGTTGTCGAAACAGTTTTATTTGTCTCTGAGATATCTTTGTCTATAATAATTGATTGCTTGATGGGTTATGGTATGGGACATAATATTAACTATCTGGTAATTTAGTTGTTATGGAATTTCTCTTGGACAATCTGTTTCGCTCAGTGCCGCACCCCGATGTTTCCGCCATCGGTTGGGGTGTGACATAAGGATCCAGGATCCTCATTATTATCCTAACACTAATAATTGTTTCCATCATTTTTGAACCAGTTTTGCAGGTGTATTCGAGAAGGGCTTGGTCCAACCGAGATTCTAGGGGAATATGCTTGATGATTCTGCATGTGCATGAACTCTTCGACCGTTAAGGTGATCGTGGGGGACTTGCACCTTTTGCGGATAGTTAGTTAGGCTAGATATTTCTATTTTAATGGGGATACAAGCTTGATTTTAGTAACATTTAGTAACATAACTGCACTACACTCGAGCTCTCAAGAAGCTTCTGCGATTACACACTTTTGCATATTAGTGATCCTTGTACCAAGCTTGTTATCATCCCGATTTGTAAACTTTCTTTATTTAATATATTTGGTGATCGGTAGTTTCCATCACCCGAGGTTTTTTGTGTCGGAGATCATTCATTTATCAAGGGCTTTTTCCTCGTATAAATCCTTGTGTCTACCACTCATTTCATTCATTCATTCTTCATATATTTGATCATTTAACTAAGCATCACACCTCATAAAATCAGATTTCGTTGCATTATCCTTGTGTGATTTTTTGACCAAAACAATCAGCAATCAAACAATGAGCAAAAAATTAAAGGGTGACACGAGATGTACGAGGAAAGCCCTTGATCAGTTTAGATCGCCGACATAAAACCTCGGGAGCTGACAAACACAACTGCCTAGTTCTTCTTATTGCTTCGAATTTCAGGATACAGTGCAGGATATGATACGGATCAACTAAGTGTTACAATGAATTTCAAGTGTAAGTGTAAGTGGTTGTGAGTGATTGCAGCTAGTAGAGAGTAGAATTATGTGTAAAAAGTTGTGTGTCTTACCGATCCGATCATTCCTTTATATAGTAAAACGAAATAACAAACTATCCTAAAATAAGGGATGCTTCGAATATTCCATTAGAACGTTGGAGACCCCTTCTTTGCGGCTTTAACGCTCAACCATTTAGTCCGAGTCTTCAGGGAGAACCAGTCCACTTTAAACGTTACAGGTCTGCCATGTTAATTTGCACGTGAATAATTAGTAAACACCAGGATACTGCATTAGGATGTTACCAATATCCTGATCCGGCATCCTGGTCACAAACAAAAGTAATAAAGCCAGGATATAAGTCAAGATATATGTTTAAAAAACCACCCATAACAATTATTAGAACATGTGTAAACATGTTCGGCTCGTCAATTCCAGCTTTAGGGTCGGTTCGCAACCGAAAGTCGCGAAGTTTGACTTCTGCGTTGACTTTCAATTATGGAGCAAATTAGATTAGTTTGCTAATGATTTTTAGGTTATGTTAAGATCATATTATTATGTAGAATAACCCTATAAGGTTATACTACATAATCATATTAGAAATCTGAATTTATGCAAGTTCCGTTAATATGCCGTACTTCGAATAACATGCCCTTTTTAGCAAAAATAAGGTGTTAGACACCAATAAGCTTACAAACAACTTAGGTACTGATATGTTAACATGATTAACATATTTTAATGTTACAAATCTGATCATAAACTGAGTTTGCATATAATAGTTTGCATATAATATCGTAAATTATGCTTTAAATTGACCAAGATGCCCTTTAAGCGCATAGATCGGTTTTAAGCATAACTTTTCATAACAAACTCATTGCTTACTGATGTAGTATCATAATTAGGATAATTTGGGATATTCATTCAGTTTATAAACAGAGGTTACGCATACGTTCTTGAATTATGTCTTTGAATGACGATAATGCCCTTTTTCACCTAAAATAATTTAAAAGCATAATTTTCATACAAAACCTTTTGACCACTGGTATGTTATATTAATTAACATATTTAGATTATTTAAACCTGGTCATTACATTAGTTTTCCTTAAACATCGCACATATCGTCATTTATCGGCTTTAACGCCGTTTCGGCGCGTAGTATGGTGTTAAACCATAACTACCAATCAAGACTTGTTACCTACTGATTTTATAAATCATTTTGAATATTTTTACAGTAGGTATATGTTATACTCAGATTCCCAAATTAGCATTCAAAATTATGTGTGAAATTACCTAAATGCCCATACGGAGCATAGTTGGGCTTTAAACTATAAAACACACATATGTTTGATATTATACTGATATTATATCATAAATAAAATGTTTTCAAAGAATGTCTATGGTTGTAACATCAGATCGTACTGAAGTTCCTTTTATACATCGTTAAATGACCGAAACGCCCTTATGAGGCATAGTTTGATTTTAAAACCTTAACGGGCATACAAGTTGATATCCTACTGATAATATAACTTCTTTAAAGTATATTGGCATATGGAAGTTGTTCATAACTTATCCGGTTACTCGTTATCGCTTATACACGTACGGTTAGGCTTACGTAACTAGTTTACGTAAGTTTACCGAAACGGGTCAAACCTTATCATTTTTACCTCAAAACCCAGAATGTATTTAGTTTACCCATATTATACAAGACTTCATACTTGTTGGGTCTAAATTGCATTCTATTCCGGTCATCGCTTAATCTAGCGTATCGTACCGTTTTCATACTTAAAAACAAGCCGGTCTAAGTCTATGACTTAACTAAGACCCGTTAGCATTCTAATTGGTTGTTTCTACCATTATTCCAGACTAGATCCTTCCGGTAAATTGTACCTACGCTTACTTAATTGAATACGGCTGAATTATTATAAATCTTGCTATTTAAGACAGGAGCTAGCTCAGGTAAATACTCTTAACCTATTTTCCCCTATACGGGCTTGGGATACGGTAAAATATCTACCGCATGGTCGGGTATGGGATTCAAAGACCAATAAGTTGGGAAATTCAAATAACCCGTTTTAATTCGTATTGCTTGACTGAAACATTGGGGATTAATGCGACCGTGTCGTGGATGTCCTTGACTCATTAATTACAAATGGCCACGACCTAAGCACGGGGTGTAGGCATACACCCGACTGATGCGATATGGTTTATTATGTTGGTGCATAATGTCTATCTCCTACGTCATCAGTTTAGGTCGTCTCGTGTATGTATTAGGGTTAAAAATGTAAAGTTTTTACGTATTTGATGCGAGTTCGTATGGACTGGTTGATCCACTTCATGTGGACAGGTTGATCCACTTCATGTGGACTGGTTGATCCACTTCATGTGGACTGGTAGATCCACTTCATGTGGACTGGTAGATCCACTTCATGTGGACTGGTAGATCCACTTCATGTGGACTGGCTTCCCTATAAATAGGGGTGTTGGTTTTCTCATTTGTAACTTCTGAGAGGATTTTGACACGAAGTGCTGCCGGTTTCTCTGCGTGTAAAACGTCATTTTATGAATGAAAACCAAGTTTAAAGTACTTCTTTCTACTCCTACTCACATTCTCTTACTGATTCAAGGTTGCTAGATGGATTCCGCCTATCTAGTGATCTAGATTTAACTCTGAAAGACTCGTATTGATCGATTCTCGATCCTATAAGTGGTATCAGAGCTCAGGATGAGTTAAATCTGAGAAATCAATGGTTTGAATGTGTGTAAATCTGATTCATCTACTCTTTCTTGGACTTTTGAATGATTTCACGGACAAAATGGACTGATTCTTGAATATATTGTGTAAAACACTGTTTTAAACGTTCCTACAAAGTTTCAGACCTAAAATTGACTTAAATCTTGCCAAAATCATAAAAAATATGTCACTTCGTATGAGATTTTTTTCACTTCGTATGGAAATTATACTCAGTCCACATGAACTGAGTCAGATCGTTTGAGTTTTCATCATCACTCAATACGAACTGGACAACATCACATCCAGTCCATACGAACTGGTCAACTCCACTCCATGTGAACTGGAATATATCAACTCCACTCCATGTGAACTGGACTATAACTTTCCACTCCATGTGAACTGGACTATAACATTCCACTCCATGTGAACGGGACTATAACATCCCACTTCGTGTGAACTGGACATTAACATTCGTTTGAAAGTGCAGATTGTTTAAAAGCCCAGGTCGTGTGAATCAGATCGTTTCAAAAGTCACTTCGCTTGAAAAATTCATTTTTTAAAAAACTTAAAAGTTTTCTGAATTTTAAAATGGATCAAGAATTTTATAACTCATTTTTCGGAGGGGGAATGACAGCAGCTCAAACTCCAGCGAGTATTGCACAAAACGTTAACATGGAAAATGAGCTTGGTACAATGCAGAAGCCACCGAAATTGATGAATATCGACGAGTATTCGGGATGGTCAGATAGGTTTAAAACATGGGAGCAAGCAAATCATTTTGAGTGTTGGATGAAAATTGAGTCAAAATATGTTGTTCCGAAAAATGAAGCTGGCATTGAAAAAACACTTGGGAACTTTACTCCAGCTGAACAGGATAGTTTTAAAGCCGAGAAGAAAATGATGAGTATCTTACAGCAAGCCATCAAAGAGGATATTCTGGTCTTGCTACCACATCAGAATGATTCGCAGTCTATCTGGAATGCACTTAAAGTCAAATTTCTTGGAAGTGCTACAATGATTAAGAGCAAGAAGGAGTTACTAAAAAAAGAGTCTGATATTTTTACATCTATCAAGGGAGAATCGACAAAAGAATTGATCGAGAGGTATTGCCATTTGGTTGTAGAGATGAAGCGGTTGTCCATCAACCAAACAAATGAAGAATGGGTGGATAAATTGGCTGATGCTTTACCGTACGATGAGTGGGGTACTTACTTGATGATGTTGAAAAACAATTTGGAGTATGCTGGTTTTAATCTAAGCACGTTCATCAAGAAAATCGAAGGGCATGAGTTAGAACTTCGAAAGATTATTGATGAGCCAGAATGTGTTGTTGAAGTTGAGGAAGTCGGTGAAGTAATGAGTGAAGAGAGTCTGGCAGAGCTTGAAGAGGCAGTAGCAGAAGTTTATTACTATCAATCCGAATAGGAAGTTATTGCTAGTTCTTTCAAATCAATAATTCCTCCTAACATGTTTGAATCTTTTGCAGGTTTTTTCAGTGAGCCAACTACCGGATTCTGTCCACATTATGAAGTTGAAAAGACTCCAGTTGAAGAAATTATAGATGTTTCTAAAGAAATGAATGAAGAAACTCTGAAGGAGATAGCTGACAAGGCGCTGATGGTCAAGCTGAAAGAGGTAGACAAAACTCAAGTTGAGAACTGTGGAGAATGAGTTACCTGAAAGCATTGATGTTACATTCTCTCCATATGACACTGACAACGAGTCACAACTTGTGAAAACAGTTGAAGATCAAGTGTTGGATGAAGAAAGTGATAACTCAGATTATGGCACAGTTAAAACTCATTTGGAGAACTCCAATTCTGATTCTGAAGATGAAGGAAAATTTCTTGATAAATTCATACCAAAATCAGATAAAGTTGTGAATGATGATTCGATCATTGTGGCTTACACAATGACCGGAACTGACAAACTCTATACTGATTTTGAGTATCCAATCCAGAATGCAAAATTGGAAAATGTTGATAAAGTGTTCAAAGTTGTGGAAATTGATATTTCGGAAGTTAACAACAACGCATTTCTTTCAAAACCGAAAAAGTCTTTTGTGAAACAACAACCAATCAACTCGGGAAAGAAAGAATGGGTGGGTAACAATGGTGATCAGAACAAGAGAAATGGAAACGATTTCAAAAAGAAAGGTGTTGGTTGTGAAAAGAAAATGGCTAAGAAGGATGTCAAGTCAAAAGGAAATTTGGGTGATGTGTTTGTCGCTGGTCTTAGTGCTGAAGCTGAAAAAGACTATATCTTTAGTCAGAAATCAATTGGCGATTTCAATGCAGCTCAAAAGTTGAAAGATGAGACCAATAGATCTACTTTTGTCGAATATGACAAAAGAATCTGTTATCGCTGCAATGAAATTGGTCACATGGCCAAACAGTGTGTTAATAGAGTTGAAAAACCAGTTTTCCAGAAACTCAAACCTAAAACTTCAAATCATGTTAAAGGAAAAACACCGATGGTTTCCCCCGTGCGTATTTTGAAACGTGGTGAATCTTTCAAAACCTTTGATATTGGTGAATCTTCAAAATCTCCAAAGACATCAAAGGTTTATCCTAAAACGAAGATTTTTCTAAATCAATCATGGGTGGAGACCTAAATAATCGTTTGAAGAAAAGAAAATGGAAAAGGTTTTGAAATCAGAACCAACAGTTGTTGTCACTAACAATGAAAATTTTGAGTTTGAATTGGACAAATTGATTGAGGAATTCCCACCAATCAAGGAGGGAGATCTAAAATCAAAATCTGTACCTGAAGTTCCAAACGTTGTCTTCAACATTTCGAAAGTTGACGTATATTGTGATCTTGTATTTGGTAGTGTTCCAAATGTGAAGAAATCTTGGGTATCGTTGTTTAAATGAATGTCTTGTGATGTATGCAGGGGCTTCCGAGATCTATCATCTCGAAGTGGATCATGGATAGTGGCGCATCAAGGCATATGACGGGAATGTTAGCATTGCTATATGACGTCAAATCAATCAATGGAAGATATGTCAGGTTTGTGGGAATTCAAGGTGGAAGAATAGTTGGAGAAGGAATTCTTACAAACGGTGTCGTCTCATTTGAAAAAGTGAACTACATTGCTGAGTTGGAAGACAATCTGTTGAGCATCTCTCAGATTTGTGATAACTCATTTACTGTTTATATTTCAAAGGATGAATGTCTGATTCTTAAACCAAGGTTTAAGATTCCTAAAGAAATGGTGTTGATGAGGGTTCCTCGTGAAAACAATCACTATATACTAGACGTGTTCAGGAGTCAATTCAAGTTCAGCATGAATAACGGAACAGCCTGGCACGTGAGGAGAAAATCTTGTATTTGTGGTTCAAAACAGGAAGTGTTTGGTTTAAATTGTTAATATTTTTGAAAAATTTAAAAGGAATACGCCGAAACCCTCACGGCTGAACTAACACATGATAAAACTACATTGAAAAATGGTTTCAAAACGGTATAATCAAGTGGTTTGTAATTCATAGGGGTGCATGTGAGCTAAACAGAGAATGTGAAGCAGAGGAGGACGGCGATCAGAAGTAATCTGCGTCTTGTTGTCATGTTTTCTGTACAGTTTCTTTACTGCTTTTGATAAAACCAAAAACACAAAAATATGTTTTTGATTTTAGGGGGAGAAAGTTTATAGAAAATACAAAAAACATGATAAAATTTCAAAAATCCAAAAACAGTGAAAAAGGCAAAAAGAGTTTTGTGTATATAGAGGAAATGATAGTACATCAGCGGACTATCAGTGCACGCTAGAGAAATGTGAAGCTTTATAAAGTTTTAAACAAGTTTCACTAGGGATGTGTCGATAGGCTCAGCTAAGACTAGTAGTTTTGCGAAAACGATACAAACATAACGCAAAATGCCTAAGTTTGGTGGGAAACACGGTCGAATGCATAGTACTTAGTTTTGTCCTTCTTGACTGTGTGCCTGCTCGGTAATTGCTTATTGTTGAAAGACATAAAACCGGTTAAGTTTGTGAACTGTCAAAACTTTGCTTAAAAGTCACTGTGATTCTGTGTTTTCTTTTTGCAAAAATTTAAACTTGTTTGATTTATTTATTTTGATTAAGCGTTGGACATCCTCTGCGTATACGGGAGTATCGACCTGGATGTTAATGCCTAATCGTTTTGCTTTAGTTTCTTTGGTGTTTCGTTTAAGCTTTGGATCACCTCTGTGTATACGTGAGTATCGAACTGGTGGTTAAAGCCTAAACACTTTCAACTTGGTTTATTTTTCTTATTTTGTTTAAACATTGGACTTTCTCTGCGTATCGAAAGATCGACCTGATTGTTAATGTTTAAACATTCTGAGTTATCTTTGCATAAATCACAGTTGATGAAAGTTTAAAAGCGTTATTCGGGTCAGTGCATTACATGATGAGGGGATATGCTTAGATTGTGGGGCCCATAGGATTTTAGGGTTATCTAATATACCTTAAACGTATCGGTAAGCATTACGAACATCCTAGAGGAGTTTAAGTGGACCACAATATCGATGATCTAGGGTTAATTGTTTAAAAGCTTTAAGTGGTAAAGTTTAGATCAACGGTGCAGCTGATGTGTTTCAATAAACTGATATGATCCTCTAACGCATACTCACAAAAACTTGTTTGTAAATATGTTTGTACAAATTACAGTTTCATGTTTCTGTTTGTTTAGCTATTTGTTGAAAAATCCAAACAGATTTGATACTTCATCTTATTTTCGACAATAGACGTTGGGGATCTGATGATCAAAGTATCACAGTGCTAAACATGTTGGATTTTTTGGGTTGGTTAAGAAAATGATTGTGAAAAATGTTGGTAATTGCTCGAAATGTATAAACGTTCATTAATTTGAACTTAAAATGTTTCAAAATGTCAGCGAAATCAGTTTTCGGACAGTCAAAGTCATTAACTTGGACTTGGCAGGCTAAACAGTTGACCAGGGTCATTAAATTGGACTTGGTTAACTGAGTGTGTTGGTAAAAAGTACAAAAATAAAAAACAGTTTGTGAAATTCTCCAAGGTCATTAAGTTGGACTTGGATGATTAACTGAGAGGGTTTTGGATTCTTAAATGATTAAAATCTGATTAATAGAGCCAGGTTACGATTCCTGGAAAACTGAAATTGCTTTCACTGTCGAAATGTTTTACCTTATGCTAAGAAAGCCAGGTAATCAATCCTGGATGTTCCAGAAATTTTCACTTATAAATGTTTGAGATTTGCAGATAAAAGTTCCAGATTACGATCCCGGTAGCTGAGTCTAAGGGGGAGCCTGAAGACGAGCTTAATTCAAGGGGGAGCTTGTAACCCGGAAAGCCAGGTGTCGATCCCAAAAGCACGGAAGCTTAAAGAAAGGGGGAGCCTGAAGTAAGAGTTTCTGAAAGCTGAGAAGGAGAGAAGAGAGCTGCTGAGGAAAATGAAAAGCTCAGGAAATTACTGTTGAAAAAGCAGAAACAAAGAGTAGAATTTTTCAAGTCTTTGTGAAAGAAAGTTTTGAAGACAGGCTGACTGAAGACTGCGGCAATATCCAAGGGGGAGTTTGTTGGTGCATAATGTCTATCGCCTACGTCATCAGTTTAGGTCGTGTCGTGTATGTATTAGGGTTAAAAATGTAAAGTTTATATATATTTGATGCCAGTTCGTATGGACTGGTTGATCCACTTCATGTGGACTGGTAGATCCACTTCATGTGGACTGGTTGATCCACTTCATGTGGACTGGTAGATCCACTTCATGTGGACTGGTTGATCCACTTCATGTGGACTGGTAGATCCACTTCATGTGGACTGGCTTCCCTATAAATAGGGGTGTTGGTTTTCTCATTTGTAACTTCTGAGAGGATCTTGACACGAAGTGCTGCCGGTTTCTCTGCATGTAAAACGTCATTTTATGAATGAAAACCAAGTTTAAAGTACTTCTTTCTACTCCTACTCACATTCTCTTACTGATTCAAGGTTGCTAGATGGATTCCGCCTATCTAGTGATCTAGATTTAACTCTGAAAGACTCATATTGATCGATTCTCGATCCTACATATTAGATAAATTTTATACCCAATATGGGTTCCCAATAAGGGAATAAGTAGTGTGTCGGTTAATCATGAACCGGCATAGTTCGGTCCCCGTATGTAGAGCAAGTTATGTAAAACTGATAACATGAGATATAGTTGTCCCAAGTATAAAAAGATTTCCATGCCTTGTGCATCTAAACCAATTTATGAAACATTTTTCAAATGTGTCGGTTGATTGTATTTACCAGTGAAAACTGACGTATTTTAAAAAGGTTAAGTGACAGGTACAAATACGTAAATAGGCTGGAAGCTGCTCGGGATTGTTAGACAAGGAACTTGCAACTCCTTCGCATAAGCCATTAGTCTGATAAACTTCTTTTGTTCTAATGATCCGCCTGTGGATTATTACAAGCTTGTCTGTACTTAATACTTTGATATCTTCTGACATTTGGGTTTATAATAATATTTTATATTCCAAGACTTCCGCTGTGCTATATCTGTGTGTAATTGTCTATGATGATATCAACTACGTCACGATACTCCCCACCGGGCTGAGCTGTAAATATCGGGGTGTGACATCTTACAACCACTAAACCTTAAAAAAGGATACTTCTAAGGTTCATAGTTAAAATACAAGTACAAAATTCCAACTCTAAGGTTCTTCAAGGGAGAATCTCACTGCATAATTATGCCACTTGACTAGGCATAAGCAACGAGCCTATCCATGATTCAACAGAACAGCTGGATGAATTAATTAGGTAGTCTCCTACTAATGATATTTAAGTCTACTAATCTTAATATTCTAATTAACACATGATAAGTTGACTCTAGTTCTAAATGTCTCCTTACCAGAACTCAACAAATAACTAACATGAGAGTTAGTGACAACATTAAATGTCAAGGCTATAAGAACCATGAAAAGTTGTCTTCTAATTACGCTTTATGATACCATACATATTCTGAAGATTAATCAGAATATAGTATCAATACTTAAGCTATGTTTATGAAGGTTGTGAAATTTGTATAGCCAACATAAAGTCACACTTACCTTAAACTCTCATATTATTTGTTCTCAATATCTGGAAAGAAACATTAATAAGATGAAACTAGATGATACCTTACATTTTCACAACTTTTGTTATCATGCAAATGAGAATTTGACAAAAGGAAAATGAGACCTATAAATTTCGTCCATTATAACCAAAATTCATGAGAAATCATGACATAGATAACGAGGATGATTTTTTTGTCTAATCTCATTCTAAGTGATTTTAAATCATGATGTTAAAAGCCCTTAATCATTACTTGGCTTAAGTATGGGTCCACCTTAAGTTATTCATTGACATTCGTGGAACTTATTCTAGATGGAATATTCAGACATAATTCATTTATCAATTAAATAATATCTACTTGTATCTAAATTTGTCTCATATGGCCCACGATCTTTAAAGAAATCTATTCATATATATACTTAATAAGATTTCTATTAAATATGTCCCTAAGTTTCTTATGACGTCAGTACATTAAGAAAATCAAATAAAGTCTAAAATATATATATGATAGGTTCCTACATCATGTACCTCATTGAAACTTCTCTTGTAGCATTTCTAGAGATATCAAAGATCAGTGGGTGCATTAAGTGTCTTAATAATAAGTTGCAATAGTTTCAAGAGGCGGGGGAGTGAAAATTTCACATTACTTCAATTTACACCTCTTGTACAAGATACTGCTCCATCTCGACACTGTTCCATTAAAACTTGTCTCCTTAAAATCTAATGCTACTATTACAAAAGTTTCATTGTTGCTTAATTGTGGGCACACTATATTTCTTACCTAAACTAACATAATCCTCAACAAGAGAAATCACAACGACTTTCCTATTAGAATCTGTTGGTCGTTAAATATTGACTCTAAGCATGCTGAGTTCCTAAAGATTTCTAAGGTCAGTGAGAGCAGTCAAAGTCTTTAACATGACTCGCAAGGAATACAAGAGGCGGGGTGAAGAGAGTCATTAAATTTTCCTTCGAATTTAACTCCGCTTACACCTCTTGTACACCATACTACACCAACTCTTACACACTTAGAATCCTGAAAAATGATAGCAACCTAACCAAGAGCTAATCCATAAAACTGAAACTCCTAATAAACTCAATAATCAACTCAGGAGGTCATCTAGGTTTAAAAACCTACTAACTCTGATGATTACATAACCTCCATAACTAAAGTTGAAATGGTTCTGGAAAAGTTTACTGATCCTATCTCTTCTAATTAAGTCATTAGTGTCAATCAATCTTCTATATGGAATAAAACTATTTTCTAGTAAAACTGATTTTTTGTGTTCGAATAACATTTGGGATTTGATTAAATTACCTAAGAATGTTCATAACCAAACCAAATCTTAATGTAAACGTTAAGACGAAGAAGCATGATTGATTGTCAAGGTTATACTCAGGAAGAGATAAATTATCAAAGAATCTTTCTTACCTATCTTCAAAAAGATTTATTTGAGGATCATCACTGTTCTAGTAGCTTATAAAAATTTAAAGCTACATTAGATGAACATTAAAAACAACTTTCCCTAACAACTGAGTTACATATTTACATGTTCATAAAACAACCTGAAAGTTCTAAACTGAAGGTTAAAGAACACTTTGTTTGTAAGCTAATAAAATCCATGTACGGGTTAATGCAAACATCAAATGTGATGAGATCTTAATCTAGTTATTTTCATCAAGAACAAAGTGGATTAATGTACCTACCTCAAAATGATTGGGAGCAACTAAAACAAACTTGTCTCTATACAGATGACATTCTTTTGACAAGTATATATTGCATAAGTCAAAGCATTGTTAACACAAACTTTGCTATAATAGATCTCAAAGATATCTCTTACGTGATAGATATCATAACATACCAAGATAGACCGAACGGGACATTAGTTTCGTTCCATAAGTTTAACCTTAAATGGGTCCTTACATATGTAACAAACAATACTGTCCCCCTTTAGAGTATAATAGGGTAAATGAGATTATTTCGTTACGCTTCATTAATTAGAAGCCTTATAAAAGTTCAAGTCTATACTCGTTTAGATATTACTTACATTGCAACACACTAGATATGTGAAACATCTAATAGAGTATTACAATATCTTTAAAAGAAACGAGAAGCTATAATTTAAAGAAGAAGTGAGAACTCAAACCAATTGATTACTCTAACTTTGTAATATTCAAAGATGACAAAATCTAATTTCGGGTACATCCTTATGTCAGCAGACAAAACTTATCTCATGGAGGAGTCATAATAAACTGATAATAACAACCTAAGTTATAATGACATAATATGTTGTTGATCACAAAGCAATAGTCACCAAATGTTGTTGAAAATTTATCAACAGACTCATAAGTTTATTAACTCTGTATAAATTATATTGAAGACTTGTTGTGATAAAGTCAGCTACCATGTCTCCTTGAACAGTAACAGTCTGAGAGGTGCTGCGATAAATTTCGATACGAAGTTAATCATTCGTTTATGAACGAATTGAGGAAACTAAATCTTTGTATCGAATACATTCATGATATGCTTAAGGATCCTATAACTGAAGGTCTATTACCCATAAGTCTTATTAAGAGAGCTAAAAAATTATACGGGTTTTAATTGATGACCATGTACAACTGCATATCGTACTATGAATGACTAACTATTAATTATTTTTCCTCATCAGTTTGGTTTTGTATGTCTCTAACATATCTTCTGCCAGTATAATGGCATATAGACAAATATAAATACAAATCAAATGTTAAAGGGCTTACTTGCGTATTTTGATCATAACTGTTAGGTTTTAAATTGATGATGTAGTATGACTAATGAGGGTCCTGAGTTGCATAATGACTCAACGGCTGTATTTCTCTACTATGGTTCATGGTTTAAAGCTAAAATGATTATTAACATCTGATCAGACTATGTAAATCAATGGTGAGGATTTGTTCACCCAGTTCACAAATACACTAGTGTTCACTCTAGAACTCCACCCTACACACCAAATGATTATAGTTGCACAATATATGTTGCATCGAACAATTATGTATATCCTTAAACATACATCTATTTTTTTTTTATAAAATTGTCATACACACAAACATTTAAATTAAAATAATAAGATTTTTGGTTTGACAATATAGTTTTACAAATTGATAGCACATAAAAGTTATTTCCATAATATAAATTAGTAAAACATTGTTACATTGTGTTGTAATCTAAGCATGGGGTTTTCCGAAAAAAGTTTGTGATTTTTCATTTTTAACCCAAAGTTTTCATCTTTTGTATTTTAATTTTTTTACTTTTAACTCAAAACTTTTCATCTTTTTGTAATTTAACCCAAAACTTTTTTATTTACAACTTTGGTCCCTCATACTTTTTAACTTTCGCAAGTTTTTCGTTTTAAGTTTCGTTTTAAATTTTGCGAGTTAATACGTCGCAACGTACGTGTATGGTTCAACGTTTTTGGTCTATTTTTTCACATTTGATAGGTATGTCGCAATGTGTCTATTTTCCCCCTTTGGTAAGTTCGCCGCAACGGGCGGATCCTACATTGACTTAGTTATTCTTTTCTACGTTATTTTGCAAGTTAACACGGCGCAACGTGCGTGTGTGGTTCAACGTTTTTACGTCTATTTTTTCCATTTAACAACTTCGTTGCAACGCGTGTGTTCTAAATCGACATAGTTATTTTTTGTATGTTATATGTTTCTGTCTTATTTCTTCGCATTAACACGCTACAACTTCAGTATTGTTGGTCGCTACTAGCGGTGTGACATTGATGTTATTTGGCATAGTTTTAGGCCATCGTCGTAACGCGGGAGTGATTAATTCTAGTTTAAGTTTAAACATATACATGCTAGAAAAAGTCAGATTGATTCTATTTTTTTTATTTCATTTGTAACTTTTTTTGTTATTTATAATCATTCAAATATCAAGATAAAAAGTACTTCCAACGCAACCGATATAAATCCTAGTTGTCAAACAATAATTGAAAGGCTAATTTTTTATAATATCACAGTCCGTTTTAGGGTTCATTTGGGTGGATGATATGAAACCTCAAAAGAAGTAAATTTTAAATGTTATCCTCTAAAAACCTACTTACACAAAAGTGAATTCATATATAAATAGCTAAAGTTACAACCTCAGAAAAGGGGAGAAAGAGGCACAAAGTGGCATTTAACATTATCTCTAAAATATAAACTCTTGGGCACAACCTTTTTGGCGGTGTAAAACAATTTTTATATTGCATCGATTTGTTTCATTAAGTTTATAGCGTCCTCTTAACATAAGTTACATATTTAATTTATCATTGTTTATAGTTTGCATATTTCACTAGATCTTTTATATAACAAACAATAAGTATACACATTGATCTAAGTCGAGTGAACTTGGAACTAAAAATCCAATTCATAACCAAAAATCGTTTGTGGTTCCCCAATCATTTGATGGGATTTATATATTAAAATAAACGCTACCACACAAGATAAGATGTCAGAACTTCGTTGGCAATTTATAAGCTCCTCAAAGAAACAACCATTCGCTGCCACAAAACCATGCCCATTTCATTCTGACCTATTTATGCTTGATACTAACAATGAGGGAATCATAAATTAGATTTTTAATTTCACAAACAAAGATAAACAGCATAAAGTTATTTATTTTGAAAATCTGTTCTTGTAACTCCTATAATTTAAAACCATGCCCATTTCATTCTGACCTATTTATGCTTGATACTAAGGCTAGAGGGTGTGGAATAACCCCCCTTGGGCTTTATAAGGACACCTCAGCGCCACATAGGCGCCACGTCAGCTAGGGGGCTTTATAACGCTCCCCTTTAACTTGCACGGTGTGGGATGGAGCCCTCTATTAAACAAAAAAAATTTTGATTGGATGACACTCGAGTGGCCCCCACCTGAACAGCCCCTTCTTCTCGTTAACATGATGGCGAGCTCACCTATAGCGCCCCTCTTGATTGGCTGGGTGTGGGGGTATAGCGCCGGCGGCGCCATAGGTGGTGACGAGGCGGTGGTGGCGCCCCCCACACCCTCCGGCCTAACAATGAGGGAATCATAAATTAGATTTTTAAGTTTCACAAACAAAGATAAACAGCATAAAGTTTGCTGGGCCCGGTTGTCTTATCTAGTAAAAAAGATAAGAGCATCCACAATAGACATGTTTTTTGGTGTTTTTAAAGAGAGAGAAAGTGAGGTGGAGGATAGAGAGTGTAGTTATGTTTGTGGGGAAAAATTAGAAAAAATAGAGGGAATAAAGTTATGTAAGTGTGATATAGGAGAGAGGAGAGAGGAGAGAAATAGTGTTTTTTTGTGTATGTGAGTGGGTCAAGAGAGAGAAATGCTATCATTGGTTGGGCAGGTGCCACATGAGCACCAAAAAACACTACCAAAAAACACCTCTATTGGTGATGCTCTAAGTGGATTTGGTTAGGAGATGAGTCGGGAGAATTTAGTGTCAAAGGGGTGAAGTGTGTAATCCAAAAAGGACGTGGCTCAGATTGTTATTTGTAATTCGAGTGGTGTAAATGGCTCCCAGCCAAATGTAATGTCTTCTCGTGGCGGGCGGGATTAAACAGACTTCCTACCATTGACAATCTTCGAAGAAGGAATGTCGCTATTCAAAACGCAGCCTGTGGATTCTGCAACGATGGTGAGGACTCGGTCTCGCATATCTTCACGGAGTGTCTCGTGGCTAATGTCATTTGGAGTGGGATTAGTAACTGGTGTCGAGTTCCACAGTTATTAGCCTTCACGTTCCAGGATCTCATGAAGGTTTATCAGTTCTGTGGTTTAAAGGAGCCGGAGAAAACGATTTTTCAGGGTGTGATTATCATTGCTTGTTGGTGCATATGGAAGACTAGGAATGAAGCAAGGTTTAGAGACAAAGCATTTAAAATTGATAAGATCGTTAGCGACGTCAAGTCTTTCGGGTTCTTGTGGGTGAGAAATAGAACAAAGTTTAAATCTCTTTCTTGGGAAAACTGGTGTAAATTTGTAATTATGTAGTTGGTTGTTTCTTGTGGCCCTCCGGTTTTCGGAGTGGTTGTTTCTAATGAAGTTTACGTTTCAAAAAAAAAAAACTCCTATAATTTAAATATAGACACACACAATAAAGTTCAAGATGATTGATTCCCTTTTTTATTATCATACCAATTCATTCATTAGTTTACTCCCTCCTTCCTTCCTTCCTTCCTTCCTATAAATTAAACAGATGGATTAAAACTAACCTCTTGAACATCGTCTTACAAGTTCCATTGTTAGATAACAAAGAAGCATAGTATAATACCGTTCACACGGGTTATGCATATGTGTCTATCTATAAAGGAAGGAAGAAGAAAGGATATGGGTCGGCCCCCACCCCCACCTCCACCTCTCTCTTTATGTTGAAGCAAATCAACAGCCGCTTTCTTCAATGGCATCTCTCTTTCTCTCTCCCCCCAACAGTGACAAGGTTGTGGGAAACAATTCCAATTGGTAGGGCCCGACCCGTTTATGTATATATACCCAACACCCATTAACCCCAAGAGTACTCATCAACTCCTAAAGCTTCTCTTTCTTTCCCTAAGAAAACAAAACACAAACTATTAGTAGTGGTACTTTGCTTTGCTCCCACCTTCTTTCTTCCTTTTTGTTTTCTTGTTTCTACCTTTAACTTTTGTAATATAGTTTTATTTTAACTTTTGATTGCTAGTTCCCTCTTTCCCGAACACCAAGAACTGTAAGCCATGTGTAACCCAACACCATCTTCCCCATCCAATTTGGTCATTTCCAAGAATAACAATAACAATAATAATATTATTAACAATGATCCCCCCAAATCTAGTCGTGATAATCACCATCTTCATTCATGGCCAACCCCTTCTGAGGTAACATCTCATGTCTTTTTTTAAATCTTTCTTGATTCAAGAAAGAAAGAAACTTGGTCAAAGTATAAAGTGTTGGCTTTTTTTTTTTTTTTTAAATATAAAGACTAATTGATCGTTTTACACATACAGGCATTGGAGGAAATCAAAGCCATTGGGAAGATTTCAGGACCAACTGCCATGACTGGTTTACTACTATACTCAAGAGCTATGATCTCCATGCTGTTTCTTGGTTATCTTGGTGAACTTGAGCTCGCCGGGGGGTCTCTCGCTATCGGATTCGCCAACATCACTGGTTATTCCGTCCTCTCTGGCTTAGCTATGGGCATGGAGCCCATTTGTTGTCAAGCCTATGGTGCCAAACAGATGAAAATACTGGGGATAACCCTACAAAGAACAGTGCTTTTGCTCCTGGCAACTTCTCTCCCAGTGTCTTTTATGTGGTTCAACATGAAGACTCTCTTGTTATGGTGTGGACAAGATGAAGAAATCTCATCTGCAGCTCACATTTTCATCGTTTTCGCCATTCCGGACCTCTTCTTGCTCTCTCTTCTTCACCCTCTTCGTGTCTATCTCCGGGCTCAAAACATTATCCTGCCTTTAACTTACTGTTCAGCAGTTTCAATATTTCTGCATGTACCACTCAACTTTTTGCTCGTTGGGTATTTGAAGATGGGGATTTCCGGGGTGTCAATCGCTATGGTTCTCACAAATCTAAACCTTTTATTCCTTGTGTTCTCGTTTGTTTACTTCTCTGGAGTTTATAGGGATTCATGGGTGGCACCCAGTGCTGACTGCCTCCGCGGATGGTCATCTCTCTTGGCGTTTGCCATTCCGACGTGCGTCTCCGTGTGTCTCGAGTGGTGGTGGTATGAGCTCATGATAATGCTGTGCGGGTTACTAGCAAACCCTAAAGCCACCGTCGCTTCAATGGGAATTCTCATCCAAACGACGTCGTTGGTGTATGTTTTCCCTTCTGCATTGAGCCTTGGGGTGTCCACTAGGGTTGGGAATGAGCTGGGTGCAAACCGACCGGCCAAGGCTCGTATTTCGATGATTATTTCGCTTGTGTGGGCTGTGGTGTTAGGCCTTATGGCAATGCTGTTCACAACATTGATGAGGTACCAATGGGGCAGGTTTTTCACCGACGACCCCGACATTCTTGAGCTCACTTCTGTAGCATTGCCGATAGCGGGGCTGTGTGAGCTTGGAAACTGCCCACAAACCACCGGTTGTGGAGTGTTGAGAGGCAGTGCAAGGCCCACCCTTGGAGCCAATATTAACTTGGGCTCATTTTATTTGGTTGGAATGCCGGTTGCTGTTGTTATGGCTTTCGTCTTGAAAATGGGGTTTCCCGGGCTATGGTTCGGGTTGCTTGCAGCTCAGGGATCATGTGCCTTGCTCATGTTCTATTTTCTCTCTAAGACAGATTGGATTGTTCAAGTGGACAGAGCTAAAGAGTTGACAAAATCACCAACGCTGTTACCGGTCTCAAACTCAATGGAACCTAGTCTTGAAGATATCATAGTAGTGTCTGATGTTATTAAGAAGAATCCAGATTGTGGTTCACTTGAAACAGATCCTCTTCTTAAGCATTAATTAAGCACTCGATCGACTTCATTTTACATTCTTTTATCCCCGGTATATGTGAAGATTGTTTTTGACGACACTAATTAATTAGCCGCTAGTTTCTTTTAGTAGTTATCTCTTTCCTAGTCTTGGCTGTATATTGTTCTTCAGTCTGATGCTTCTTCCTTTTTCTCCCTATATAAGAATAGAATAAATTAACGTTTACATAAACTATTACTTCGTATTTTCTCCCATTGGTCGAAAGTTTTGCCTGGATTCTTTTATGGCGAGGTATGAGTCAATATATTAATTCTAAGTTTGGTATCGTATCCACACAAACATGTGTTTAGTGTAAGATGTTTTGTTTCATCGTAAAGAGAAATTCAAATGTTTCTTTGTTTGTGAAAGTAAGACTAAACTATATGCAATTCAAATTAAGACGCAAGTTAAGTGTTAAGTGACTTTAATATAATATTAGAAGCAATTAATCAATAACGATTTTAGGTTTGATAAATAACGAATGACCGATCACCGACAATTATCGGATGGGTTTAGTTTAGATACATAGGGTAAAGTTAAATCTACAAAGACTCTTAAAAATAACAAGTGTACAAAGACGCAACGCCGAGCAAAATATAACACAATGCCGAAAAACCTAACATAGTCGAGGAAAAAATACACAATGAGCCGAAAAACATAACACAATGACGCAAATATAGAAAATACACAATGATAAATAAAAAGATACAATGATATAAACAAAAATTCTAACATTTGCAAGCTACACACATAAAAGCAAAAACCAAAAATCTCATGTCGTAGAGTTTGATAAGATGGTTCTAATGCCACTTGAATAAGGTAAATCAGAGTCCGTTTGATATCATTCTTACGACTTCTTATCTTTATGAGACTATGTATTTGATCCTAACCCTAGATACATATATACGTATTCAATTATTGCAAATCAAATATATCATATCGAGGCAATTGTCTTAACCCTGGTTACGTTAATCTAAAACTAAATTCGGACAATTGGGAGATTCACGATAATATCGTCTTACATTGATTATATACATAATATAAGATAAATAATGAACTCAAAAACAACCAATAAACACAAATAAGAAGCCTAACTAAGTTCAATCAATCGTATAACATAAACACCAAACAATTGTTAATTAGCTCTGATTGTGATCATAGGACATTTATCTGAATATTGTGTGTCAAGTAGTGACAACCAAGGTATATATGATCAAATTTAGTGATGTGTATAAATGAAAAGGTAGCTGGGAAATTTTATGATTCACTTATTGTTTAATGTGTTTGCTTCCATTTAGGTTGAAACAATCCAGTGGAAAATCCAGTGGGCGGGCGCACCCCCGGGGAAAAAAAATTAGGGCTAAATTCCGTCGAAAATCCCGTCCGCACCCCTTGGAATTTCGACCGCACCCTTTGAAATTTTTCATCCGCGCCCCTTAGGTAAAATGTGTTACCCACTTATAATTCCTAACTAGCTAGCCCATTAAGTCTTAGTCCATTAACCAAACCCAACAATATTTCAAACTATAATAAAATAATTAAAGCCCAAAACCTGTAGAAATTCTATCCCGCTCTCTCTCTCTCTTGCGTCCCTGCACTGCCAACGAACAACATCACCCAGCGACAACAGTCCAGCAGCCGGCGACCACCGTAATCACCCATCAAACCACCGTCGTTCGACATCAAATCTAACTGGAATCCGAACACGGGTAAGTTTCTTTGTTATTTTGATGATTTTGGTTGATATTATAGGAGAAAAAAGGGTAATAAAGTTGTTAAATAGGTTTGAAATTTTGTGTGTTTTGACGTTGTTTATGGTTGTTTAGATGATTTTTAGGGTGATTATGTTGTTTATATATTTTTAGGGTGATTACAACTTACGTTATGATTTCTAGGACTTGAATAGTTGAAAATTAAAATTGAAACATTATGTTATGGAGCGATGAACTTATGTTATATAGAGAAAGAATTGCTTAAAAAATTAGCTTTAGATTATGTTTTGGATAGATTTCAAAAAATGAAAACCCGTAGGGCGTCGACGTTTTAATTATGTTTGTAACAAGGTTTGACATGTTTTTGATGATTATATAAATTTAGTTTGATGTTCGTTTGTTTTACATGACCCGACCCGACCAAATACGAACCGATTTTTTTACTTATATACCTAGGGGCCTAAAATTTTTAAAAATGTTCCGCACCCCCATGGAAAAATTCCTGGGTCCGCCACTGCAATCCACTCAAAGTTTCATGCAATTCTCGATGGTATCTAGGTTGAATTTTATGTTACAAGTGGTATTGAGCACCCCCGCGTTGCGGCGGGGGCGAGCACTATTGCCACACTACTGCCAGCAACAATCGACACTAAAGTTGCGGCGTGTTAATGCGAATAAATTAAACTGAAACGTAAAACATAGAATAAATAACTAAGTTGATTTAGGACTCGCGCGTTACGATGAACCCGCAAATATTTTTTCCTGTTTGACAGGTTTATCATACTCTATATATAATACATATCATTACCACTATACAAACCATAATCCATACATTACAACAACCATTGCGTCAAAAGGTTGCAAACTATATTTATACAAGATTTTGGCTAAATTAATTATATTATTATAAATAATAATAATAATTTACAGATAAAACAACACAACTTTGAATGGATCAAACCGATTGAATATGGTAAGATAATGAAACCATTATTTAATTAGGGTATAATCACTTAAGCATAAATTACAACCATACATGCGTACAAAACATATTGAATTTGGTAAGGTAATAAAACCATTATTTGATTAAGGTACAACCACTTAAGTACAAATTACAACAAAACATGCATACAAATTTTCCAAATTAATAGTATAAGTAAGTTACAACCATTTTAGCACAAATTACAACAAAAAAAGCATACAAATATTCCAAAATAAATTTTCCAAATTAATAGTATAAATAAAGTACAACTACTTTAGCACAAATTACAACCATAAAAGCATACAAATTTTTCAAATTAATAGTATATAAATATCAGGAACATGGTACATCCAAGGTTTAGTATCTACATTTAATAAATCAAGTTAAACATAAGTGTTATACTTTTTAAAAATGCATAACTCAGTTCTATAATCCAAAGTATTAATTTGTATTTTTATTCTAAATTTGTGTGTTGTTTTTAGGTTTTAAACGTTTGCTTTGATTTGGATCTTATTAGCACTATTCGTGATGCGCCTTTAGACGCTTTCCTTCTCATTGGTGTCTTCAGCTTCCAGACGCAATTTCCCTTTCGACATCATACCAAATGTATGCCATTCACATCCAGCTGGTGATTGACTGGAGTTGTCTTGTTTATGGTCACTCCCCCTTTTAACCTCTCATATATATTGGCTTGTTCTTCTCCTATTGAATCATCTATCAAGATGTTAGCAATAAGTCCTCATTTAAAACCTTTGTAATTTGATTATATCCGGACTGTTCTTCATCTTTGTGCAATTATACAATTGTTATTGGGTTTTTATTGTAATTTAGTAAAATATCATTGTCTCTAACATGATATCAGAGCTATAGGCTCATGATTGTCATTTTCGTATCCTGGTTTGTCCGATTGGTTGTAATTTTGGCCGAGTGGTTCTTGGTAAACCCTAATTGAGGGTTTAGCTTCGGGATTCTCTGCGTTGCTATTGACTTTCCATCGGATTTAATGTGGGTTTCTTGAACCCTATAAATAGTTTGGTTTACATTCCACTGCTATTGAAGGAATTCAATGGTTCTAATCGATGCTTTTGGAACCATAAGTGCTATTTATCTGTTTGTCACTTTGTAATCCCCACAATGGTTACAGATTCACAACCTTTTTTTTACTAGAGCACCCTAACTCGAGCACCCTTTAGTGAGGATTTCTCTACCTTTTTTTATTTCCTTGTCACGCAGATATAATTTGTTAGGCATATTGTGACCGGATAATGAGTACCAGTTATGGTTTGATACAAAGAGAGGCATACTTTATTTATATTGGTGGCAATAGATTATGGGCCCAGAGGACCAGGCCCATCCCGAGTTCTTTAAAGGGGCAGTGGCCCTTAGTGAGAATTAGGGTAAATTACTTGTTCACCAAGTTGGGTGACTAGTATAAATACATTAGCCAACTTTAGAGTTAATGTATAAGGAGCGTTTATTGTATTAAGGTTTTGAGCCTATTTTCCTTAGTATAATAAAAGGAGAGTTCTCTGAAATTGTGTGTTTGTTCTTTCGATTAATCTATTAGGACTTGTATTCGTATCAAATCCGGTTCAAGAACCCTAGTCAGTTAGAAAAAAAGAAGACAATTGCGAAGGAGAGGTCTGTAGTCACCGTAAAACTTCTCAAGCTGCAAGAAGACATGGGATGCCAACTATGCGCCACCATGGAAAGGGAAGGAAACTGAACTGCCTGTTGTCCAGTGTCCAATGTTACCTTCTACGAACTATTCGGTTTGGGCGATGAGAATGAAAATTGTCATGCTTCTAAACAAAGCCTGGGAAGCCATTGATCCTGGTAGTATTGATAGGGAATAGAACGATCTAGCCATGGGTCTCATGTTTCAATCTATACCTGAATCCTTAAATTTACAAGTAGGAAATCAGGAGAACGCAAAAGGCATATGGGAGTCTATCAAAACCTGTTACTTGGGTGCTGATTGAGTTCAAGAAGCAAAGCTCCAAACCTTGTCAACTGATTTTGACAAGTTAAAGGTGAAACAAAATGGACACGGTGGATGACTTCACCGACAAGTTGGCTTCCATAGCTGCGAAGTCAGCTTCTCTAGGAAAAGTTATTGAAGACTGAACTTCGGTAAGAAAATTATTAAAGGCATTTTCGAGATCCAAGTACATCCAAATCGTTGCTTCACTCGAGCAAGTCCTGGATCTAGATAAATTGACTTTTGAAGATGTAGTAAGTCGAATCAAGACGTATGAGGAGCGCCTAATGGAGAAGGAAGAATAATAATTTAAAAATCAAAGTAAGTTGTTATTTTCTAATGCCGAATCATCAAGAAATTTGCATATGGGTAAAAGGGATGGTGGGCAACGTGGTCGCGACCTAGGCAAGGGACATAGTCAAGGCCATGACCGAGGTACAAGTGAACCGGGTCAGAATCAGAATGGTGGTAAAAAATTGGGTAAGAAAGATCATTCTAAAATCTTAAGTTTCAGATGTGATAAACATGGTTCAGAAGGAATATGATATGTTCGGAAGCGTTCGCGGAGAAAGTCTGTCAGATCACATCAGTCGATTCTTGAACATGATGACAAAAATGAAGAAGGTTGGTAATCCAATTACTAACCGTGCTGCAATCAAGAAGCTTTTAGACTCTCTTCCAAAAGAATGGAGCTTACAGTGTATGATGATCAAAAGAGACTTCTTGAACAGTCCAAATCCAGTCACACTCTCATATTTGATCAACAGTTTGAAATCCTTTGAAATGGATGTTACCAAGAGAGAAATGAATCAGGTCGGATACTCTCAGAAACATGTCCAATCCACTGCTTCTGCTACTCCCAAGAACATGGCATTCCTTACCCCCATAACCTCTGGTGGTTCAAACACTCGGGCTGCTAGTGCATTTTACTTTAATGCTTCCGCAAGCTCTGCAAAGGCTCCACAGTCCAACGAAAAGGATATTGTGGTCGGTGACGCTCAAGCTCTCAAGATCTCTACTGAAAATGTCGCGTTGTTCAACACCTTCCTAAGCATTTATGAAGCACTTATGTCAGGAGAGCTAAAATGGGATTACCTTACTTCTGAAGACATGTATCAAGTAGACCCGGATGATATGGAGGAAATGGACTTGAAATGGCAAATGGCGATGATCACCCTAAGGCTAAAGAAGTTCCAAGACAAAACAGGAAAGAGGTTGTCTCTTGGAAAAGCAGGTTTCGACAAGTCCAAGCTACGGTGTTACAACTGCAAAAATTTGGGGCACTTCAAGAAAGATTGTCTGTTGCTAAAGAATGTAAGCACTGAGACAACTGTAGGTAGAAGAACAATTGCTATTGAAGAAAATGACAATGCTACTCCTAACACTCCAAAGGCTCTAGTGGTGGAAGACTATGATTGGACTGAAGAGATTGTTGAAGAAAAAGTTGAAGTTAACAAAGCTCTCATGGCAAAAATTTCCACTGGATCGGCTCCACGTCCTTCAAGCTTTCTTGGAAACAAAAATGTAGGTATTCCTAAGGGAGAAGAATCTGCTGATAAAGGTCTAAAAAACATCGTCAACACAACCACGCCTGCAGCTGACAAAGGAAAGAAAGAGACTGGAAAATCTGAGTCAACGGAGAAGGTTCAAGAAGCTGGTAGTAGTGCAAAGAAAGAGAAAGAACAAGCCTCTGAAGCAGCAATGAAAGTCGAGTATGCCAATGAAAAGGAAGAAAAGGACTTGGTAAACATCATACCCTACAAATTCAAAATTGAAATGTGCTCACAAACGTGTGTCAATGTCATCGCTCATTACAAATCTCTCAGCTGTGACCTAATTAGAGAAAAGGAAAGAGTCTTGCAATTTAACAATGAACTAAAACAAAAGGAAGCAGCATATCAGAGAAAGTTGAATTCAACTTTAGCTGAAATGCAAACTTTAAAAGAATTTGTTTTCAGAAAAGATTTTCTTATAAATGATTTAATAGAAAAATAAGGAAAATCTAAAAATGAAAACAATAAATTGAAAATCACAATCAATAAATGGAACGTAAGAAAAAGGGCATTGGTTGATATCAAAAATTGCCAACGACCGACATACGTGAAAGATGGTGTTGGGTACAAAGATAAGCTTGGAAACGAAATAAATTGTTTTCCTCCTCCTCACAGCAAAAACTATGTACCCATGCCAACTCGTCATCCAGATAACGATTTAATTGATAAAAATGATTTAATTGCTCAAGATATCAATTGTGAAAATGATAAATTACTAACGTTTCTGAAAGCAATGCAGATGTAATTAAGTGTGAGGAGGATGTGTGGGATGACGATGTGGTAGATCGAAAATAGGAATAAGGTATTCAGGCGACAGTTATAGTACTGTTAACTAGTTCGCCTAGAACTGTGATAAAACAAACAAGACTTATATTCGGGATGGATGTAATAATTTAACTAGGACAAATGACTGTATTAAACCTAGATTAAATATTCGGGATGACTGTAAAAGGCATGTGCCTGTGGTTGAATGCTTTGATTTGCATTCTGCTTTTTGTGATGAAATTTTTTTGTCTAAACCCCCTGTATTTGTTCTAGACTTGAAACAAAACAGATTCGGAAAGTTTCTTGCAGAAGAAATTCCAGAATTTGTTCTATCTCATACAGGTATGCAAGAGTCCGATTAGGAGCCAAACGAAGAAAGTGGCAGTGAAGACTCAAGCACAACAACTTCAGAAAGTAGCGAATGAGGCTCAAGTGAAGATCAAGGATCAGATGATTCAAGTGAAGATCAAGATCAGATGATTCAAGTGAAGATCAAGGATCAAATTATCCAAGTGAAGATCATGGATCAGATGATTCAACAGACATCGAGAATGATGAAAATTGCATAGAAGATGAGAGTCGTCTTGACAAGAAAATGAAGAAAATCAAAAGTTCAAGCTCCGCTGCATCATTGGACAACGCATCATGTAGTTCAAGACTCTCATCTCATACATCATCTACCAACGCATTAACCTCCAAAAGCAAAAAAGGCTCATTGCTTCAGATGTTTTAGTTGTGGTCATTTAGGACACACTACGAAACCTTGCAAAAACAAGAAATGTCCTAAACCAGAACAATTTTTTTCTAAAAATTTAACGGAGCAATTTGATAACTTTAAGAAATAGGTCAGGAAACTCGTTATTTTTTTTTTTGGAAAAGAAAAGAAGATATTCTCAAAGAAAATCATGATAAATTAAAAATTAAACAAGTCTGGGTTTCGAAAACTAACTAACCTGTGTACATCTCTTCCTTGTTCGTAGTTGTATAACAAAATAAAATTCAAAAATGGCTTTGAATGCTAATGGAGTACATTTGGCACGTCGACAGTGGATGCTCTAGGCATATGACGAATTTAAAGGAACTTCTCAAAAACTTTAAATTCATATATGGCGACTTCAAGTCTTTTGCCGGCGATGAGAAAGGAGGGAAAATAGTTGGGCTTGGTGATGTTGTCTCGGATGCTATAACCTTGGAAGATGTTAACTATGTACCAGAATTGTGCTACAATCTTAACCAGCTTAATTTCTAAAGCATCAAAATCAGAATCACTGTTTTGGCATAAGCGAATGGGGCATGTGAACTTCAAACATATTGATGCGTGGTCGAAAACTAGTGATCCTATATGTTTAAGTTTATGTTTTTACGTAGTTTTTAGTTTCGAATAGCCTACTTTTGATTGGAATTGTGTTTTGCAGGTCTAACAGAGTTTAAGGAGCTATTTGGAAGCTATTCAGAGCACCGAAAGCGAACGGGATTAACCGGAAATGCGTAATACGAAAAACTGGAGAAGTATACCTTACAGGGGTCGTCGGCGACGCACCCCATCGGCAAAGAATGGCGTAGACAGCAGTATTGAGCGTCGACAGAAAAGTTAAACATCTACAGGGCGTCGGCGACGCGCAGGAAGGCGTCGGTGACGCCCCCTTCTGCTCGCTGAAGGGATTTTCAATTTCGTTTCAATAGTTGACAAGTTAAAACACTTTTGGGGGTCCTTTTTCAGGGAGTTACGCATTATTGGAGTTTGAAACACTACTTTGGAGCCAAGAACTTGATATTCTTCATCTCATCTCACATCACCCCAATCATCCAATCGATCCACAATCATCCTCCATCAATCCTTCTAAACTCTAATTCACTATCATCTCTTCAAATCATTCACCACCACCATCATCCATTCCAACCCTAATCACCATCTTCATTACCTCAAGGCTTCAAGATGTTTGTGCTCAAGTTCCAATCATCCGGTGATCGCGTTCATTCAACCATGAGTGGCTAATTCTCGCGGGTTTCACCCTGGTGTAGACTTTTGTAAGGTTTAGGGTTTACTACTTGTTTGATACTTGGTTTGTGACAATTTGAATTGCATTTGAATCATTAGATAATTGTCTTATGTTTGTATTGAATTTACAAATTGTCGAATGAGTTATGAAATTTGATTTTGTAAAATGAATATGCGTATTTATGCCTTGTCTTGTGATAGGATTTAATTGTCCGAGGTAACAAAGTGCATTGTGGTTCGTCTTGAACGTTGATAGCAATTGGCACCCCTAAGCCTTGTGATTATAAAACCGTTAATGATCTAATCCATCTAAACCGAGTTAAAACTTGTAGTAACCCTAGGCTTTGTAATTTTTGAACCGGGTGTGAACCTTGTTCTTACGTATTGTTTAAAATCGTTAATTAAGTTTTTGTGCAAATTATTCAAGTTCTTAAGTAGTTAAGTAAGCAACATAAACTTGTCGGTTCATTCTGACACTATTTCAAACAAACAAACTAGTCAATTTATTAGCAAGCTTCATAAAAGTGACAACAAACATTTAAAAATCAATCAAGTCCGCACACAAACCACAAACTCTTCGTGGTTTGACCCCTTACTACCACTAACAAAATGTTAAAGGTAATTTGGGAATATAAATATTATCTTTGACCGGAGCACGACAATCCGATCAAATATGAATAAACTTTCTAAGTTAAATTTAGTATGGGGTTTACCGATAAAAGAAATTCCTTTTTCAGAAAAATGTATTGCATATGCCCAAGGCAAATAGCACAAAAAGCCGCACAAGTCCAAAGTAGCGAATACGATAACTGCACCATTGCAATTGTTACACATGGACCTTTTTGGTCATATCAGTGTCAAAAGTTTAGTTAAAAGTTCTTATTGCTTGGTGGATGGGTTTATTTTCTTGAAGCTAAAAGTGAGACCGCTTTCATCCTAAAGACTTTCATTCCTTTGATCGAGAATGTTATCAAACTGAAGGTTAAGTCAATCAGAAGTGATAACGGGTTTGAATTCAAGAATCAAACTTTTATCTCTTTCTATGAAGAAAAAGGAATTCGCCTAATGCAGCTAGAACTCCACAGCAAAACAGCGTAGCAGAACGAAATAACAGAACGCTCATCGAAGCTGTTCGGATTATGCTCGTAGACTCCAAGCTACCAATTATCTTCTGGGCGGAAGCAGTCAACACAGCATGCTACGTTTTGAATCGGATTCTAATTATTAAACCTCATGAAAAAACTGCTATTATGAACTCCTTTTCAAACGAAAGCCTCTGATAGATTTCTTTAGACCGTTTGGATACTCATGCACGCTTCTCAACACTCAAGATAATCTAATCAAGTTTGAAGCCGTCAGCGATGTATGTTATTTCATATGTTATTCATCTACTCAAAAGGCATACAGAGTTTACAACAAAAGAACCAAAATGGTTCTTGAATCATACTTTGTCGACTTTCAAGAAGGAAACTACACCAACACTGTAAGTTCTCCCAATTGGTTTTATGATGTAGACATTCCTGAAACCGTTCTTGAAACCGAACCTACTGAGGCCACTCAAACTGAACCTTTGTTTGACTCGTTAGACATTGGTCTCACGCCTTTCACCACCCGTTCACTCCCTTTTCAACTAATCAAATTCTTCCCGTTGAAGAAGTAAATGGTGACACTTTGGCTGAGAATGCATCCGGAAATGATGCTTCTTCTTCACAGACGAATGTGAATGAACCAATTCAAGAAGACGGACCGCCAATCATCTATGTCGATGAACACTTCACCAATCTACCTCAACAAATTGAAACCCATACCAATGTAGGTTATAAGACAACTCGGAATCATCCTCTTGAGAACGCCGTTGGTCCTGTGGAAGACGGCGTGCGAACTCGTGGACAGACACATGACATCAACAAAGGACTATACTCTGCTTGTCTTTCGCAATCCATGCCAAATGATATAGAAGAAGCAATCCAAGACTCCAGCTGGGTATATGCAAGAAGAACTGTCTTAATTCTGAAAGCTTAAGGTGTGGGAACTCGTTGATCTACCTGAAGGAAAGTATCCAATTGGCACAAGATGGGTTTTTTGCAACAAGATGGATGATCGGGTATGGTTATAAGGAACAAGGAAATATTGGTAGTTTAGGGTTTTCAATAAGAGGAAGGGATTGATTATGAAGAAGTTTTTGCTCCAGTTGCAAGATTGGAAGGAATTTATTTGGCTTATGCATCATACAAAAACTTCAAGGTGTTTCAAATGGATGTGAAGAGTGCATTCCTCTATGATTGAAAGAAGAAGTATATGTCTATCAACCTCCTGGCTTCGACGACCCACACTTCCCCAAACAATACTACAAGTTAGATAAAGCTCTCTATGGTCTTCATCAAGCTCCTCGTGCTTAGTATGAGACTTTGTAACATATCTTCTGGAATGTGGTTACACAATAGGAAGATTCGACATGACTTTCTTCACAAAAAGGATCGGTGACGATGTAATGCTGGTTCAGATTTATGTAGATGATATCATATTTGGGTCGACAGATGAAGCGCTTTGCAAGGAGTTCGAGACGCTGATGAAATCAAGGTTCCAAATGAGCATGATGGGCAAGCTCACATTTTTCTTGGGATTGGAAGTGAAGTAGAGAGAAGACGGGATCCTCATTTATCAAGCAAAGTACATCAGGGATATTCTTGCAAAATACAGTATGAACGAATGTAAGTAGGCCTGACATTATGTGAACAAGTCCTTTTATCACTCAATGGTCTCCACCTGATCTCAGACTAAACTCACACCTTATCTCCAAGGAAAACCTGTGAACAAGACCTTTTATCGCTCAATGATAGGCTCGTTGACGTATCTGACCACCAGTAGGCCTGACATTATGTGGGTTGTCTGTATTTTTGCTTGTTTTTAGACAAATCCTAATGAATCTCATGAAACTGCGGTTAAACGAATCTTCTGCTATCTGAAAGGAACACCAAAACTTGGTCTTTGGTACCCTAAAGATAGTAATTTTAATGTTATTGCTTATTCAAACAGTGACCATCCATGTTGCAAGGTTGATCGTAAATCAGTTTCAGGGGGATGTCAATTCTTGGGGAATTGTCTCATATCATGGCAAAGCAAAAAGCAGACAACAGTTTCCACCTCTCCAGCTCAAGATGAATATACGGCGGCCTACAGTTGTTGTTCTGTAAGACCCTTACTTATATTTGACCATTTTCATATAAGTTTTGACTAGAAATGTGTATTTATGAATACTGTAACACCTCGAAAATTTACGTCCAATAATGTATTGACACGTGTCATAAGCTTGGAATATGTGAAAAAGCACTTTAGAGGGACTAAAGTTGACAAACAGTGAAACTATGTGAATATAAGGGTCCAAAGTGTCAACAATGGATAAATAGACCCTATAATAACCCTACATGGTGTTTATAATCTTAAACGATTAGATCATGGATCATACAAAGCGGAAAATGAAAGAAAGTGAGGAATTACAAACTACAGGGGCTAAATGTGTCAACATGTTGAAAGTATACCTCTGAGTGATCTTTTGGCAAACCCGAAGCTTTGTAATGATAAAATATACTCACTAGAATATGTGGTAAAAATTTCATAAAGTTTCGTTGTCGTATGAGAAAGTTATGATCAAAACCGTGCACGAAGGGTTAAATGCGTTAACGTTGAATTTCGTGACTTTTCGGGTAAGCACAAAGTTAACCAAGGACTTTACCATGTTTGTAAATGACCTAAGGTCCTTAAAAATCAGATTTGAGGGTCTAGAGTGCAAGGAAAATAGCAAAAACCACGTAACAAAGGACAAGGACTGAAATGAAATTGTTGGAAAACTTGGTTACCTGGTCGCACACTTGTACGCGCCCCGCGAGGGGATTCTCGCGCCCCGCGTACAAGCTGCCAGCGACAAAACATGCGCAGCTGCCAGTAATAGGTCTGTCTTCGAGTTGTAACCAGCTGTATCCGATCCCAGAGCCTCACCAATGGATTTATATGCATCTAAGGACACTTGGACTCATCTTATATCATCCCTAAACTCATGTGGCAGCATCAAATGAGATCAAACTAGTTATAAAAGATCATTGAAGTTGCAAACATTGAACACTTGCATTCATAAAATTCACAAGACAACTTCTGGAGCTCTCTGGACATCAAGCCAACTTCCTAGTGATCTCTAAGCTTAATTAGGACTCTTGTAAGTGTTCATAACCCTTTCTAATTCGTTCTAGCTTAGTTAATTAAGCAAAAGTCAAACCATCGTAATTTAAGTTTGTCCTTCAGATTAAACGAAATTTGCTCAGTCATTTCTCGAATTGAAAGTACCTACAAGTTGGTATTTATGTGAGTAACAAACCCTTAAAAGGGTACTTTCAGATTCCTACTCTAACTATGTTAATTGTCGAGTCAAAGCTTGTTTCAAAAAGTCAACAGAATTATTATTTGCAAATTTAAGCATGATTAGCAATGTAGGGTACATGCAACCTGTTTGATCATTAAAATAACATGGTAATTAATGTAAGAACATGTCTCAACATGTTCAACTCGACAATTTTCAGTATAAACCCGGATCGGACCCGAAAGTCGCATATTTTGACTTTTGCTTTGACTATCAGTTCTGATCCGTTCATGCATGTTTGAGATCTGTCTTAGAGCTTATTTTGGACCAGGTTTCATATATGTATAACTCTCTGAGATTGTACAACTTGGTTCAATACCTATCCGATTTATATGCATGTTTCCGATTTATGCTTAAAGTTGGCTATTATGCCCTTTTGACTATAAAACGTGATTTTTTGAAAAAGTGAAAGAGTAGAAACATTTGTTACTGATTTATAAACTTGCACCTAAAATTTGATATCAGTTTGAGGTCTAGATTAAGAGTTATGCTCGTTGTCGTAATTTGAAAGCTTTATGTTAATTAATTGGCGTAATTAGCATATAACCTATTTAAACCCACTTTTTAATATCAAACTTTTTACCCACTGTTATAATATAATATTTTGGGATTTTTAAAGATTTTTATTTAACTTTTGGCTGAGCATAACATAGGTCTCTAAGTTTAATTCGGTTAATACCGATTTTGCCCTTTTAAGCCATAAAATGAGTTTTACAAATCCTTTTGACCCCAAACCTTTTTCTACTGATTTTATTTGATAAATAAAATATTTTGAGCATTCTGGAATTATAAAAATATCAACTTTCTTTTACAAACCCGGAAACGGCTCCAAATCGCCTTTTTAAGCGTTTTTAACGCATAGTATGTACTATAACCATATTAAACATATAAGGTTGATACCTACTGATGTTTTTAATATATTTTTATAAAATAACAGTAAGTACAAGTTTTTGAACTCAGGTTTCCAGTTTTGACCTTTTTAGCCCTTGTGAAATTACCAAAATACCCCTAAGGTGCATAGTTTGGTTTTAAATGATAAGTTTCACATATGGGTCATACCCTACTGTTATAACATGTTAAATTAAATATATTTACTGTATAAACCAGACCTGTAACTCAGATTTCCAATTAAACTCTTTTATAATCTTTTAAATGACCAAAATGCCCTTATGAGGCATAAATTGTGTTTAAATCCGTTTTGGGCATAATAGAAGATATCCTACTGATATTATAACATATTTAAGGCATATTAACTCAGGGAACTTGCATATGACTCTTTTGGTTACCCGTGACGCCCTTTTCGCGTTCGGTTCGGTTTATGTAACTAGTTTGCATAAATTGACCGAAACGGGTCAAACATTATCATTTTTGTCTCAAAATCCAGAATGTATTTAGTATACCCATATTATACAAGTCTTCAAACTTGTCGGGTCTAAATCACATTCTATCCGGTCTTCGCTTAATCGTGCGTTTGAACCGTATCGTCCTTAAAACTAGCCAGTCTAAGCTTAGGCTTAAATAAAGACCCGTTAGAAATCTAATAGGTTATTATAAACCTTTGTTCCAGAATAAGAAGAACCAGTAAAAGCTACCTTCACTTGCTAGTTGTGATTTATACTTTACTCAGGTAAATACTTTTAACTTATTTTCCCTATACTGGCTTGGGTTACGGTATATAGAATACCGCTTGATCGAGCATCAAATCTTACATCTTTGGGTGGTTAATTGAATAATTTGAACGGCTCGTTTAAACAGTCTTGTTCACTTAAAGCCTTTGGGGGGTTAATGACCATGTCCCGGATATCCTTGGCATCATCTTACGAGATGGCCACGACCTGAGCACGGGGTGTAGGCGTACACATGTCAGTGTATAACTCTATAATGTGGTGTGTCTATTGATCTTTAACCCGGACAAGATCCGGGCTACTGAACGCACAAGTAACATGTAATTCGTTCACAAGATTATATTGCATAATTATCCCAAGTTATAAAATGTTTTGTGCCACGTGCATTCAAATCAATTTTCAATCCTTTCAAAATGAGTCAGTTAAATTGTATTTACCAGTGTAAACTGACGTATTTTTCCCAAAAGGTTAAGTGCAGGTACTACACGTACTAGGCTGGCTGTCTTCTAGAGCGTCCACAATAAGTCTCGCAAGCTTGGATGACAATAAAACTGTTGAACAATATCTTATTTTATTTTGATCCGCCTGTGGATCCGTTTCAACTATTGTGATATTTAATATTACACTTTATTAAAGTTGAAATGAATCTATCTTTGCTTCCGCTGTGCATTTATATATTGTGTTGTTTGTCTATGATGATACCAACTACGTCACTATACTCCCCACCGGGCCCACCGGTGACACGTGGAAAATAGGGGTGTGACAAATACACATACATTTGAAAAATACGGGTTTATTAAAACATTTTAAGATTTAAAACAATACAACATAATATATATAAGTTCGTCGTTAAAAAGTGACGACGAGACATAATGCGGAAGCTTGAATCTTGATCATGTTCGGTTCTTCCTTGAGCTTGATCGTCATCCGGCGCTTCAAGATATACCTACATTTCATAAATCATGAAATGGTTAGTCACTCTTAGTTTATAACGCGTGTAATTAAGTCGGAATGCCAGCTTATGTAGCCCTCGCGGGGCGCAACCAGGGTGTGGTGTTTCTGTCGCGGGCCGCGGCAGCCGTTGCGTGACGCGATGGTGAACCTCCTCTCCCGTCACGTAGCGCGACAAGTCTGTTTCGACAGAAGGTTTATTATTTTTTAGCTGCATCTGCCCAGCTTTATCATTTTATATATGTCATCTCATGACTAATTTATCATTTTGCCCTTTTTTACCATTAAACGTGGTTTTTATTATTTTATTTGTTCCGACCCATATCATTTCGTGTCGGAACCCATATTTCGGATATAACCTTTGTCATATTTACAACCTATAAAATAAATACATATCTTACAAAAGGGTGTAAGCTTTACTTACCTTGCATCCTAAATACGCTTTTCCTTCATACTTGATTTGTTTGACCCGCTTCCTTTCCAAGCCTCCACCTAGCTTGTTGATACACGTTGTATTATACATGTTTTTATACCCTAAAACACTTCCGTTTTAACCATTTTTGACCGAACCGCGACGTTTAGGTACCAAATCCGGTGCTTTTATATTTTCAGGTCTTAAAAGAAGCACAAAAGAAAAATCTGATGAAAACCGACAAATTCTAATGCAAATCTGATGAAACAGACAAAATTCTGATGACTGCCAGGTGTCGCACGACCGTGCGACCTGACGGCACTACCGTGCGGATCGTTCGACCTCGGAAGCACTGCCAGTGCAACTGATGGTGCCAACCTTTTCTCGGGCCGCACTACCGTGAGACCAACCACATGACCGTGAACCAGCTAAACCAAGCTTTCTGATCAAGAATCTGATGACATCGCACTACCGTGCGATCCATGGAATGACCGTGCCAATCTGATGACCTAGACAACTTGTCCACTAGTCCACTTGGCTGACCTCGAATCGGAGAAAATGACGTCACCTGACAACACCTGTCGCATGACCGTGCGACCAGTGGCACGACCGTGCCGATCATAAAATCTCTTATAAATAGAGCCATTCGCTACTGGTTCAAATGTTGGGTTTTTCTCCATGTTTCTGGGTGATTTCTAGGTTCCGAAGCAGTCCTGATCAGACCCATTTGAAGCCTCAAGATCAAGTGGAAGCATAACCGATCAAACCCATCAATTCCTTGCTTGTTTATGGTTCGATTCCTTGTTCTTATATAAGTATTCTGATCATTATTCAAGTATTGAGCTGATGTTAGTTATGTAATAGTAGATATAAACTTGTTTCTTGAATAATCTTTATGTTGTAATCTTGTTTGTATGAAAATTTAGTACTTTTTCATGTCCGAATCTTCATGATTATATTATGAATGTTTCATTGATTTGAGTTCTTGATTATGATTGATTGTCTTGGATAATGAATCTGTGGTTAGTGGGATCGTAACTATTTCTTGATTAATCACTTGTTTGTAAACTTGTATACACCATGAGACTCGAGAGGGGAATTGGTTTTATCTAAGATATATCTTATTTTGATTAGGAATGCTTTCTTGCACGTAAGGGTTCTAACGAATTATATGGTGTTGAATACATGTTCTTGAATGCGGTTTATGATCTTTGTTTAGTAGTTTTGGTCTGAAATTGCTGACATGGTAGATTTGTTCTTAAGACTTGTAAAGGTGAAATACTTTGTTATATGATCTACTTAAATGCTTATCCTCGTGGCTGTATTGTGACCACCGGTATTGCTTTCTTTGATAAGTGAGGTTAGAAAACTCCTAGCGGATGACTAATCTATCTTTAAAGGTTTACATGAATGAATATCAATAGCTCGCTAAAGAATGAGTTTAGGTGGTTAACGTGTGTTTATCGTGTTAACTTTCCGAAGAATCATCATGTTAGAAAACTCCTAGCGGATGACTAACTGTCTTGAAATTGGAAAATTGATTAAGTGCTTTTGTGACATATGTGATGTAGATAACATGTTTAGGATATTTGTGAAACAAGATAATAATATATTTATGTTTTAGATATAATTTAGATAACTTAATTAAACAACCATTCACTTATCCTTTTATCTGGTAATCTAATGACAACGAATTAGTACTTAATAACGCCCGTGTTCCATGGATCGATATCTGGCTCTTACGAATAATATGCTACATATATGACGGGACACGCTTGTCCTTTCTTTTGTGTGTTTTAATGTTAAGGTACAAACCATTTTTATAAATATTAAAACAAAGTTCGTGTGGAAATTCACTGTATAAATATGCATACATAGACATGCACCAAGTTTTTGGCGTCGTTGCCGGGTTAACACGGCGAAATTTTCGGAACAATCCGAGTCATTATTTTACCGGTGTACAAACTGTGAATACTTGTTAATAATTGTACATTTTTGTATTTATTTGTTTTCTTATTTACTAACTTGTTAATATTTAACTGTTTGACTAACTTTTCTTTTTTCTGTTTTACTAACCAACTAACTGACTAACTCTACTAACTGACTAACCGCTAACCTTACTAACATACTCACATTTTATTTATTGTTCAACTAACATTTTCTTTATTTCAATTATTTATTTAATTCGGTTATGTGTTCGGAATCGAACCATTTTCTTTTATTCTTTCATTTAAGTTATTTTAATTCAGTCATTTCATTTATGTTATTATGTTCATTTATTTATGTATTTCATTTCAGTATTTCATTTATTTCAATTCAGTTATTTCAATTTTGTTCATATTTTTACTTATTCCCGTGTTCGTACGTCGAATCGCTTATATATATATTTATTTATTTCTTTTATGCATTTATTTACATTTATTTAGTTAACTGCTATTTATTCATTTATTTCGTACTCATTTATTTATTTATTTACTCCACAAATATAATATAATATAAAATAAAATAAAATACAACTTTCTGATAAAATCATCAATTTTTTGGTAAATTCTGATGAATTTATCAGATTTTCTGATGGATTCTGATAAACCCATTAGATTTTCTAAAAACGACAATTTTCATTTCTGGTGAATTCTGATGGCTTTATCAGAAATTCTGATGAAAAGAAAATTTTCATTCGATTTTTATCAGATCTTATCAGAATTTCTGATATATATATATATATATATATAAATCCAGCTTTCGGATGTAAATAAGTATATAAAGAAGTAAATATGTTAATTAGATATGTATAATAAATTGTTTATATATATTTATATTATACGTTAATATTATTACTTATATTTATATTGCTTTTAATTATTATGTTCATTTTTCTGTATAACGCTTTCCTTATTATTTGTAGGTTAATGTCCACGACCCCTGCACCCGCTGATGCTGAGCTAGCCAACGAACCAGAAAATAACCTAAGAAGAACTAGGCGGCTTCATGAAAGATCGCGTGTCGTTGCCCAAAGGATTGCGGCCGCAATCGACGAACCAGTGGTACTTTCTGACAGCGAGAGTTCAAAGGACGATAGAGGAAGCATTTTGGCTGAGGACGACCAGCCTTTGAATGAGACCGGCCGTCTAGGAGGAGAGGACTTGCTTCCAAGCATCGCCCGACCTACGATAGCAGCACCGAGTTTTGAAATTAAATCTAGTATAATTAACATGTTACAAAATTATGTGCAGTTTGACGGGAAGGATCATGAAGATCCAGGTCGGCACATCGCTTCATTTCTCGTGGTGTGCTCGACTTTCAAAATTAGAGATGTTTCTGAAGATGCAATTCGTTTGCGACTCTTTCCATTTTCTTTATGAGACAAAGCCCGATCTTGGCTTTTGTCACTTCCAGTAGGATCCATCACGACTTGGAACGAGATGGCAGATCTGTTTATGCAAAAAAAAATTCCCACCGGAAAAGACAACTAAGCTAAAGAACCGTATTATGACATTCAAACAGGACGAATGAGAATCTCTACACGCAGCTTGGGAGAGGTTCAAAGATCTTCTGATCGATTTTCCAAATCATGGTTGTCCAAAAGGCAACGTGTGTTGAACTTCTACTAAGGACTTAACTATGACTCATAAGAAAGATTAGATGTATATGCAGGAGGCGATCTTGGAACAAAAACACCCGTTGAAGCCTACGCAATTATAGAAAAAGCTACCTTGAAGTGGAGTTCTCGTCACAGTGGAGTACGAAGTAAAGCATTATCTATTCCTGTAGTTCATCAAGTGGATACATATACGGCTCTTGCTGCACAGATTGGAGCTTTGGTGGCAAGGTTTGATCAAGCTCAGAACGTTTCAAAGGTACAATCATTATGTGAGCAGTGTGGAGTGTCACACGAGCTAGGTACATGTGAGCAGGGTGTTATGTTTACAGGCCACGAAGAGGTGGACTATATGGGCAATCAAATTAGGCCCCAAACCAATCCCTATAGCAACACGTACAATCCGGGTTGGAGAAATCACCAAACTTTTGGTGGAAAGCTAATTCTAATAACCAAAACCCACTCGGATATGCTCAAAGCGCTCCAGCGCCACACCAGCCTCAGGGGCAATCCTTTCAGCCCCAGGGACAGTCTTTTCAGCCATCAGGGCAAACTTTTCAACCACGTTACAATAATTTAGGTTCAAGAAGCACTTCCTAGCCACAGGCCTCTCAAAACAACTCAAAATTAGAGGAGATGATGGCGCAGCTGTTAAACAACTCCAACAATGACAACCAAATATCTGAAAAATGATACCAGCAGCATGAGGAGCGTTTCATGGCACAAGAAGGGAAATGCGGAGCCAGAAGGCATCAATACAAACCATTGAGAATCAAGTCGGCCAATTGGCCAAGATGTTGTCTGAAAGACCCCAAAGTAGTCTTACAGGTAACACAGAACCAAACCTGAGAGGGCATGTTAATGCAGTAATGATGAGGAGTGGTAAAACCATGGGACATGACAAATCGGACTCACCACCGATCACTGAGATGGTCCAAACTGACGCTTCGGACGAGGTGTACGCTAGGCGAGTCCCAGCAAGTATAGCACAACTCCAGGAGCCAGTAGCAGATTATATTCCTCCCGTTCCATATCCGAGCAGACTGAAGAAGCAGAAGAACGATGAACAACATGGTAAGTTTCAAGAAATGTTTAAACAATTACACATAAGCATACCATTTGTTGAGGCGTTGGCTCAAATGCCTAAATACGCAAAGTTATTAAAAGACATCCTCACAAACAAGCAGAAACTCGAAAGCTTGTCTTGCATGTTGATGAATGAAAACTGTTCCGCCCTTCTCCAAAATCGTCTACCGGAAAAGATGGGAGATCCGGGCAGTTTTACTCTTCCCTGCCTTATTGGCAGCATGTCTGTCAGTCACGCATTAGCTGATTTAGTAGCTAGCATAAACCTTATGCCTTATAAGGTCTTCACTAAATTAGATCTGGGTAAACCTTCACCCACTAGAATGAGCATTCGACTTGCAGATCGTTCAATCAAGTATCCGCGTGGATTCGTTGAAAATATGCTTGTTAAAATTGACAAATTTGTGTTTCCAGTGGATTTTGTTATTTTAGACATGGACAAAGACTCAAAAGTGCCACTAATACTTGGACGCCCGTTCCTCAATATTTCGAGGACGAATGTTGATGTGGCAGCTGGCCAAATCACGCTCCGAGTAAATGACGAGCACGTGACTTTTGATATTAAAAGATCAATGCAACATCCGCAAAGTCACGATGACATGCTTTACTATGTCGACATTGTCGACACTTGTGTAAGCTCTCATTTCCAAGGCATGATTGAAGAAAATGATACAGACACACATCTGTTGTGTGGGAATCCAGATGGCATTTCACGGGAGGGCCACGAAAATGAGCAGCCAGTTTGTCAAATCGGTGATAATGGTTCCCAAATTCTAGATCTATTTGTGGAGATTGACCGTGAAATTGAAGAAAAGTCAAAACCTTCGGTTGAAGACCCACCGTCTTTGGAGTTAAAAGAAATCCCACCGCATCTCAAGTATGCATTTCTAGACGAGGAATGTCGCTTGCCAGTGATCATTTCAGCATCTTTAGCAAAAGAGGAAAAGAGACAGCTTCTCGAAGTTCTGAAGCTCCATAAGAAAGCCATGGCGTGGAAGATTATGGATATCAAAGGCATTAATCCTTCTTTTTGCACTCATAAGATTCTAATGGATGACGATTACAAGCCTAGTGCACAACATCAAAGGCGTTTGAATCCAAATATGTAAGACGTGCTGAAGAAAGAAGTAATCAAGTTGTTAGATGCAGGGCTAATTTATCCTATATCTGATTCTGTTTGGGTAAGTCCAGTGCAAGTAGTACCCAAGAAAGGTGGTATTACTGTAGTTCCAAACAAAAGGAATGAACTTATTCCTACCCGTACCGTCACCGGATGGCGAGTTTGCATCGATTATCACAAACTCAACGATGCCACCCGTAAGGACCACTTCCCGCTTCCATTCATAGACCAGATGTTAGAACGTCTGTCGGGGAAATCATTTTTCTGTTTTCTAGATGGGTTTTCAGGATATTTTCAAATTCCTATCACTCCTGAGGACCTGGAGAAGACTACTTTCGTATGTCCTTTCGGCACATTCGCCTATCGACGTAAGCCTTTTGGGTTGTGTAATGCACCAGCCACATTTCAGCGTTGCATGGTAGCCATTTTCCATGACATGATTGAAGACTCCATGGAAGTATTCATGGATGATTTCACTGTTTTAGGGAGTTCTTTCAATCAATGTCTTGGAAACCTAAAAAGAATGTTAATGAGATGTGAGGAAACTAATCTTGTGCTTAACTGGGAGAAATTCCACTTCATGGTGAAGGAAGGAGTAGTTCTCGGGCACAAGATCTTTGAAGCCGGATTGGAAGTTGATCCACCAAAAGTGGATATCATTTCTAAACTTCCTCCCCTACCTCGGTCAGAGCAATTAGAAGTTTCCTGGGTCGTGCAGGGTTCTATAGGCGATTCATAAAAGAGTTTTCAAAAATCGCAAGACCTATGACCCGTTTGTTAGAAAAAGATGCTCCATTTGTGTTTTCAGATGAATGCATGAAAGCATTCAAATAGCTGAAGCAGAGGCTTATCGAATCCCTTATTCTAGTTGCACCAGATTGGGCGTTACCATTCGAGATAATGTGCGACGCAAGTGATTTCGCAATAAGAGCAGTCTTAGGACAGCGGAGAGAAAAGCATTTTCATCCTATTTATGCCAACAAAACTCTACATGATGCTCAAGAAAATTACATGACTACAGAGAAAGAGCTTTTGGCAGTAGTTTATGCTTTCGACAAATTCAGGTCGTACCTTGTGTTGTCCAAAACAATTGTGTATACGGATCATGCAGCTATTAAATACCTTTTTAGCAAACAGGACGCAAAACCGCGTCTTATCAGATGGATCTTGTTACTACAAGAATTTGACATTGAGATCCAAGACAAAAAAGGGAGCTTTAAATGTTGCAGCCGACCATCTCTCGAGACTAGAGCATGGTAATTCTGAAAATTCGCTGGAGGAACCAATAAATGACAATTTCCCCCCACGAATTCCTTTTGAGTATCGAGATGAATGATGAGACACCTTGGTTTGCCGACTTTGCAAACTACCTTGCATGTGGAATCCTTATCAAAGGGTTATCATATCAGCAAAAGAGGAAGTTCTTTGCAGACTTAAAATATTATCTCTAGGACAAACCATTTTTGTTCAGAGTCGGAGCCGATCAAGTGATCTGAAGATGTGTATTTGGAGAAGAGGCAGCTAGCATTCTGCGCCACTGCCACGAAGGTCCAACCGGAGGTCATCATGGAACAAATTACACTACAAAGAAAGTGTTAGACTCCGACTTTTACTGGCCCACCATCTTTCATGATGCACATGAATGGGTTAGAGCGTGTGATGCTTGCCAAAGGGCAACGAATATCTCTGCACGTAATGAAAGACCTCAACATCCAATGCAAGTCGGTGAAGTCTTTGATATATGGGGTATCGACTTCGTGGGTCCATTTCCTGCCTCACGAGGTAACAAATACATCCTAGTTGCTGTAGACTATGTCTCAAAATGGGCCAAAGCACAAGCTTTGCCTACAAATGATGCTAGGGTGGTTGTGAGGTTCTTAAAAAGTTTGTTTGCCTGTTTTGGTGCTCCAAAAGCACTAATCAGTGACCGAGGAACACATTTTTGTAATGCGCAGTTAGAACGAGCCTTGTCCCGTTATGGTCTTCATCACAGATTGGCTACGCCATACCACCCTCAAACGAGCGGGCAAGTAGAAGTCACAAATTGGGGTTTGAAAAAAGAATCCTTGAGCGGTCCATTAATAACAAACGCAAGGATTGGTCAGATAAGTTAGATGACGCTCTATGGGCTTTTAGAACAACATTCAAGACACCTATCGGGACCACACCCTTTAGGTTAGTTTACGAAAAAGCCTGTCATCTACCAGTCGAGCTAGAACACAAGGCATTCTAGGCCTTGAAAACAGCAAACATGAATTTGAAAAGCGGAAGTGAAGCCCGTTTTCTACAAATCCACGAGCTTGAAGAGCTAAGAAACCATGCCTACGAGAGTTCTAGCAGGTACAAAGAACGTGTCAAGAGGTTTCATGACAAGAGATTGAGAGAACATAAAGATTTCCGCATTGGAGATCTTGTCTTGTTATACTCCTCACGACTGCGTTTATTCCCTGGGAAGCTAAGATCGCGGTGGACGGGTCCGTACACGGTCAAAGAAGTATTTCCCTACAGAGCCGTTATCATCGAAAACATAACCGAGGAAACTTTCAAAGTCAACGGTCATCGTTTAAAAATATACATTAAAGGATCGGTTGACTCGGTGGAGGAGATTCTCGAACTCCACGTCCTGCACACTTAAAACAAGTATGGGGAAAATGAGTCCAGCTATCGACTCACTGACAATTTTAGCGAGCTGTATTTTCACACGCTGAGGGTAATTTTGTACATATTAGTTTGTCATATTTATTTCCTAGTTCGTTAATTTTTTTATTTAACCGTAGGAATTTGCACGTTTGATCCATAACTTTTGAAGTTTTGAAGTTGATTTATTGTTAAAATATACAAAATCTTGCAAAAATGGAAAAATTAGGTGAAAATACGGAGTTAAACACTTGCTGTTAAAAATGACCGCACGGTCGTGTAATTCTTAGCCAGACCAGGCCAGAACTCGTGTACCGGACAGTCATCGACTCACACTACCGTGCGATCAGCTGCACTACAGTGCAATATAGCACTGTTAGGCAAACCAGGGGTGCGATCCGGATCGGCACGACCGTGCGACCATTCGCACGACCGTGTGAGCGGAAATCTCAACAGTAAAACCAGGGTATTTAAGCGAATTTTCGGTAAAAACTTATCACTTTTACGAAACCTTAACAGCCGCACGGGTGTTCCAGGTCGCCCACACCTAAAAATCAACCAATTTTTGCTTAGATTTAACTCCAATCTTCTTCCAATGTATGTTTCCTACTTGTTTTTCAGATTTAACTTAGTTTCTAATGAAGATCTGGGGTTTGAATCAAGAAATTTGGGGGGTTTTCTTCATAAAAGTCAAATAAACCCTTGTTCTTGAGTGTTTGATGCTAAATCGGTCGTTCTGATCATTATTCACTGATTACTAGTTAGAATTTGAAATATAAAGGTTTAAATCAGCAAATAAAACTGTTTTCTGATGAATTTTCCGATTGCACGATCATGCAATTGAAACGGCATGGCAGTGCCAATCAGAAATCAGGAACAAATCAGTGAATCAGAACTACGATTCCGAGTCGCACGGTAGTGCCACAGGACGCACGACCATGCAGTTGCTGAAACGACAACAGAATGTCGTAAACAGCCTGTTCCGGAGGCAGCACTTGAAATTTTAGTTTCTGATCTTATTTTGTTGTATCCCTGTATGCAGATGAACCACAAATTTCTCGAGTTCAGTGAAAACAAAACAAAAGAACGTCCCTGTATTGCAAGATTGGAGGCATTATGGAATCGACGGGGAAAAATCGGTGAACCGAGAAGGATCAACTGGGCCACTCTAACAGCCCTAAACCAAGAAGAGAGGCTATCCAATATGATTTCGTATCCGATGTCAAGATTGTTAAACATTGAACGGCCCGTGTATCTCGAGCTTACATGGGAATTTTTTGCTTCGTACTCTTATGACAAACCAAAGGCGAAAATCCAGACTTCAAGAATAAGGAGACGATACAGTTCAGGTTGGATAGAAAATGGCATAAATGGTCAGTTGTTAATTGGGGAGACGGCTTGGAATATACTCAGCTGAAGATCTCGAATCAAACGTTTTCACCAACATCTACAAGTTTGACATTGACCAGCAACGGGCCATTTTTTTGGCACAAGTGGCAGATGTGCCACCCTATGAAGCTAGAAATGCTAAAGCATCAAGACTATGAGACTCGCTTCTTAGGGTCATTCATCAGGTCATGAGTCACACCATATGAGGACGCATGGACAGTGCACGAAACTGTCCCACTCTAGATCTTCTTTTCTTATATTCAATAGTAAATGGAGTGCATGTCAACCTCGCGGCTAGAATGGCTGAATTTTTCTTAAACAGCGCGGGGAGGACTACAAGCAGCGAGATCCACGGTGGTAAATATGTAACTCAATTGGCATACAACATGGGTATTATGACAGATGATGTAATCAGTGGTCTCACAATGGTTCATGCAGGAGGGGATGTAGATATGAGGTCTTTGATAGCAATGGGTTTAGTAGTGGATATAGACAATGGCCCGAGACTGAGGGTTTAAATAGAGAGATCTGGGATCCGCTACTAGCACAGGACGAAGACATTGACATGCATGAACATCAGGTACTAGAACCACCACCGTAACACAACCAACCGCCGCACAATCAGCCACAGCACGAACACCCCCAGCACCAGTATCAGTATCCGCCACAACAGAACTGGCCTCCAGGTATCCCTTCCTATTCGGAGCTCTACCAGCAGTTTCAACACATGCAGGGTACTCATGACACTATGAGAGCCACTCTGGAGACCATGCAAGCAAATCAAGACACCATGAGGGAAGAAATGTATGCAGGTTTTTCCTACATCTTCGGAGGGCTACAAAGCGTCTATCCTAGCCACTTCGGAGAGCCTCCACAGTTTCCATTTGGAAACCCAGGTAACTACGGGGGGAGTTCATCTGGAACACGCCACCATGATGATGATGATGATGAGGAGTAGGAGAAGGTGGAGCGGATCATTCAGCAAACTGGTGTTTTATCGTATTTTATCTTATTTCTATTTAGTACTTCATTTTATTTGGGAATTTTTAAAACTTTATTTCTGTTTTATGTTTAAGTAGTGTGTTTGTTTGGTTTGAATAATGGATTTGGTTTGGTTATATAACATTTTGATCAATGGTAATGTTGACTGTTTTTAGCAAGTGACATACTTGGCAGATTTGTAAAGAATGTACACAGAGTTGAGACGACTTCAATTAAAGTCTACTCAAATGAGTTAACTTCAACTCTGAGGGAGTACCTCTTTCCCTTTTCACATTATTATTTTAGCTCTTCATAAATTGCTTAACTAATATGTATTTCACATTGGGGATAATGTGAAGTTCGAGTGTGGGGAGGGGTTTAAAAGGTTTTAAACATTGTTTGTCCTTAATTGTTTTCATTTCTGTACATATTTTCGAAAAATAAAAACAAAAAGGTCAATTGTGTTCTTTAGAAAGCATCAAATTAGATAAAAACGACAAGCCAAATTGATTTTTGAAAAAGATAACTAAAAGCGTGATAAAACAAGAAGAAAGACTTACATGTTTATCTTTATATTGATACCCATTCCTTCCGTTTACGTGAGCATATTTTTTAGCCTTTACTCCTTTCTTGACAATACTTCTTTCTTTTTGCGGAAAATGAGTGAGCCGGATGTTTCATATAATTTAGAACTTGTCATTTGCATACTTCTCAAAATCATGAATATGTGAAATTACATAGAAATGATAAAGGCACTTAGGATACCCTTTCGTTAGCCTTTTTCTTTGTTTATATCCCGCACCCAACATTATCTATTAGTTCGCCATGTTGAGCCTATTTTCCGTATTTTTCTTGAATTTTACCCAAATATTAAGCCCACTTAAACCAAATATAACCTTTTCCTATTTGCCCTTTTTGTTAAAATTCGGCCATAGCTATCTAGTTTGAGATAAGTTTCATAAAAAAAAAAAAAATGTTTGTCAAAAACTCTCTAAGATAATTATGGAAAATCATCAAGAAGAAAATAGAGAGTAGAAGTGTAAAAAGAATAAACTTTGAACACATACATCAAGAAGAATCCTAGAAAATAAATCGCCGAGTTTTAACCCTTTTAGCCACTTTCAAATATCCATTCCATACCCTTATCCATAGCCTATCATTACAACCCATCAAAGACCTCTTGATTTATGTTTTTCACATATTAATTGGTGGAGAATAGATATTTTGACAAGCTTATGATATTGCATGATTCATTGACCAGGCACCGAGTGTTTTACATACACATTATATGTATGATTTAGAAATTTAACCGAGTGTGTGTGAACATTGTAAGAAATGTAAAGATTTGCATGCTAAGTCAATCGGACGTAGAATCATTGCTTTATGGTTATCTTCTCATAATATCCAACAAAGCTTGTCTGTGTTAAATTTTTGATGATGACTCTTTGAAAACCAATTTGACCACCAAACAAATTAGTAACTTTGTAAAAATTCACATTTGATTCCTTGTTTTATTTTAAGTTTGCTTGAGGACAAGCTGTTGGTGCATACGTCTGTCGACTTCGTCTTGTATCGAGTCTTGTTTTGTAATAGATAGATCAGGGCACGGAAAACGAGGAAATGTGTGTTTATAGGTATTTCGCATGAAATAACACAGGGGTCATTTCATACGAAATCAAGCTGAGTATTTCGCACGAAATCAAATGTTGATTTCGTTTGAGTTATTTCGTGCGAAATCAGATTTCGCTTGGCCAGTTCATGCGAAATTAGCTCACCTATAAATACCCATCATGCCAATTCATTTGTAATGATTCTGATTCCGGCAGCGATGATCTGCCGAAGTGTCTATAGCATTGTAATCGATCTGATATCAATCAAAAGACAGTTTAAAGTGATTTCTCGTGCAATTCAGCTGAAATAACACTGATACATCTGTTTCCGCCTTTTGTATTGGTGAAGACCTCTTCTGATTGACTCATTTAGGTCTGATAACGATCCTACAAGTGGTATCAGAGCTCAGGAGGAAGAGTTCTTACCATTTCAGCTGCAAAATCTGATTTCTACACCTTCTTTTCAAAATTTAACAAAATTTCACGGTTAAAATGGCTTGATTTTCAAGTATAATGTGCGAAACAGTGTTTTAACAAACCCTAGAAAGAATCAGACTCTAATTCGAAGTAAAACATGATCAACTTTTGAAAAAACTGTCCGAAAGTTTAATTTCGCATGAAATTTGATATCATTTCGCTTGAACATTGCCATATTTCGCACGAAATTAGATCGTATTTCGCTTCAGAGATTATTTCGCTTGAAAGTGAGCATCAGAGTGTTATTTCGTACGAAATAATAGTTGATTTCGCACGAAAACAGCTATTTCATTTGAAGTTGATTTCGCACCAAAGGGTATTTCGTATGAAAGTCTATTTCGCGTGAAAAATATACTAATTTCGCTTGGAAAGTTTATTTCGCTTGAAAGAGGATTGATTTCATTTGAAACTTGATTCCGTGTGAAAATTGATTTCGTATGAGGAGGGTATTTCGTTTAAAACTGATAGTTTGTGAACTTTTGAAAACTAAATCATGGAGAACGAGTTTTATAATGCCTTTGCTAGTCCGATGACTATTGCTCAGAGTACATTACTTGAAAATGAGACGGGAACAATATAAAAACCACCTAAGCTTATGGACATTGATGAGTTTAGTGGATGGGCCAAACGTTTTGCTAACTGGGTTGAAGCATATCACTTAGATGCATGGGAACATATTGAATTTCAATATGCTAGACCAGTCGGGAACAACGATGTGAAAATACCAATTAGAGAATTGAGTGCTGAGGAGAAAAAGAAATACAAAGATGAGAAAATGATGGTTAGTTTGTTGCAGCAAGCGATTAAAGAAGACATCTTGATCTTACTTCAACATAATGGAAGTGCATTTTCTATATGGACAGAGTTAGAATCAAAATTCATGGGAAGTACCGATATGCTCAAGAACAAAAAATCGCTTTTGAAAAAAGAGTTTGATCTATTTCGTGGTTTGAAAACGGAGAACACCAAGCAGATTATCGAAAGATATTGTAATTTGGTGAAAAACATGAACAGATTGGGTATCAACAAAGATAAAGATGAGTTGATTGAGAAGCTGGCTGATGCGTTACCACATGATGTTTGGGGGACGTATCTGATGATGTTAAAGAATAAAACAGATTTTAACAATATCACGCTGAGCGAGTTTATTAAACATCTTGAAGCTCAAGAGATGGAACAAAGGAAAATTGCTAGAATGAAGAACTATGATGGAGAACAAGACATTGGGTTGTATTACAAAAGTGGTGTTAGTGATAAAATCAATATGTCTCCAAAAGTTGAAACTGCTTTCAATGCAACGGGTTCTTCTGACAAGTCATCTCAATGATCAAGTAGTAAAATGGGATTTTCTTCGTATCCATCGTTTGACCCACATTTTACAGCAACAAAGAGTGGCAAAGTACTTCAATGCAATATTGCATTAAATCTGGAAAATGATCAAAACTATTCAGAGGAAGTAGCTAAAAGTCATATGTCTTTGTTGGTAACTGTACTTGAATCTTATGGTAGTTTAGTTGCAGGGAGAATAGGGAATCCAATGCTTACAAAAGAGGATTACGATCAAGTAGATGCTGAGGAGAGGGAATTGATGGATATAAAGTGGTGCTTAGCAAGCGTGTTGAGAATAGCCGAAAAATTTAAACAAATTAAGGGAAGAGATGATTTCCGTGATGCAAATATTTCTACTTTAGGATTTGATAAATCTAAAGTTACTTGTTTTCGTTGCAGGGAAAAAGGGCATTTCAAGAGAGAGTTCACAAATCGCGAAGCAAGCGGAGCTCAAAATCCTTTCGGAAACAACGACTACTATCGAAAGGCGATTTATCATCAAGTTGCTCAACAGCCATATCAACAACAACAGCCATAAACCGCTCATGCTAGGAAAGAAATTGAAAGTTCAAAGAAAGCTTGTTTTGGTAATCAAGATGATGAAAGTTCATCAAAAGGATTCAGTTGGGATAAATACATTTCAAATGATAGTAAAGCATGCATGGTAGATCAAGAAGATGAAAAATTGCCAGAAGGTTTCAGCTGGGACAATTATTGTCCAGACAAAGAATTCTTGGCTAAAGGTTTTGTTGCTCAGGTTGTTAATGATTATACTAATGACTATTGGGCAGAAAAAATCAGAAAACATCTAAATGCTGAAGCTGAGAAAAAGAAGAAATATGAAGAAGAAGAAGAGCAAATGAGACAAGCTGAAGCTAAGAAAAAGAAAAAGGTTGAAGAAGAAATTCAAGTGAGAAAAGTCAAAGAAATTCCAGCATTTGAAATTAAAACAGATGATGATGCAGTCAAGATTTCTGAGAAGTGTATGAACTGTGAGTCTCTGATAAAGCAAAACAATGAATTGCTACACAACATAAAAAGGCTGAAAGAATCATAAGATGTCTTAAACAAAGCCATGAATCAATACAACGAGACAAGCAGTGAACAAGCCATAGCAATGAATACACTCAAAGGAGCGTATATGAGATAGCTTGACAATGTTAACTATTACACTGAAAAGTGTACTGAGCTTGAGTTGAAACTGGAAACTCAGAGAATAGAAACCGAGAGAGTTAATAGATTGTTAAAAAGTTACTCATATTCTACTTTTGTGGTTGACAGGATTTACCCCATAGTAGAAGAAATGAAGACTTTTGAAGAAGAAAAATCTGAAGAGAAGAAGTCTGAAACAAAAGAAGATGACGAAGTGAAGATTTCTGGTAAGAAACCAAGTGTTGTCTATAACAAATGTCCACCCCCGGTCGAAAATGGATATTCTCCTCGAAATCCAAATTCAGAAAGAGTCAAAAAGGCAACAAACTTACAGTGGGAGTCTGAGTCTTCAGATAACTTGCCAGAAAACATTGATGTCACTTTCACATCATCTAACACTGATCATGAGTCCGAGTTAATAAAGAAAGTGGTCGATCAGGTGTTGGATAAGGATGAAACAGAGAAGTCCAAATCAGAGTCAAAGTCTGAGTTCAACACGTCAAATTCAACAGTCAAAAAGGACAAACGAGTTTATAATAAAGAATTTTTATTATCAAAATCTAATTTGAATGACGAACCGATCAAAGTAGCATATACTTTGAAAGATTCTGAGAAATTATATTCTGATGAGTCATTTCCAATAAGAGGTGTTAAAACTGAAATGATCAAAAAGGTTTTTAAACTAACAGAAATTAATATTTCTGAAATAAAAGATGTAAATCTTTCTGGAAAACCTAAACCTTACACCTCAAGAGTTCAACAAAGGTTAAACAAGAAAAAGGGTTACAATTCTCATTCTGGTTATTAAAAGAAACCAAACCATAACGGTAATTTCAAAAAGAAAGGTCTTGGTTTTATTCCATCAAAAAATCATAAAAATGAAAAAGATTATAAACCAAAAACTGTTTTTGTTTCAGGAACATCATCCGAAGAAGAAAAAGAGCAGTTGTTCAGGAATCAATCAAACAAAGATTTCCTTGCTAAGAAGCAAGAGGAACTGAAGAAGAAAATTGTTCAGAAGACGAAGACGAGAACCTGTTTTCAATGCAAAACAGTTGGTCATATTGCCAGGAATTGTCCAAAGGCAATTAAAACAAAACAAGGAGTCTCTGATAAACTAAAAGAAAAAGTTGTTGAGAAAAGTAAAACACCAACCAAAAGATTTAAAGTTTTTGAAAACTCAACATTTGAGGTTGGAGAATGTTCAAAAAGGGTTTACAACAAGAAAGTTAATCTTGACAATCGCAAGTGGATTGTTAAGAAATCAAGTGATAGTTCTGGTGATGAATCTGATTCCACAAAATCAGAGGAGCCACATGTTGTTCTAAAAGATAAGAAATCAGTCCCTCCAATGGATGATGCAAACTTTCCACCATTGCGGGCTGAAAATTTTAAAACAAAAGTTGGAAAAGTTGAAATATCAAATCAATTTTTTTCTGAAAAGAAAGAATTTGACATTGAAAAGGCTTTTAACCCCACTGTTCAAAACATTTTTGGAAAAATGATTGATGGAAAAGTCAAAGGGGTAACGGAATTCTATGAGAAAAAGATGGAAGGTAAGCAACCGAGTGTTGGTAACTCGGAATCTCTCAAGGACCGTCAGGCTTGGGAGAATCTCTCTAACTGAAAAAACCTGACTTGCCGGAGCTCCCAAGTTGGTAATCGCGGAGCATGAATCGGCATCATTCTTGAAAAATTGTTTTTGAAGAGGCTGACTTGCTGGAACTCCCAGGTTGGTAAGTGTGGAGTAGGAATCGGCATTTTGAGATTTCAACCTACAAGTGGTAATTGTTGGTAAGCAAACCGACAAGTGGTTGAAAGATAGGTTTTATCTTCAAGTGATTAATCAAGGTCATTAAGTTGGAATTGATTTAACTTTCATTAAAAAATTGGAAAACAAGATGATGAATTAATCCCCTAACCTACAAGTGGTTTTATGAAATCAACAAAACTTATTTTCCAGAAAAACCATTTTGGTTAAAACAAACTTAAATGTTTTGAAATCTTAATGGGAAAATAGTTTGTTGTGAGGGGGAGTTCTGATTGTTTATGCCAAGTGGATGGCGAATTGAAGTGATTCGATAACAGTTGTCACTTTATTTGTACAGTTTGTTTTCAAATTCTTGTTTAATGATTTTGAATTTTAGGGGGAGTAAGAAATTTCAGAAAATCCAAAAACATTAGAAAATTTGAAAAAATCAAAAACATGATAAAAAAAGAGTTTTGTTGTGAAAAAGAGGAAATGCTTGTACATCAGTGGACGATCACAGCATGCTAAAGAATTGGAAAGATAAAAAGTGATAAACGGTCTCACTGATGATGTGCCAGTAGGTTTTTGCACATTTAGTAGATTGTGTTCGAGATATAAACCTAAATTTCAAACTTACTTATCTCGTGGGGAACATCTCTTGGATATATGGGTAACCCCCGAAATCTTGTTTGAAAGGTCCCTCTTTCTGAGATACTAGGTATTTATACTCAGTGATATCTGGGGTATTATCCTAGGACTTCTGATTTTGCGAAAGCAATGGCCTAGTCCCCGTATAATACTTTTCGCTTGCTTGAAATATAGCACCACCCTCAGCATAAAAAATGATGAAACATTGCAAAATGCTAATCATGTGCTGTTGAAGAAAAGATTCTCTAAAGGGAACACACCAAAAGTCGAAGCCATCATCTCTCTAATTTTGCGGAAGCAATAGCCTGAGCTCTCATGGCCCTCGCATTTAACCCTTTACAGATATCATCTAGGTATACTCACATGTAAGACTGAATATTGGGATCTGGATACGGGAGTATATTCTGAGGTGGGACACGCGAATAAGTTTAAGTGCTTAAAACATTAATCTCGTATCTCGAAACAGTTGAACTTTGTGTGAAAATTTAAGTGGATTAGTATACTGACAATCTAAGTGAATCATTTAGAACTTAAAATGTTTAAAGCTTAACGGTGTTGGTGATTTGTCTCATAAGCTGATATGATCTTCTTACACAAACTCGCAAAAGTATTGTATGTAAATATTTCTTTAATGCATTTCGTTAAAATCAAAATTCCAAAAAGATTTTCAGTGTGTTTTAGCATAAATTTTTTGAAAAATCCAAAAAGATTTTCGACAACTGATGTTGAAGAGCTAATTTTCAAAATTGCAAGTGCTAAACATGATGAACAAGTTTGGGAGAGTGTTTTTGAAATGAAGAATGTTTGTCTATAAGTGATCATCAGAAGCCTTTTAAATGATAAATCATTCTGGAAGAATACCTGCAAATGATATGATTTTATAAAAATCTTAAAATTGTGAAACTTATGTTTGAGGTAGAGATTGTGCAGGAACGAAGTTTGAGAAAAGCCAGGTTTCAATATTAGAACCTGTGAAAAGTGAATTCCAGACTGCGATCCCAGCTTATCGAAAGGGGGAGTCTGATGACATCTAGAGGGAATCTGAAGATGTAAGCTGCTGATGCTGATGATCTTAAGGAATCAAGAGACCTGATCAAAACGAGTATAGAGCCAGATTGTGATTCTGGAAGAAAAGAGAAACAGAAAGAAATTAATTAAGGATGCTTACAATGGAGAATCTTTGGAGAAGAGCAGACTGATAAAGACTGAAGATTTGACAACCGAAGAATCGACACCGAAGACTTCGTCAACATCCGACGGGGAGTCTGTTGGTGCATACGTCTGTCGACTTCGTATTGTATCGAGTCTTGTTTTGTAATAGATAGATCAGGGCACGAAAAACGAGGAAATGTGTGTTTATAGGTATTTCGCATGAAATGACACAGGGGTCATTTCATACGAAATCAAGCTGAGTATTTCGCACGAAATCAAATGTTGATTTCGTTCGAGTTATTTCGTGCGAAATCAGATTTCGCTTGGCCAGTTCATGCGAAATTAGCTCACCTATAAATACCCATCGTGCCAATTCATTTGTAACGATTCTGATTCCGGTAGTGAAGCTCTGCCGAAGTGTCTATAGCATTGTAATCGATCTGATATCAATCAAAAGACAGTTTAAAGTGATTTCTCGTGCAATTCAGCTGAAATAACACCGATACATCTGTTTCCGCCTTTTGTATTGGTGAAGACCTCTTCTGATTGACTTGTTTAGGTCTGATAACGATCCTACATAAGCAAAGTTCAAGTGTGGGGATGTTTGATACACGTTAAATTATACATGTTTTTATACCCCCAAAACACTTCCGTTTTCAGCATTTTTTACCGAAACCGCGATGTTTAGGTACCAAATCTGGTACTTTTATATTTTCAGGTCTTAAAAGAAGCACAAAAGAAAAATCTGATGAAAACGGACAAATTCTTATGCAAATCTGATGAAACAGACAAAATTCTGATGACTGCCAGGTGCCGCACGACCGTGCGACCTGACGGCACTACCGTGACTGGATCGTTCGACCTCGGAAGCACTTCCAGTGCAACTGATGGTGCCAACCTTTTCTCGGGCCGCACTACCGTGTGACCAACCACATGACCGTGCACTAGCTAAACCAAGCTTTCTGATCAAGAATCTTATGGCATCGCACTACCGTGCGGTCCATGGCATGACCGTGCCAATCTGATGACCCAGACAACTTGTCCACTAGTCCACTTGGCTGACCTCGAATCGGAGAAAATGACGTCACCTGTCGCACCTGTCGCACGACCGTGCAACCAGTGGCACGACCGTGCCGATCATAAAATCTCCTATAAATAGAGCCATTCTCTACTGGTTCAAATGTTGGGTTTTTCTCCATGTTTCTAGGCAATTTCTGGGTTCCGAAGCAGTCCTGATCAGACCCATTTGAAACCTCAAGATCGAGTGGAAGCATAACCGATCCAACCCATCAATTCCTTACTTGTTTATGGTTCGATTCCTTGTTCTTATACATGTATTCTGATCATTATTCAAGATTGAGCTGATGTTAGTTATGTAATAGTAGTTATAAAACTTGTTTCTTGAATAATCTTTATGTTGTAATCTTGTTTGTATGAAACTTTAGTACTTTTTTCATGTTCGAATCTTCATGATTATTTAATGAATGTTTCTTTGATGTTGAGTTCTTGATTATGTTTGATTGTCTTGGATAATGATTCAGTGGTTAATGGGATGGTAACTATTTCTTGATTAATCACTTGTTTGTAAACTTGTTTACACCATGAGACTCGAGAGGGGTATTGGTTTTATCTAAGATATATCTTATTTTGATTAGGAATGCTTTCTTACGCGTAAGGGTTCTAACAAATTATATGGTGTTGATTACATGTTCTTGAATGCGGTTTATGATCCTTGTTTTGTAGTTTTGGTCTGAAATTGCTGACATGGTAGATTTGTGCTTAAGACTTGTAAAGGTGAAATACTTTGTTATATGATCTACTTAAATGCTTATCCTCGTGGCTGTATTGTGACCATCGGTATTACTTTCTTTGATAAGTGAGGTTAGAAAACTCCTAGCTGATGACTAATCTATCTTTAAATGTTTACATGAATGAATATCAATATCTCGCTAAAGAATGAGTTTAGGTTGTTAACGTGTGTTTATCGCGTTAACTTTCCGAAGAATCATTATGTTAGAAAACTCCTAGCGGATGACTAACTGTCTTGAAATTGGAAAATTGATTAAGTGCTTTTGTGACATATGTGATGTAGATAACATGTTTAGGATATTTGTGAAACAAGATAATAATATATTTATGTTTTAGATATAATTTAGATAACTTAATTAAACAACCATTCACTTATCCTTTTATCTGGTAATCTAATGACAAAGATTTAGTACATAATAACGCCGGTGTTCCATGGATCGGTATCTGGCTCTTACCAATACTTTGCTACATATAAGACGGGATACACTTGTCCTCTGTTGTGTGTGTTTTAATGTTAAGGTACAAACCATTTTTATAAATATTAAAACAAAGTTTGTGTGGAAATTTACTGTATAAATATGCATACATAGACACGCACCACTTGTCAAGCATCAAACTATCATCATAATTCATAAGACGGTTAGACTAGTCATCATTAGCTACGACTATTCCATCTTACGGATTTTAGGTCGAAATTATCATCCGACCTTATCATTGGTCAGTTTGAATTCTATTGACTTTGACCGTAGTCTAATGCTACATTCATTTTCCTTTTGGACTATTCTTCCGACTCTATGACTTCTTAAGTCATTTACACGTCGGTTTGTTCTCCGCTTACCGTTATCCGGTTTACACCTATATTCTTTACAACCCGTTATCCAAGTTCTTTATCTTAATGTTTTTAACGCCCCCATTACCTAATTTGCATTTTCCTTTTTATATTATCTCAACCAGTTCAACCTTATAAGATTGAACATACTTATCCTGAATTCCTTGCGTGAATTCATCATCTTTCTCCCGTTTCTCAGTTTACGCATATTTATATAATCCTACCCATCAACTGGGTACTTTACCAAAGTCATTATTAATGCAATCTTTCTCGTAAGCATTAAGACTTTGTTTTGAATTATTTGATTGTCTTAGCGAAATCCAACGCTTTTATTCAACCAAGTTTTTACTCTTTATTTAATCCGTTTGACTTGTTCGTGTGAATTTCATCACTTATGACAGTCAAACTTTATTCTTTATTCAGCCCATTCAACCTCGAAATAGTTGAACGTAATTATCAAAATTTCTGTTTGCAAAATTTTATCGTCTTTTAGTCATAACTCATAATCCGAGTCTTTTGACTTTCTAACGCGCGTTCCCGTCTCTTGGTTTACGCATATATTTAAAATCCTACCCATCTATCAGGTATTTTACCGAAGTCATTATCAAAGCAACCATTCCGGTATGCATTAAGACTTCGTTTTGATTTATTTGGTCGTCTTAGTGAAATCAATCGCTTTTATTCAACCAAGTTCTTATTCTTTATTCAATCCATTTGACTTGTTTGTGTGAATTTCATCACTTATAAACAATCAAACTTTATCCCTATGCCTTAACAATCTCATTAGTCAGTTTGTATTTTCATTTACATTGATCCTTATCGCTTCTCTCGGGCTCGTTATTCTAATGTAATACGCTTCCGTCACCTGGCTTGCGTTTACATTTATTATCAAACATTTTTCTTATTTGATCTATTCGGGTACCTTTTTTATTCATCCCATTCGCCCCATCCTTACTACATCGGATGTAAATGCGTTCATTATAAGAAGTTCATGGTATTATGTGTTCACTACTTACTTGGCCAGAGTAAGCGATCAATACATGGTACACATGACCTTTTTATAATTTTTACATCATGCCCCATGTAAGTAATGCCTCTATTCATTTCCATATTCTTGATTTCGTTTGGTAAAACTTTATTTAATAGCTATATAACAACCATCAGCTTTACCCTTTTTTCTCTTGAACATATAAAATGTTTTCCTTTAATCAAACTATTTTACAATCACATTAGTTAGTGTCATCGTTACTTTTCTTAATAGTATTTATATTGAGAATACTTACTTGGATGATTACTTCCGTCCAAGTTTCTATGTAAACTAATTCTATTATTGTCTTGTTATTCAGAATCGTGAATAACACATATTTCTACTTAATTTCTCTTGGAAACATCATCCTGGATAGGTATTGTTATGGGTGGTTTTCTAAACACATATCCCGAATTATATCCTGACTATAATACTTATGTCTGTGACCTGGATACCGGATCAGGATATTGGTAACATCCTGATGCAGTATCCTGGTAGTTACTAATTGTTCACGTGCAGATTAGCATGGCGAGGCTATAACGTTCAAATGGACCTCTTCTCCTGGAGACTCAGACTAAACAGTTGAGAAGAGAACGTTGAAGCCGGAAAGAAGGGGTCTCCAACGTTCAAATGGGAATATTCGAAGCATCCCTTATTTTTAGGATAGTTAGTTTTTTCGATTTTACTATATAAAGGAATGTTCGGATCGATAGGCACACACACTCTTTCACTCACACTTTTGCTCTCTACTAGCTGCAATCACTCGCAATCACCAACACTTACACTCGAAACTCATTGTAACACTTAGCTGATCCGTATCATATCCTGCACTATATCCTAAAATTTGAAGTAATAAGAAGAACAAGGCAGCTGCGATTGTCAGCTCCCGAGGTTTTATGCCGGCGATCAAGATTGATCAAGGGCTTTCCTCGTACATCTCGTGTCACCCTTTACTTTTTTGCTCATTGTTTGATTATTGATATAGCTCGGTATCCTGAGCTATATCCTGATACTGTTTTTTGCAAACAACCAAACTAGAATATTTTCAATACATATTTTTAGCACACTACCTCACCAAACTAATTTGATCACTAAATTGCTTAGGTAATTTTTGACCAAAACAATTTGTCGCCCACCGTGGGGCAAGTGGTGCTATTTCTAATAAAAACTTTCTTAAAATCACTACTTGGTTTTCTATTTTCAAAGATTTTTGCACAACTATTTTCAATGGCCTCAATATCAAACATGAGCTCTTCTACCATGTCTGCTACAACCTCTGCAACAATTGGTTCGGTGCTTCCACCACCTCCAAGGACGCAAGCTTCCTCACAGCCTCAATCTCCTCCGAGGAGGGTTGAAACTCACATATCTCGGGATATTGTGCCTACTCAGAATATCCATGGATCTGCTGCCTCAGGGAGAACTCCTATTATGGCTTCTAATGATGAAATTCTAACTTTGTTTGGAAGTATACAGGATCAGATGAAGCAACAGCAAGAGACCAACCAAATGCTAATAAGAGAGATACAACTCTTGAAATCCAGCTGAAACAGGCCTACTGAGGATACTGTCACTCCCGTGCAGCCCAGAGCGTTGAACTTCAGCTCAGAAGTATATACTGAGGATAACTGGGGCAATATTGTACCAAGTCATTCCCAGAGTCATACTCCTGAGATACCTTCATCGGCCAGGGTATCAACTATGAGAAGTTCAGGATATGCTCCAGGATATGGCCAGAATCCTCAGGCTGGTAACGTGTTTAATAACCTAAATACTCTTGCTACTAATAGTTTTGGATCTTTGCAGGACACAGGTGTAACCTCAGCACTTTCTAGAGAGCTTCAGAAGTTGAGGGATATGATATCCAGTGTACAAGGGGTAGTCCAGCCGATTCCAGAAGTATCCCAGGATAGCCACAGGATATCCCGGTTTGCACATCCTATTTGTGATGCTGAAATTCCAAAAAGATTTCAAACTTTCAACATGAAGCTCTATGACGGGACCACGGATCCTGAGGAGCATATTCCTCAGTATAGGAAGAGGATGGAGATTAACTCTATTCCTCCGGACCTCAAGGAAGCATGCCTCTGCAAGTGTTTTGGCTCTACTTTGACAGGATCAGCCTTAAAATGGCTCCTAAATGTTCCACCTCATTCAATTACATCTTTTGCTCACTTAGTTAATTTGTTTAATAGTCAATTTTCTTACAGCAGAAGTTTTGAGAAACTAACCAGTGATCTCTACAGGATAACTCAAGGTCCACAAGAATCCTTAAGGGATTATGTGAATAAGTTTAGCAGGGAATCCTTAGATATCCCACACCTTGACGTTGCTACAACCCTACAGGCATTCAAAATGGGGTTGCAAAAGGATTCTCAATTTTATCAGGATCTTGTAAGGAATCTTTGTAGGAACCTGGATGAAGCTCGAAACAGGGCTTTGAGATATATCAGGCTGGAAGACGACAAGAAAATGCAAGAGAGGATGAATTCATCCTCGACATATGAATCAACTATCAGGAAGTCAGAATTCACATACAAACCATATCGCTCTAAACCATATGGCAGGAATGACAGCAAGAAAGTGAATGTTGTTGAGGATGAGGATCCTGAGGAGTATCCTGAATTGTCATAATATTGTTTTTCTGTTAATATACCCGAACTAATGTATGCTATGCAGGGTTTGGGAGATAAAGCGAGATGGCCCAGGAAGAACCAGCAAAAGGCCGATTGGAAAGACAAATCCAAGTAGTGTGCTTTCCATGAGGATTTTGGACATGTGACGGAAGATTGCATAGCCCTAAGGAAGGAAATAAGTTATCTGCTAAGCAAAGGTTATCTAAAGGATCTTTTGGGCGGAAAAAAGAATAAGGGTCAGGATATTGAGAAGGATCCTGAACGAGCAGCATCACCTCCTCCAGAGCCAAGATAATTAACTTTATTTCGGGAGGATCCAACATTTGTGGAACCTCTTATTTTGGAGCAAAAAGACATGTGAAGGAGGCTAAGGCAGAACGGGGAGACAAGCCGACCAGGATGGCAACCCTCACAACCGATAAAGTGATAATGTTTGATAATGATGACAGGGATAGTGTCCAGCATCCCCACCATGATGGTTTGGTAATAACTTTATACATTGCTAATCATTTTGTACGCAGGATACTGGTGGATAATGGCAGTTTCGTCAAGATCATTAAACTAAAACGCTGAAAAGAATGAATATTCCCCTGATGGAGATCACTTCAAAGTCCACTGTACTTGTAGGGTTCAGTGGAGAGGCCAAGAATAATGTGGGAGAAATCAAGCTACTAGTATATGTTGAGGGAGTGAATTCAATGCAACGTTTCTGTGTCATGGACTCCTTATCTTGCTATAATATTATATTGGGCAGACCATGGATCCATGATATGAAGGCTGTCCCATCAACCTATCATCAGTGAATCAAGATTCCTACCCCTTGGGGAGGTTGTCAAGGTGGAGAGCGATCAACAAGAGGCAAAAGAATGCTATTCTTCCTCAATGAAGTCTTCAATGAAGTCTAAAGCAGGTTAGCAATTAAAGATACGAGCCCAGGATATCGTGGAAGCCTCAGAGCAAGATGTTAAGAAAATTATCCTGGATCAGGATAATCCAGATATCTCGGCGCTCGTAGGATCCAATATCCCTCAGGGTATTAAAAGTCAGTTAACTAACTTTTTGAAATGAAAGATGTCCACGTTTGCATGGAAGCATGAGGATATGACAGGTATTTCTAAGGATATTATAACTTACAAGCTTGGAATCGATAAGTCTTTCAAGCCCGTTCAACAAAAGAGAAGGAAGTTTGCTCCTGAAAGAAACATAATTATACAGGAGGAATTTGAAAGATTGCTGAAATCTAAGATGATTAGAGAAGTTAAATTTCCCAAGTGGCTAGCAAATGTGGTCGTAGTTCAAAAGAAGAATGGGAAATGGAGAGTTTGTGTGGATTACACAGACCTAAACAAAGCATGTCCTAAAGACCCATTCCCTCTGCCTCTTATAGACTCGATGGTAGATGCAACTGCCGGTCATGAAATGTTAACATTTATGGATGCATCCTCAGGATTCCAGCAGATCCAAATGGAACCTTTAGACCAGGAGGATACTGCTTTCATGACACCAGCATGTATTTACTGTTATACTGTTATACCTTTTGGTTTGAAAAATGCAGGTGCAACGTACCAGAGATTGGTGAACATGATGTTTAAAGACAAACTGGAGGACACCATGGAGGTATATATTGATGATATGGTAGTAAAGTCCAAGAAGGTTGAGGATCATCTCCAAGATATTAAAGGAGCAATTGATATCCTGGACCAGTATAATATGAAATTAAATCCCGCCAATTGCCATTTTGGAGTGGGGGCAGGAAAGTTTTTAGGATATATGGTGACTAAAAGGGGGATAGAAGCAAGCCCATAACAGATCAAAGCTATCTTGGATATCAAGTCACCATCCAACATGAAAGATGTGCAAATATTAACATGATGAGTAGCGGCATTTAACAGGTGTTTATCAAGATCCCCAGAAAAATGCAAGGAATTCTACGATATCCTGAAGAAGAATAAGAGATTCGAGTGGGGAGAAAAGCATGAAGCAGCCTTACAGGAGTTAAAGAAATACCTATCAACCGCACCTTTATTGATGAAGCCCGAGGATGGTGAACCATTATCCCTGTATCTTGCAGTATCAGGGAACGCAGTAAGCGTTGTTTTGGTAAAGGATCATGACGGTCAGCAATATCCTGTCTATTATGTTAGTAAAAGTTTATTAGATGTTGAAACTAGATATTCACACTTAGAGAAATTAATATTATCCCTAGTTATGGCATCAACTAAGCTTAGACATTATTTTGAGACACATGGGATTCATGTTAAAACTAATTATCCTGTTAAAAATGTACTTAGGAAACCTGAGATGTCAGGTAGAATGGCTAAATGGTCAGTAAAGTTAAGTGCCTATGATCTAGTATATGAACCTACAAATGCTATAAAGTCTCAGGCTCTAGCAGACTTTGTGGCTGATTTCAGTAGTGATATTCAAAATGAAGTAGACCTAGAAGTACAACAACTAGGAGAAACTTTAGAATCCTGGACATTATATACTGATGGTGCATCTAATGTGAGAGGTGTAGGATTAGGTATACTACTAAAATCGCCACAGGGGGACATATTACCCCAGGCTATTAGGTGTGAATTCCCTGCTAATAATAATGAAGCAGAATATGAAGCTTTGATTGCAGGATTAGAGTTGGCCAGGAATATGAATATTAAAAATTTGCAAGTATATGTTGATTCCTTGTTAATTACTAACTCAATGGATCCTATGCAGTCAAAGGTGAAAGATTAATTGAATATCTTGAAATTGTCAAAAAATTAGCAGGATATTTCGATGTTTTTACACTTGAACAGGTACCAAGGGAGGATAATGCTAAGGCAGATGCTTTGGCAAACTTCGGATCATCAGTAAGGATACCGGAAGAAACCCAAATACCAATATTACATATCCTATATCCTGTGACAGATCTCTTCAAGTCTCAGGATAAGGATATAGCAAATATCCAGGATCCTGATGATGAGTATCCTGAAGAAGATACTGAATCCTGGACGGCCCCGATCATGAAATATCTCAAAGAAGGACACATCCCAAAGGATGATAATCCTAAGGCTTTCAGGATGAAGGTATCTCGATTCACTATTATAAATGATGTTTTGTATAAGAAGTCTCTTGCAGGACCATACCTGAGGTGCTTGGAGGATCCTGAAACCAAGGAAGTACTTCAGGATATACACGAAGGAGACTGTGGCAACCATTCTGGGGGTAGATCATTATTCTCAAAGGTGCTAAGAACAGGATACTATTGGCCGACGATGAGGAAAGATTCTGCAGAATATGCTCGAAGATGTGATGCATGTCAAAGGCACAACAATATACTACATCAACCTGCTAAGCCATTATATCCCATTGCTTCCCCTTGGCCATTCATGAAGTGGGCTATGGATATACTGGGAGAATTGCCAAAGGCTCCAGGAGGAAAAGTTTTTATACTGGCAATGACAGATTATTTCTCCAAATGGGTTGAAGCTGAGGCATTCGTTCAAGTCAGAGATCAAGAAGTAGTGTCTTTCATAAAAAAGGAATATCCTGACTAGGTTTGGGGTACCAGCTGAGATAATTTGTGATAATGGCTCTCAGTTTATCAGTAAAAGGACTACCGATTTTTGCAAGAGTTGGGGAAGCAAGATGGTCACACCCACTCCGGTACATCCTCAAGAAAATGGACAAGCAGAATCCTTAAACAAGATAATTGTCAACAATCAAAAGAAAAGACTAGGAGCTAAGAAAGGGAGATGGGCAGAAGAACTACCCTTTGTCTTATGGGCTGATAGAACAACGGTAAAAAGTGCAACTGGGCAAACCCCATTCTCCTTGGTGTTTGGAACAGAAGCTGTGATCCCAACAGAAATGGTGATACCTACAGCAAGATCAAATTTGCAGGATCCTGAGAAGAATCCTGAAGCTTTATGCCAAGAATTAGATAATGTTGATGAAACAAGAGATGCAGTAAAGCTAAGGATGGCAGCATATCAACAGAGGATATCCAGGGCATATAACAAAAATCTAAGGACTAGAAGGTTTCAAGTTGGAGATTGGGTGTTAAGAAAGGCTTTTCAGAATACTACTAGTCCTGCTGATGGGAAGCTTGCCCCGAAGTGGGAAGGACCTTATGAAGTCGAGTCAGAATAAGGGAAAGGAGCATACCGACTCAAGAATATGGAAGGGGATACACTACCAAGATCATGGAATGCTATACACCTCAAAACCTACTTCAAGTGAGTTTAGAATTTAATTTCTAACTAAGGATGGTATGAATTCTATTTCTTTTAAATATGATTAATTTTATTTGTTCTACTGAACCCAATACTGACTTAAGCATCGGAGGGGTGTTAGCCAAGCTAACACCCACGTTAGTTTAAAGTTGTTTTGCAGAATATGCTTCGGGATATAACTCCAGGATGTATACTCAGGATGAATCGAAAGATTAGAGGATTTGCCTCCTCTCTCATGTTTAAGGGATCCTGATCCCTTCAAAGGTTTAAAGGTATTCACCTTTCTCCTGAATCGGGTTTAAACACCCCACTGGAGCATAAGTTATCCAGGAATAGTTCAAGATATCGGAACCAGTTCATGTAACAGTGGCTGACAATTTCGTTATTATTGACTATATCCTGGATCCTTAAGGTATAGAAGAATTGGTCACCCTCTCTCACGAAAGGGTATTTTCATACTCTCTAAGGTTTAAAGGTTTTCACCTTTCTAAGTCTTGGAGTTTATACACTCCCGCCTGTAGCGCACGAAAATTTGGGATTATCCCTAGTATACTTAGGGTTTATCCCCATAATTTTAAGGATCTATCTCCAGGATATTTAGAGCTTATCCCCTGAAATACTAAAGTTATAAACAAGTATAACATCAGTTGATGCAGAAAAGCTCCTAAGTGTTTGACAACAACATGCACAGGGGACATTCCTCCTAAGTCATTGTGAACAGCTCAAAGGATCAAGTTTGAACTTGATTTACTAAGTGTCCCAGACAGGGGACATATTCTATGGGAAAGTTGCAAGAAATTTGAAGTTTGAATATTGGTATATATTCTATGAATATTCCTGGTATGATCTCTCCTTTTTAGCCTTTAAGAACCTTATATAAGTAACCTAAGTTTTTGGAACTATGTTTGACAAAGTTTTAGTGAAACGTTTTTTTATTAAAATGTTAAGAGTATCCTGACCAGGATATTTCCTCAGGATACTTGATCATAATATTTGAAATATTGTACTAAGATAAAAGTTGGAACTTCATTCAAATTAAACACATGTAACAACATTTACGAAGTAAAAATAAACAGTAATAGATAAGGCAAAAAAGGTTATATTATTATTAACATAGCAAAAGATTGTACTTTTGGCTTCATCTCAAACAAAGATCCATCCACCAAAAGCACAATTAGTTTTTAACATATTTACTTAAACAGTTGAAGGCTTCGTCTTGAAACCCAAGATCCCTCCACCTTCAACTATTAAACTGTTCAAAATAAAGCATAATAAAGATTGATGACCAAGGGCTTCGTCCTAAAACTCAGGATCCCTCCACCTTTGGCCATCAAATTATTCTAAGTACATGAATTTAAATTGTTCAAAAGCCAGAAAGTAAATTGTTTAACATCAACCACAACCATCAGAATAAAAAAGTGGGTTCTAGCCTAGGCATAAATATCCATCATCGCCCACTTCGCTGCATTCAAGGGGCATCACCCTCTTCAACCATGGCTTCCACAGCATCTGCACCAGCATCCCCACCAGCATTCTTCCCAGCATCAGCACAAGGATCGACCACCTTCTCAGCCTCCTTAGCAGGTTCCTCCACCACAGGCTTTACCGGATGCTCCACGGGATTGCCACCAAGATCCCTCAACTTCGCCTCCCAAGCGTTGACGTTCCAGGTAGGACATTCGAAGCCATGGCCTTGGCTTCATAGGCCATCTTCAGCCTAGCTTGGAGGAGAGAGACGACGACGGAACTCTTGAGGCCTTCTCGATAAGAAGCCATATCTTGCTCATACTGGACCTGAGTGGCATCGGATTTGGCTTGAGCTTCGTGGGTGATCTTCTTAATGGCATCCTGGTGTTCCTGGGTCATTTCCTTGTACTTGGCCTCATAGTGCTCTGATTTGGTGGTGGCAATTGCTGCTTGATCGGCGATGGTGGTCTTTGCCTTCTTCAGTTCGGCCTCCAATATCTTGTTCAGTCTAGATGAGTCCTCATACAGGAACACTAGTCGCTCAAGACCCTGCAATCAGATGAACAGGTATCAATGTATGTACTTAAAATATGTAGTCAGCATATATGTGAAGGATATAAGATAAGGATACCTACCTGATTGAGGAAGCCGGTCATGAACTTGCTGGACTCCGAGAATACATGGTTCTCGAATGGAAAAACGTCAGAGGCAGCTGGGGAATCTGGTTCTTTCCTCTTGCAAGAACTAGGTCCGCGTGGCTTTGAGGCGGTGGAAGGCGTGGGAACAGCGGCAGTTTTGGAGCTGGTGGGCTTCGATGTGACAGCTGGCTTCGGATTCGCTTCTTCCTTGACTTGCACTGTGACACCTGTGCCTCTGCAACCATCAAACAAATACCAAACTTATGAAATATTGTGTTTCATACTTGGGATTTGTAAAAATATGTGTATCGTTTGCACATATCAATTCATGTTCGATTCCAAGCTTTAAATCGCTTTATGGAAGGTTATACGCGCACTGATGCGTAAATATAACTAGTTTAATGCAATGAACACTCCGGAATAATGAAATAGGCTCAACATACCTTAAATAACCTTTACATATCTTAGAAATAAGTTTTGGAGGGTTTGGTGTGGCGAAATCAAGTTTATTCGCTTACAGGGACTAATTTCGACAAACTACGAAAGTATACCGATTTTTACTGTAATGAACATTCTGGATCTTGATCATAAGTTAAATATGCCCTAAATATCCTTTACATAGCTTAGAAATAGGCTTTGAGATGTTTTGTGCGCAAAAATAAACTTTCTTGATCAATAGGGACTAAAAGCATCAAAAAGTGCACAAGTTTGCATTTTCGCGCATATCTTACGTTCTGAATATATCCGGACATCCAAAAATTTAGGTAATTATTAAAATATTTTATTTTAGTGATTGGCATGATAAAATTTCATTCGTAGCGTAATTTGGATCGTTTTTCGCTTCCGTTCGTGTTTCGTCGTAATTAACCGAACAACGCAACCGTACGACCAAACGAACCGACATTCGAAATATTTTTGAGCACATTTTAAGTTCCCTATACTTTAACTTCATTTTAGAGCTTTCAAATGGGGTTAACGGGGCTTAAACGTGTCAAAAATGCATCAAAAACCAAGTTTTGGGCATGCAGGGGCTAAAAGTGTAAATCTGTCAAAGTTCTTAGGCCTGGGGCGTAAGCCCAGGCTTATTCTTACGCGGCCGGCGAGAGCTGCCCATATCAGAAACATTGAATCTGGCTATCCAACTGGTTTTTGATGGTTTTGAACATTGTTTTGGCATACCTTGGGCTATATTTCATAGTTTTTAAGGTGCCCATTGTTTAGAAATACCATGTGCCCAAGTGGAGGGCCAAGATTAAAGCTCAAACTTCGAGAAACGATCCTAAAGGTTTACCGAATTCTATAAATACCCATGCCCTCCATTTGATTTCTGCACACTTGATCTGAATTACACTCTAAGTTGGAGCCTTTGCTTCATACCTGAGTGATTTGGATCAAGATCTTCCTAGCTTGGACCCTTTGTAAGCGTTCTTTCGTTCTTTTATGCGCTTTAAGCATGAAAGTCAAACAGAGTTTGACTTTCAGCTTTGACTCGTTTCTGGTCAACACAAAATTCATTTGAACTTTGCAACGTGAGCGTAATCACGATGGTTATAGTCCCTTGTGACTATACCTACTGATTACCACGTTGACTAGGTATAGTGACGAGTCGTAGTTTTGGCCAAAATGCGTATTTATGCGTATTTTGTAACCAAACTACTCTTGGGTATCAAAACCGTTTGTTTTGATATCAAAACCTGTTTTCTAACTTAACTAAACATGTTTTAGGATGTTTAGCTCGTCACTTTTAGTTTAGTGCTTATGTAGAGTCGTAAGTCAAGCGGTCTAAACAATCGCTTAGACTTTTAAACTAGACCCGTTTGGTCGATCATTAGGATCCGACCAAACATGTTTTGTGACCATAGTTGTATAGGGAATGACCTTCCAAGGTTATACCTTATGGTCCCTTCGTTTAAGTAGTTATATGATAGGTAGTTTATATGCCTTAGGAAAATGACCAAAATGCCCTTTGTATGCATAATTGATATTTAAGCATATGTAACCCAAACTTTTGTTACTTAACTGATTATGCAACATAATTAAACATGTTTAGGCATATAATACTTGTCATAGGACTAGTTAGGCGTTCCGAACGCGTTTTACGCGAACGACGCGTTAAAGTAGCATAAGCTACCTGAACGGGTCGTAATGGGTCGTAAGCACTTAGGTTAGGTTTCATTTTAGTATGTAGGCTTTGTTAGACCATATCATATGAGTTCCAATACTCATTTGGTTTATGAAACCTCATACTATCCGATCTTCCGATTTAGGTCCGTTTATTAACTTAGTTACCTATATTAGGTGCCGTTTGATTTCCGTGATCCATCTAGTATTGCTTGGTAGTTATTCAAGACTTCTAAGCATCCTTAAGTGAGTACACAGTCCCCTCTTTTACTGTTTTTCAAATGTTTTGGGGTGAAACACATGTGCCTACTTGTTACTTTCATGCTTTCCATGTTTTCATATCATATACTTGCTATGTTCATTAGTACACTATTAGTACATGATTTCATTATGTTTTGCTATGTATGTTCACTTAACATGCTAGCCCATTGTTTTACATTTTGAAGTATTCGAACCATGTGTAACCATTTGATATATGTGAACCATTTGTAACCATTTGATATATGTGAACCATTTGTAACCATTTGATGTATGTGAACCATTTGTAACCATTTGATATATGTGAACCATTTGTAACCATTTGTTATATGGGAACCATTTGTAACTGTTTGAACCGTTGGGTTAGGGTAGTGATTAGGTAACGGGGGGGTGTAATGTGTTAAAAGCATGGTGGATACGCCACTGGTACTTCCTATATATAAGTGCTTTTAACACATTATATATCGTTGCGTTATCTATATCACTTGGGTAAACGATTTTGAAACGATGTCATACAATGGTGTTTTCTGAATAATATAAACCATACGAGTTTTGTTAACGAGTTTCTACGATATGTTTTACAATTTGATTTCATAAAACAAATGTTTTGGAGTTAAGAATCATGGCTACGAGATTTTATAAATCATATCCAACTTGATTTGAGTTGGTTAATTATGTCGCAATACTATACTTTTCAAAATAAGGTTTTTAAATAAGTATTGCAACATGTAAAACGAGCCATGAATCTGACACTCACATAAAACCTGTGTACTCGCCGGCATTTTTATGCTGACGTATTTTCACATGTGTTTCAGGTACCATAGTTGATGATGTTTGATGATGATATTTGTGTACGCTCACATAGGAATGGACGAGGCCTTAGTGACTTAATAACAATGGAAGTCTATTTGTTCATGTTTTGTTTCTAATTCCATTGTAATGTAATACATTTAATTCAATAAAACGAAACTGTTTAATCCATGGTTGTGAAACAATGATTCTGTTACAACACTCCCCGACGTTTCCGCCACGTTTTGTTGTTTTACGTGGTCGGGGTGTGACATGCACGGGACTAGAATAGCTATCCAGCTCATCAAGATCAAAGAGTTCAAGATTTTTGACTGGTGCTGCACAAAGGGAAGAAATACTAAATCCTTATGTACTATTAGAATATAATCAGTTTAATATATGAGAATAACTTGTAAAACTATGTTTACCAGACATATCGGAACTTGATTTTTGGCTTGAGCTTGTGAATAACAGGGAAAAGGTTCTTTCACTTTCCGGAAGCCGGTAGATCTCCTTTATTCTTCCTTCTAATTCAGCACTTGGAGGGGCCAATTCTTTGAAGTTTGCTACAAAAAGAAAGTAAATATATCAGGATGTCAGTTTAAGAGATAGTCTCAGGATACGACTGGGGATATTCCTAAAACCCTAAATCCTACCGGAGGTCAACCATTTCCCGGGAAGGTCAACACCCTCGTCAATAGAATCTCTTTTCACGAAAAAGAATTTTTGTCTCCAATCATCCTCATTTTTGGTTGCCTTAAGGATGAGGGGATCTTTGGAGGTGGAAAAAGGAAAAATCGGCTGGAACCATGGGACCTTAAGCGATATGCAATCGGGAGATCCTCAATGCACAGGTCAGGCACATGACGAGATTTGATCTGGTCTAGGGTAACTAAGACTCGCCAAACCAGAGGCATGGTTTAGGCATAGCTAAGACCGGTGATTTCAAAAAAGCGAGAGATGAAATCTGGGAAAGAATATCGGAGCCCTATCGAGAAAGGGTAGGCTAAGAAGCATACCCACTCGTTGGAATAAACATCCGATCGGACCTCTTGGTCAAACGGACGAATAACCGCTTCGGCGAGAAAGGCACCGGAGGTTTTTAGGGCCGCGATATCGGCATTATCGAATGAACACACCTCCTTTTTGGGTTCTTTTAGGAGGTTCGCTCGTGGAAGGTGGGAACAGAGTCGGCTGTTTGGGATCTAGTTCGGCTGGCCAAGGCGAAGTGGAGAACTTTTGCAAAGAAAACAGAGAAGAAAGGGAAGGAGAATACCTGAAAATTACTCGGAATATTGTGATCAATATGCAATAAATCTGAGTAGTTATAGGCTGGAAATAGGGGGCATTGAGTAAAATTCGCGTGGGAAGTTGTAGCAAGTCACTTCAAGCGTCCAATCATCATAATTGCCACGATCCAAGCGATAAGTTCTAAAATATATCCGTTTGAATTTGGAATTCCAACAGATATATTTTTGGGACAATTGTTATGGGTGGTTTTCTAAACACATATCCCGAATTATATCCTGACTATAATACTTATGTCTGTAACAGGATACCGGATCAGGATATTGGTAACATCCTGATGCAGTATCCTGGTAGTTACTAATTGTTCACGTGCAGATTAGCATGGCGAGGCTATAACGTTCAAGTGGACCGCTTCTCCTGGAGACTCAGACTAAACAGTTGAGAAGAGAACATTGAAGCCGGAAAGAAGGGGTCTCCAACGTTCAAATGGGAATATTCGAAGCATCCCTTATTTTTAGGATAATTAGTTGTTTTGATTTTACTATATAAAGAAACGTATGGATCGATAGAGACACACACTCTTTCACTCACACTTTTTCTCTCTACTAGCTGCAATCACTCGCAATCACCAACACTTACACTCGAAACTCATTGTAACACTTAGTTGATCCGTATCATATCCTGCACTGTATCCTGAAATTTGAAGTAATAAAAAGAACAAGGCAGCTGTGATTGTCAGCTCCCGAGGTTTAATCGATCAAAGGCTCACATGAACATAATACATGATCTTAAACAACTCTTAAGGGTCGTTTACCCGATTTATCGATCAAGGGCGTTTTGGTCAACTTTAGTCCCTCCATTTACGACGAAGGACTTTCAATAAGATATTTGGCCAAAATCGCATGCTTAACTAAAATCTTATTTACGCATACCTGGCTCGGGTCAAAGTATTAACCCGTTATAATATCTTGCCTTAATAATTTGCTAATTCATAGCAACGCAAATTCCATAAGTCGTTTTACCCTATGAGCATTAGACTCGACAAACACTTATTTGTCGTTATTTATCAGATGGTGTTAACATTACCATTTGACCTGTTTGGTCTAAACGACCAAACATTTTGCACTTATATTTGAATGTTATTTATTTACCATTTCATTATTTAACCCATTTCGGATTTCTCACATATGGTTATATCTTTTAAATCAGTTTCTTACACATTAAACCCAACATGGCTTATGCCATATGGTGTCGTTTAAACTTCAACTTTTATCCGTGTATACGTGACTAAAACACCATTTTACCCTTATTATTCGTTTAGGCTTACCTTATAAAGTAGCCATTCAAAAACTCATTTTATATATGTCATCTCATGACTAATTTATCATTTAGCTCCTTTTTACCATTAAAGATGGTTTTTATCATTTTATTTGTTCTGGCCCATATCATTTCGTGTCGGAACCCATATTTCGGCTATAACCTTTGTCGTATTTATAACCTATAAAATAAAAACGTATCTTACAAAAGGGTGTAAGCTTTACTTACCTTGCATCCTAAATACGCTTTTCCTTCATATTTGATTTGTTTGACCCGCTTCCTTTCCAAGCCTCCACCTAGCTTGTTAAGCGTCAAACTATCATCACAATTCGTAAGACGGTTAGATTAGTCATCATTAGCTACGACTATTCCATCTTACGGATTTTATGTCGAAATTATCATCCGACCTTATCATTGGTCAGTTTGACTTTCAAAAGTCAACTGCCTTTAATCATATGAAATGCACAATTGAGTTCCATATCTCATTTAGGCATTTCATTAATTATCCGGTAGGCGTTATTATTATGCCACCGTTTTAAACTATTTTTCTAATCTAAGTTCATGCTATTATTAACACCACGTTAACTTAGCTCTCGTTTATCAAAGATATTTTATTCTCTCATTATGCCAAATCTAAGGATTTTCATCTATAAGTGAAACCTGTTTCATCATGTTATTAGGCATTCATCTGAATACCTAATCTAATCAAATTCTTCATATAAACTAGTAGACACACGATTTCACTTAGGCATTTTAACGAGCACTTTGTGGGCGAGATTTGTATGCATCTTTTATCAAGCTTATGCTTAACTTTTTAACCAAATTTTAACATCAAACTCACGCCCTTATGTCTAGTGTTCATGAACTACATCTAGAACTTGCATCATATCTTCAAATTTCATAAATTTAACACTCTAATTCAAGTGTTCATCCTATTATCATAACACCCACTTAGCACATGCATGATTAGTTAACCGAGACACTAATTCATGGCACTAAATCAATAAGTTTACATCTAGGTTTGTCAATATCACTCATACATTCAACATTCACTCTAGAATTTTCGATAGAGTGTTCTTCATAAATTCAAGATATCACCAAATCACAAACTTTGACGTACCTTGTGATTCCCTAGCATAGGTGATCACGAATTTAGTTAAAGCCCCAATTTCCTAGCTCGATTTCTTTTTGATTCGTTGAATTTTGTGTGTTTACGGTTCTTGAAGAGAACCCTTTTTCTTCTCCTGTATATATCATCCAAACACACACGCATGTATGTGTTTTGGTGTTTTATTATTTTAATTATAAACATGATTCATTTTTGCCCCTTTTAATCCCTCAAGTTTGAAAGTTATTTTAAAAGGTTCATTTTATTCATATTTTCCATTGTTATCTACTAACATTTAGTTAACTAGGTTATTTATTCCTAGTTACGTTACCCTTGGTTATGACCAACTCATGTGTGTGTATATATATATATATATAATTTTATATTTTTGGGGTGTTACATGTTCGCAAGTTCTCTGGATAAAAAATCAGTTGCTGGATTACGGGATCAACATCGTGAAGACTCTGATATTCATCGACAATGAGGAGTGTCTAGGAATTGTGAAGAATCCAATCCATCACTCGAAAACAAAACATATCGAGATCCGTATTCATGCGATTCAAGATGCGTACGAAAAAGGATACATTCAAGTGGTGCTAGTGGATACTACACAACAGAAAGCCGACATCTTCACAGTAGCCTTCGATAAAACTCGTTTCAACCAGTTGGTAACCTGGTTGGAAATGATCGATTTCCTTGAATGGAAATGAACTTTGTTCTTATAACCGTCTGTATATACTACATCTGTTATATCAAAATAAACGCTCTTTAATCTAAACAAGTATCTTAAAACACTGCCAACCAAAAAGATTTTCTGTTTATTAAAAATTCCTTTTTCGGGCAATGGACATACGAAAATAAAATTTTAGGGGGGAAGTTAATCCACAAAATTCAAAAGAAAAGAAAATAAGATTTGATCTCTCTTTCTGACACCTGTTAACTAAAGAAATGATAGAACATTGCTAACACTTTGTCAATTTTTGAAACAGAAAAGCAAGGAGAATCGGGGTGCCAAGCAACAACGTGTCAGTAGATTCGGCAACACTATCGAGTAAACTACAATTAGGTGATAAAAGACAAATCTTACACAAAAATTCTGGATACCCACAATATTGTGTATCTTGTGGGTAACACGTTACGACAAATGGCTTAACGGTCTTAAATCTTGCATTGACAGATTGCCAAAGTCCGAGATTTTTGGTCTTTATATTGATTAATCATTTGGGGATATCATAGTCGCTCTTTAGTTGCATCCAGATCTATGCAGTCCTAGACACGATTATGATATCTTTTTAAAAGAGCCAAAGAGGCCAAAAACCCTACAATTGAAAAGGCTCAACTAAACGAGCCATTCAAAAGTAATCATACCAAAACGAGGTATCTGCCTAACCCTGGTCAGGTCAACATTGGCCGCTTTGATTGTACGAAAGTGCATACTTGTTCACCAATGCCCTAATCTTGTATCTCTCAAACGAATGAAGTCATTATATTAACCTGTCATGAGGAAACTTTGTGCATACCTTGATTGCGGTGGTATGTCCTGACGTGGGACTCACGGGCATAATATTCTAATTTTCTAGCTTGAGTGGGGGCCATTGCTATTTTTGTCAATATTACCAAAAAACTTTCACCGAAAGCATGTTGAAAGAACAATGCATGGATTTAAAGGGACAAACATACTGACCATTTTTCTTGTGCCTTAATTAGTCAAAAACAAACTAATAAGCTGACAAGTGTTGCCAGTATGATCTTTTGCAGGAAAGTCAAGGAGTGTTAAATAAAAGGAAATTGCGAAAAGAAATTCCTCAGTTCGAAAAATGGATTTCGATGTCCAAATTGCCCAGTTTTTAATTTTCCTTAAATTATTTTCTATTTTTGTATAAATTTTTATCAAAAGGGGCATTTTTTCCAGAAAGTTTAAAATTTTCGAGCGTGTTTGTTTGCGTTTCTTGAATTAGAAGATTCCATTTTCAAAAACCTAGGGCGGTGTAAATATTAATCAAGCGTAATTATAATTACGCTGTACAGTAGATTTTTAAAATGTATATATTAGATCAGTTTTGTTCAAATTTTCAGACCATATACACACTCATCACCCTCTTCTAACATAAACCCTTTAAACAAGAACAGATCAAGAAAATCGTGTGTCATTTGGACAAAGTGCATTAAGGTATGGTGAAATCGGTCCTTGAATCACATCGGAAAACCGTATCATATGGCCTTGTTTAAATGATAGACCCATGTGTAATTCGAATCAGATCAGTTTGGGTTTTAGTGGGGTTTATCAAGAAATTCTTTAATATGGCGTATTTAATGAAGACCGCGTAGATGACTGAAGGCGAAGGGTCGCGTATTTAAGTATCAAACGCGAGTTCGAGCACCCATCGTATTTGATAAATACGCTGGGTTGTCAGCGTAGATGAGCATCTACGCTGACTAAGAACTCGTGATCAGACTTAACTACGCGACTCACTTTCAGTGTAAATAACCTCACTTGGTCAGCATTTTTTACTAGGTCTTATAGTTTTAACCGCGTATTTAGTTTCCTGAATCGGCGTAAATATCTTTGTTCCCAGAGAAATTAAATCTTCAACATATGGTTCTGCAGCGTATTTGTGAGCGCATTTGCGAGCGTATTTAGTTGCATATTTAACTTTTTGTATTTCTTTTTTAATGTTATTCTTTTTGTAAATATTTAAACTAACCTGATTATTACATTTCGGAACCCATATCTCACTTGGCTCGTTTTCGTGTTTTTTAGAATGGCTAAACAAATAGATTGGGATGGAACAAGAAAGCACAACCAGCCCATAAAACTAGTTCCACCAGAACCAGACTTCGAGGACGTAATGGATTGGTTATCAAGAAGCAAGATAAGCTATGATGTTCAAGCTGATCCAGAAATCTATTGCATACACATTCACGAGTTTTGGAGAACCGCAAAAGTAAAAACTGTAGATAGAGTCAAGTTGATTATAGCAACAGTAAGAAACAAGGAAGTGATTGTGACTAAAGAAAAGGTTTGAGAAGTTTTGTGTCTCGGAGATAATCCCAAAGACCCAATGAGACTGTCAAAAGAAGATTTACTGGAGAGGTTCAGGGGTATGAATTATGTTGGAGATTTTCAGAAGGAAAAAGGAGATAAAGAGAAACGGGTTGACAAAGGACTGGAAGTTTATCCTACATACATTTGCTTTGAGCCTCGTTCATCAAAAAGGCGGATATGATGGGTTAAAATTCGAAAGGTTGGCAGCGTTGCTTAACTTGTGCACAGACCAGCCCTTTAATATATCTGGTCTGATTTTCTACTGCATGGTGGACAATGCCAACAAAGTCACATGGGCCATGTATCCCAGATTCGTTCAACTGCTCATTAACGATCAACATCCAAAACTACCACATGATGGAAAGCAGTATAAGTTTCAACTGCCAATTGGAAGACAAATCACCGAATTAAAGACAAATGAATGGGTGATGTTGCACCAATGGATGTACAGACAAAAAAGGCTTTCGTTGGTTCTTGCAACATACAAGAAATATAGAGAAGGTGTGAGAGAATCTAAAGAAAATCAAGCTAATGAAGAAGAAGAAGCTGAAGAAGAAGAACCCCAACTTGTTCGCAAACGAAAAGACAAAGGCAAGAAAATAGTCGAAGAGGGGGGATCAAAGAAGAGCAAGAAGGATATGCCCGATTCTAAATGAATCATGGGTGATAGCACTCATGTTGGGTCGAATAGAGAAGAAATTGAGAGAATGCAAGCATTGCACGTTGTAAGAGAGGCCGAAATGAGAGAAAGAAGGATGAAATGATGGGAGATGACAGAATCCGAGACACCAGTAGTGGTGACAGCGGAATAGGAACAGCTGGATCATTTTGTTGAAAGTTTAATAGCTGATCCTCAAGAATCCACTCCAAGCAAATCCCCGCATACAAAAAGAGAAAAACCGGAGAGGGATCTTCAAAAGATGTTCAAACTAAGCCCACTGCATTGGCTAGGGCAGCTTCCCAACTGGCTCCAAGAAGACCTTGCCCATTTCAAGAGCTGTATGATCGACTATCAAAAGAAATCGGCTCATTCCCTGCTAAAGAATTTTGCTTGTTGAAGAATCAAGAAAATGACACAAGTGTGCTCAGAGAAAAATTAAAGGAACAAATGAAGAAAAACAAAGCACTACACAAGTTTGTGTCAGATCAAACAGATTTTCTAAGGTTCCAACATGAAGGGATGATTAAGATGCATGAGATGCTCCAGGAGTTGTATGCCACAGTAAATCTAGAGCCAAGGTACAGAGGAGAAGATCTCTTCAATTTCGAAAAGTTCAAAGAAGAAGAAAAACGCAAAGCTGCAGAAGCTGAAAAGAAAAAGAAAAGGCTTGAATATGCGGTAGATGTAAATGTAGAAGGATACAACGAAGAAGAGAAGGTGGAAAGGTTTGAGATGCCCATTAGATTTGTTGAGTGGGGACTTGAGGATGAAGTGATGTATGAAACCTATGGAGGTGAAGAAGTGGCTCCCCAACACCCGGAATGGCTCAAGAAGGAGCAGGAAAAATCGCCCGACTTCTAACAAGTTGTCAAAGTTGAAACGACTGAAGTGACTGACAAAATTATTGGGTGGAAGTATTGTAATCTTAAAGGGATGTTTATAGTCAAACGAAGGGGCGGTGTAATTCCACATTTTCGCACGGGTCTTGATATGCAGTTGTTACCAACGTGGGATGCTCGTGAGCTGGGCAAGCTTGAAATGATAAATCCAACGAACAGTAGTATCGAAGCAGACTTTGAAAGACTTATCTTGCATGAATGAGTTAGAGGATTTACTGTGTTCAATCCCAAATGTCCAAGAAGAAGAGTGTCGAAGATGACCAAAGATCCAATCACCGGCAACGGCAAAGTGACATGGGTGATAGACCCAGCAAAGGTAGTACCCAGGGTGAAGATTCCTCCAGAACAACCAGTGATGCTCACCAACTTCAAGAAATGGTTCTACAATGGAAAACCAGTGAAGCGGTAATCAGATCAAACGATAACGAAGACATCAGAGTTTATTATCCGATGGACGTGTTTATGTTCTGCCTGTCTGACTTGAACATCCTTTACAGGCACAAGATACATGTGGAAGCAGGAAATGAATATTTGTAAGAAGGAATGTTGTTCCAACGTGCTGTAGAGAGAGCAAGAGATAGAAAGAAGGAAATGATGGAGATCTTGGTTCGAATAGAAAAACAAAAGGAGCAAGATGAAGCTAAAAAGAAGAAAGAAGCTGAAAAGTCATCCAAACAACAGACGTCTGCTCCACAAGACAAAGTGTAACACCCGTCTCATTTAATTAAGATTTTTAACATAAAATACGCATTTTTAAACCAAATACATCATTTTAACAAAATGGTAAGTTTGCATAGTGATAGTATTCTAGTTAACTAACTAACTAGTTTAAACAACTGAGACATCAAGTTAAGTGTATACAAAATGAACATTGTCTACAACAAGTTCAAATTAACGCGGAAGCTTCAAAACGTTGTGTTCAGTTCTTGGTTCCTTGCTTGATCGCCATCCGAAGTAAGACCAACTTCACCTAATGTCAAACCATATTAAATATTAGTTTTGACAACATTATAACATGTATAAACAAGTTCTGGCATCATACCGTTAAAAACAAAAAATAAAATTTCAAATTATGGTTTTCGCGCCACGCGACAGACTTCATGTTATCTTTCGCGGGCTACGAGCAGCCCCGCGTGTCGCGCCTCCCCATGTCACCCCGTCGCGTGCCGCGGGGGAGCATGTTTTCCAGCAGGTCCGATCCCTGGACCTACATATCTGCCCAGCTCCAATTTTCACAAAAAAAATAGATCTTTCAAAGGCCATAATGTAACGAAACCGAAAGTTACATACCTTTAGTGCTTTTCCTTCAAGCGTGTATCAACTCCGGCTCGTCTGCTCGAAGATTCAATTCGTCTACCTATAGAGTTCAATCAACGACTTGTTTAGAACTCTTATTATTTCATATAACACATAATTCACCATAACATTCAAATATGCGTTTTTACTCAAAATTTCAACATCTAGTTTTCTTTTTGGCATTTCAACAAACACCTAAAGGGCATAATTTTGCAAAATCAATAACCAAGTTTCATGACCAATTATTTAGCCAATTTTGAGCATTTTTTCACAAATTCAAATGTCTAGTTACACATAAACACCTAGACTTATTTCATGGAGCTCAAATAACACTAGATTGATAATCAAAATTCTAGTGTTCATCATCTTTCTACAAAACCCATTTAACACATAAATGGATGGTTATGGACATCATATCTATGAACACTAATTCAACAAATCATTGACTAGGGTTTGCTCCTAGACATGATTTCATCCTAATTTCATTCAAACAACAATCATGCAGGCCCAATTTTTTATTTCAAAGATTCATCAAGAATTCAAGACGGAATCAAACAATGAAATTTGATATACCTTATGATCCATTTACTGAGGTGATCACTAATTTGTGCTTGGATTTCGATTTGGGTTTGAATTGGCCCTTCAATTTGCTCAATTTAGCAAGGTTAGGGTTTGAGCTTGAGAGCCCTTCTTGGCTCTGGTTGAAATCACAGAAACACACACGTATGTGTGTGTTTGTGTGTGTTTTTGTTTAATTAATTTGATTTAATTAAAACTTCAATCATTTGCCCATGTTTGGTCCCTCATCTTTGCCCAAGTTATTTAAAGGGTGTTTTAATCATGTTTGTTCTACTATTTCAAGATTCTTAACTAACTAGGTTATTTATTCATAGTTCTTTTATCCTGACTATTACCGTCATTTTATTTATAATATAAAAATCTATATTTTCGGGGTGTTACTGATGCGTGTCGAGTGAGATATATATTTAAGTATCTTTTAAGCCCTTTTTTAACACTTTAGTCAAGTTTTAAATTTATAAAACACGATATTTACTAACACTAAACACACATATGGGTAAGTGCACCGATCATGAGCGTAGTATAGCGTTGGTAAGATACCGAGGTCGTCCAAGGACACAAGAGCTTTTAGTACCGGTTTATCCTCAATGTCTAATCAAATCAAAAATTTAGAAAAAGGTTTTAAACAAGAAAATAAAACTAACTAAAATGCTGAAAATAAAAATAAAAATAAAAACAGATAGATAAGATGAATCACTTGGATCCGACTCGCCTTAGTGTAACCTTTGATTATTTCCGTACTTTTGCACTTTTTAAGAGATTATCTTAGTTATGGTAGTAGGCCCCTCTTTTGAAGGTGACGTTACCCTCAACCCAGTAGTTTGAGTTAGCAAGGATACAATCCTAAAGGGTTGGATTATTGAAAGATAATTAATTAAGTTATTAATACATAATGTGGTAGGCCCCTCTTTTGAAGGTGACGTTACCCTCGGCTAAGTAGTTTGAGTCAGCAGGGATACAATCCTAAATAGTCGGGTTAAAGTTTTAATAGTAGTTTACATATGAGGGGATCAAGGAGTTTGGACCCCCGCCATCCAATACCAGTGGGTATTGAAGGAGGTCCTACTAAACTTGACCTAGGTCCTTGCAGGATCTATACACTGAACAAGGCAAGACGCTTACCAAACCATTTCCTTAACCCCCAACCAGGTAGCCAACATATCTCCATATTGACCGTGGAGATATAAATGGTGAAAATCTTTTATTTTATATAGACAGTAAAATAATGCCAAGCCACCACGGACAAATGATAAGGAAGATTCACCTTCAACATAAGAAACTAGTTATTAAAGTCTTTAATACATAACCAAATAAAAAGTTCGAAAAGATTAAAAAATACAAAGTATTACACTAAATGCTTGTCTTCACCAAGTGATGTAAGAGACTTAGGCAAACATGGCCTTTGATTGTCAAGAACTCTTACGATCAATCTTGGATCCCCAGACTACTCACACACTCTATGATGGATGATGGATGATGGTGATGGATGTGGGTTGTGATGGGGGTAGTGGGTGGGTGAAGTGTGAGAGAGGTGGTTTGCCAAGGGATGATTTGCAATTGAGCCAAGCACCCCTATTTATAGCCTGCACAGAAGCTCGGACATGGCCCCGTGCCCGTTGGGCACGGCCCCGTGTCCACCCATCTTCTCTTTCTTCATTAATTACAGTTTGTCTGCATTAGTTGACCACGCCCCCGTGTCCACTGGGCACGACCCCGTGTGCTGAAGCGTATATGCACTATCAAGATTTGCCTAGATTCTGCGAATCTTAACGTTGACCACGGCCCCGTGTCCACTGGCCACGCCCCCGTGTTGGGAAATAGAAGCTTCTACAGCTTTGTATTTTCTGCAGACACTTGGGCACGCCCCCGTGTTCGTTGAGCACGGGGCGTGTTCAACCTTCTGATGTCTTGTTTTTGATTGGGAAGATGCTGTCGAGGGGTCGGGCATGCCACGTTTATTCCTTTTCTTGTATTATTGTTAGATTTGGTTGCATTTTTGCTTCTTTTGTTCATTTAAGCTCATTTATCCCTGAAAATACAAAAGGAAGACAAAAGCACACTTTTTCCAACATTAGTACTAAAAAGGGTTAGTTTTATGCCTCATTTGATGTAATTTATATGTTGCATTTTGCATACATCAAATACCCCCACACTTGAATCTTTGTCTGTTCTCAAGCAAAACTCTTTATTTTGTGGCTTACACACCCAAATGGAATGGGTAGAAGAGAAGGTTTTGGGCTTGTCATAGAGTGTCGGGATTCCAAGATTCTTTATTAGGTTTTATTTTTACTTTACTTACAATCCTATTCGTTATGATTTATTTAATACATTATATAAGAGAAATTATTTATTTGGGCATAACATGCCTTTTTAAAATTCCATTTATATACAAGTTCACATACCTCACGGGGGGTCACTCAACACTCGGCCGAAGATGTATTTTTGTGAAACACTCGAGAGTGGCATGGAACTTACTTCTACCATATGCTTGCCAAGCAATCAATCCTCCTCCTTTTTAACTATAAACCTTTGTAAATATCAAGAGGACTTTTGGGGATGGGTTAGGCTTGGGTTAAAGTTAGGTGGTTGGGTTAGTGGTTAGTAGAAAAGGGCGAAAGGCGTAAAAAGCTTCGGTTTGTGTAAAACATTTTGTTTTTGTGACTTTTTAATTGAATGAAGCATTACTCAAACAAGCCTTCTTTTGATGAGCTTTGTTTGTTTATTGCTAACTTTATTTTTCTTTTCTTCTCTATCATTTTTTTTTTTTTTTTTTTTGATAAGGAAGTCATAAGAAAACCAAGCTTTGTTACTAAAATAAAGGGTTTAAAATGAAAAAAAGGGTTTTGGTGGGTAAAAGGATGTTTGTTTTGGGTTTAGAAATGAAAAGGTTTAGGCTCAAAGGGGTTAACTAGGGTGATTTTGGGTAGGTGGTAAAAAAAAATAATGGTGTTGAAATAAAAAGGTTAGTCGTAATGCCTCCATCATTTACTTACTTGGGTTTAAGTTGGTAAGGACCGGGAATGTATCGTCGTGGCAAGTTCTAGAGTTGTAAGAAACCAAGCGGCTATTCACACAAGAAACGAAAAATGAGCATTTAGTTTAAAGATGTGTATTTGTATGCTCAATAAAGGCTCAAAACTCACTTTTTGTGGGAATGCGTTTTTATGTGATCAAGTATATATAATCAAATTTTAACTAGATTTGTCATGCATTTTCATAATTTTCTTATGTTTGTTCTTTTTATCACGACGCTATCGGTTGTAAATTTGTAAAAGTATAACCTTTTTAGAACTTGTTATTCCCAAATTAAACCAAGACAAGTAAAAAAATGAAAAAATTTTGAAAAAAATTTGGGGTGTTTAGCGGTTCCAATAGAGTTTTGTGTAAGGCTTGTATTTAGGACTTGCAAAATTCAAGGCTTTAGCATCCCCCCCCCCCCCCACACTTAAATTACACATTGTCCTCAATGTGTCCCAAAAATAAGTTTTTAGGTTGATTGAATGTGTAAAAGGTGCGTTAAAAAACAAAATTTTATGTTACTGGGCATCTGGACACGGGCCCGTGGTGTCCGGGCACGGCCCCGTGTTCAGATTGCCAGTAACAGAAATTATCAGAAAGTAACAGAAGCCTGGACACGGGGGTGTGTTCAGCGAACACGCCCCGTGTCCAGTTACCTGAACTGGGTGATTTCCTGCAGACTGTTTAGCACGGGGCCGTGTTGGCGGGACACGGCCCGTGCCGAACTTGCTGTAACGAAGAAAAATTGTCGGGAGGCTCTGTTTTTGTGCATGGGGTGCTGGTTCAAATTTCCCTTAGTATCCTTCACCATCCTGAGTGTGTTTTATTCCTGAAAATTAAAACTAAACTAGAAAGCATAAAATTATTAATCTAATCTAAACTAAGGATAGTTCCGCAGAATGCCTCCGTGGTGCGCCACGTTTATAAGGGTCCTTGGCTAGACCCAAAGCTGGTCATATGTTACCCAAGTGGGATGTTTTGCATCCCATGTTGCACCGTCGGAGAGCATCATCCAAACTTGAGTCTATGACTTGCATGTAGTTGACCGGGTCATCGTCTTCTACTCTCCTACCAACTCCGAACTTCATTTCCATGTCCCCAACCCTCAATGTTAGTGTCCCGCCATTCATGTCCACCACCGCGTGGGCCGTAGCTAAGAATGGCCTCCCCAAGATGAGTGGAACTCGGTATCTTCCTCCATATCTAGTATGACAAAGTCGGCTGGGAAGACAAATTCTTCGACTTTGACTAGTAGATTTTCAGCGACACCTTGCGGGTATTTAATCGACCTATCGACGAGTTGTATGCTCATTTTTATAGGGCTCGTTTTTCCTAGGCCGAGTCGGTCAAACATTGATGCGGGCATGAGGTTAATACTAGCCCCGAGGTCGGCTAGTGTGTTACGAATGGGCGATTCCCCGATTGAACAAGGAATGGTGAAGCTTTCGGGATCAATCTTCTTTTGCGGGAGTTAGTTGAGTAGCAAGGCGGAGCATTCTTCACTTAAATTAACTAATTACAATGATTCAATTTTCCTTTTGTAAGTGAGGAAGTCCCTCATAAATTTTGAATATTTAGGCATTTGGGTCAGGACGTCAACAAATGGAATATTCACATGCAATTGTTTTAGTAAATTTACGAATTTTGAGAATTGCTCATCGGCTTTTAGTGAATTAACCGACCGGGGTATGGTACCGGAGGATTCTTGGTGGGCTCTTGATTTGGTGGAGGAGCCGTCTCTTGTTGGGGTGCCGGTGGAGTTGTGGTTTGGCTAGATCGGCTCTTTTCAATTGGAGGTAACGGAGCCTCCTCGGGACCCACGGTACGGTTTCTCAACGTGATGAGATGTACTTGCGCCTTTGGGTTGGTTTCGGTATTGCTTGGTAACGCGCCTTGAGGTCTCTCAGAGAAATTTTGAACTAGTTGATTTACTTGTTTTTCAATGTTTTGGATACTAGCTTGTTGATTTCTAAAGTTCGATTCCAGTTGTTGGACGATCCGAGTTTTTCTTTTCGGAGTCGGAGATGAGGCGAGATACAGTATCTTCGAGCCTCTCTCGTCCCCCTTGTTGTTGTTGAGAGAAATTTTGTGGCTCGTTTCTTGGTTGTTGAAAGTTTGTTCGTTGGTTTAGATTTTGTTGGTTACTACTATTGCCGGGTTCTCTCCAACCAAGGTTAGGGTGGTTACGCCATCCTTGGTTGTAGGTACCCGTTGGAGGACCCAACGGCCTAGGTCTATTATCAATGCAGTTTACCGATTCTGTTTGATTATCCATTTCTTTCATACAACTGCAATTTTCATGTGGCCCACCACACCCCTCGCAAGCCATAACCGAGACCGTTTTTGCCATTTCTAACTTTTTGAATTTTGAAGAAAGGGCCTCGATTTGGGCTTGCAAGGAGGTGCTTTCATCAACCTTATGGGCGCCCGGGGCAATGGATTTGTTGCCTCGGGGGGGTGTGCCATTGAAAATTGGTTTGAGCAATTTCCTCAATTTGATTATAAATTTCATTTGGGCGACGATTACCTAAAAGTCCCCCGGAGCTAGAGTCAAGTGTTTGTCTTGTGTGTGGCAACAACCCATTATAGAAAGTGTATACTTGTTGCCATACTGCAAGACCATGATGAGGACATTTTCTCAGTAGCTCCTTGAACCTTTCCCAAGTTTCATACAACGATTCCCCGTCCTCTTGTGAATATGTATTAATTTCAGTCATTAATTTAGCCGTTTTAACAGGAGGGAAATACTTATATAAAAACTTTTGGGCCAATTCATCCCAGGTGTTTACCGAGCCAACTGGGAGGGTATTAAGCCAAGCCTTAGCTCGGTCTTTTAGTGAAAATGGAAACATTCGAAGGCGGATGGCATCGTTTGATGCTCCATTTATCCGAAACATATCACATATTTCTAGGAAGTTAGTGATATGCAAACGGGGATCTTCGGCCGTAAGCCCATGGAAGGTTGCAGAGTTTTGGAGCATTTGTATCAAATGCGGCCGAAGTTCGAAGTTGTTGGCCTCGACAATTGGTGCATTGATAGCGGCGCCAAGATTACCCACGGTGGGTCGTAGGTAATCCATGAGGGTACGTTGATCCGCCATTGGAAGTGGGTCCCCCGAAACTTTCTCTTGGTTTTTAGCTTTAAGTCTTTTTCTTAGAAAGCGTTCGAGTTCGTCAAGAGGTTCTTTTATGTCTCTACTAGAACTGGAGCTCATACACTACGTAGAAAGTTCAGTTGTGGCACCTGCGTTCCAAGTCCTGCAATAAAAACAGAAAAGAACGTTGGTCAGAAGGTTCACCACGGCCCCGTGCTCAGGTGAACACGGCCCGTGGTCAGAGATACAGTAGTTGTTTTTCGGATCCCTGTTACTGGGGAGCTCGACACGGCCCTGTGCTGCACCGACATGGCCCCGTGCTCAACTTTCTGTAACTCGGAAAATAAAAACTGCCAGTAACAATGCTGAGCACGGCCCGTGTCCGACCAGGCACGGCCCGTGCTGAGCTCTGCAGAAACTGAAAATTTAATAAAAATCCTTAAAAAATAGAAAATTAAGAAAAAACGATTAGGCTGTTGATTCCTAACTTTCTTAAAATCCTTGTGTCCCCGGCAACGGCGCCAAAAACTTGATGCGTGTCGAGTGTAATATATATTTAAGTATATTTTAAGCCATTTTTTAACACTTTAGTCAAGTTTTAAATTTATAAAACACGATATTTACTAACACTAAACACACATATGGGCAAGTGCACCCATCGTGAGCATAGTATAGCATTGGTAAGATACCGAGGTCGTCCAAGGACACAAGAGCTTTTAGTACCGGTTTATCCTCAACGTCTAATCAAATCAAAAATTTAGAAAAAGGTTTTAAACAAGAAAATAAAACTAACTAAAATGCTGAAAATAAAAATAAAAATAAACACAGATAGACAAGATGAATCACTTGGATCCGACTCGCCTTTAGTGTAACCTTTGATTATTTCTGCACTTTTGTACTTTTTAAGAGATTATCTTAGTTATAGTAGTAGGCCCCTCTTTTGAAGGTGACGTTACCCTCAACCCAATAGTTTGAGTCAGCAAGGATACAATCCTAAAGGGTTGGATTATTGAAAGATAATTAATTAAGTTATTAATGCATAATGTGGTAGGCCCCTCTTTTGAAGGTGACGTTACCCTCGGCTAAGTAGTTTGAGTCAGCAGGGATACAATCCTAAATAGCCGGGTTAAAGTTTTAATAGTAGTTTACATATGAGGGGATCAAGGAGTTTGGACCCCCTCCATCCAATACCAGTGGGTATTGAAGGAGGTCCTACTAAACTTGACCCAGGTCCTTGCAGGATCTATACACTGAACAAGGCAAGACGCTTACCAAACTATTCCCTTAACCCCCGACCAGGTAGCCAACATATCTCCATATAGACCGTGGAGATATGAATGGTGAAAATCTTTTATTTTATATAGATAGTAAAATAATGCCAAGACACCACGGACAAATGATAAGGAAGATTCACCTTCAACATAAGAAACTAGTTATTAAAGTCATTAATGCATAACCAAATAAAAAGTGCGAAAAGATTAAAAATAAAAAGTATTACACTAAATGCTTGTCTTCACCAAGTGATGTAAGAGACTTAGGCAAACATGGCCTTTGATTGTCAAGAACTCTTACGAACAATCTTGGATCCCGAGACTACTCACACACTCTATGATGGATGATGGTGGTGGATGTGGCTTGTGATGGTGGTGGTGGGTGGGTGAAGTGTGAGAGAGGTGGTTTGCCAAGGGATGATTTGCAAGTGAGCCAAGCACCCCTATTTATAGCCTGCACAGAAGCCCGGACACGGCCCCGTGCCCGGTGGGCACGGCCCCGTGCCCACCCATCTTCTCTTTCTTCATTAATTGCAGTTTGTCTGCATTAGTTGACCACGCTCCCGTGTCCGCTGGGCACGACCCCGTGTGCAGAAGCGTATCTGTACTATCAAGATGTCCCTAGATTCTGTGAATCTTAGCGTTGACCACGGCCCCGTGTCCACTGGCCACGCCCCCGTGTTGGGAAATAGAAGCTTCTACAGCTTTGTCTTTTCTGCAGACACTTGGGCACGCCCCCGTGTTCGTTGAGCACGGGGCGTGTTCAGCCTTCTGATGTCTTGTTTTTGCTTGGGAAGATGCTGTCGAGGGGTCAGGCATGCCATGTTTATTCCTTTTCTTGTATTATTGTTAGATTTGGCTGCATTTTGTGCTTCTTTTATTCATTTAAGCTCATTTATCCCTGAAAATACAAAAGGAAGACAAAAGCACACTTTTTCCAACATTAGTACTAAAAAAGGGTTAGTTTTATGCCTCATTTGATGTACTTTATATGTTGCATTTTGCATACATCAGTTACACCCCGTTACCTCGGCCCCTTCTATAAGCTTTATTTCCTCTAAAGCTTTGATTCACTTTTTATTTAATATTAGGCTTATTTATTTAAATCCTATTATTTACCGGATTTATTTTTACCACTTACGGTATTTTACTCGTTTATCTTCGGTTACTCTAATATAATTACTAAACCCGTTTTTGGGGTGTTACAAGTCTACCCCCCTTAAAGAGATTTCGCCCTCGAAACCTTTATCACGTAGTTCAATGGGTTAAATTTAATGAACCTGATTTTGGTGGTTTACTTGGGCATTGCTCGCATTCACTAATCTTACTAGGGAAGTATAGTAATGTCTCCTCTTTTTTTTTTGTTTCTAAGCGTATGCGCCTTTTATGTGTAAGGCCTCGTGGGCCGTTACCTTCAGCTCTTATCTTTTATCTTTATTGATTGCTCACCTTGTCGGTTAGACTTATTAGTCACCGGTTACCTTATACCCCATCGCTCGGGTATATCCACTTTGACTTCTCAAGTCTTACAAACTTCCATTATCCCCGTTTCATAGTTCACGCTACAACGTGGTTACATTCCATATTACCTTTCTTGACCGTGATCGCATCACGTCATTTTTAAGTTTATATAAAAATTTTAATTATCGAAAATACAAGACCTTTCATGATCTCTTCATTTTAACCCATTCAATTAACTTAGCGAAACCCATCGCTTTTATACTAACCTTACTGTTTTGGTCAAAAATTACCGAAGCAATTAAGTGATCAAATTAGTTAAGTGAGGTAGTGTGCTAGAAACGAGTGTCGAAAATATGGTAATCAAATTATTTGAAAAACAGTTTCAGGATACGGCTTAGGATATAGAGTTGTATCTATGATCAAACAATGAGCAAAAATGTAAAGGGGTGACACGAGATGTACGAGGAAAGCCCTTGATCAATCTAGATCGCCGGCACAAAACCTCGGGAGCTGACAATCGCAGCTGCCTTGTTTTTCTATTACTTCAAATATCAGGATACAGTGCAGGATGTGATGCGGATCAACTAGGTGTTACAATGTAATTCGAGTACAAGTGTTTGTGTATGGTGATTGCTAGTAGCGAGAGAGTAGAAATGTAAGTGAAAAGTGTGTGAAAAATTGTGTGCCTTAATCTGATCCGCCCCATCTTTTTATAGTAAAAGAAATTCAACAAACTACCCTATTAAACCGGGATTCGGCGGATATTCCCTACTTGAACGTTGTAGACCTGGTCCTTCGGGTTCAACGTCTCTCATGTAGCTGGTTTCCCGAGTCTTAAGGAGAAGAGGTCCATTCGACCGTTAATGACCCACGGCTTCTAACCTGCACGTGATTAATTTAGCTAATACCAGGATATCGCACCAGGATGTTACCAATATCCTGATCCGGTATCCTGATCACAAGTAAACAATCAAAAGCAGAATATTAGTCAGGATATACAGATGCTCAGAAAATGACCCATAACACTTACCTCCCGTTATTATTTTACACGAAGAGTTATAACCAGTTCCCTCGCTTTACGTTATTGATTCGTAGGCTCTCTCACTTAGCCTCGCAGGCTTTTTCCTTAGGTTTCCACCTTTTTAATGGTAAAACCCCAACAGTTCGTTCCTTTCTATTTGTGACTCAAAGGTCTTCTCGGTCCCGTTAGGTCTTAACACTACTTATAACCCCGTAGGTTATGATGATCCCGTAGATCATCTTTTATTCAAATCTTTATTCAACTGTATATATATGTATGGCGACAAGGTACTCCTTTTTATGTTTAAAAGCATTTATTTATTATTATTTTTTTTTTTTTGCCTTTGTATTTCATTTGGCCTTAACAGTAGTCTAAGGCAACATTTGTTTTCTTTCGAATTATCTTTCCGACTCTATGACTTCTTTTGTCATTTGCACGTCAGTTTGTTCTTCGCTTACCGTTATTGGGTTCATACTTATATTTCCTTACAGCCCGTTACCCGGGTTTCCTATCTTAGTGTTTTTAACTCTCCAGTTTCACTGGTTTGAGTTTTCCTTTCTATACTCTTTTACGTCCTATCACATAGGTTCATTAATATTATGTGCTCCCATTACTGGTTCGCGCTTATTTGCACTATCGAGCATTATACTTTGTTTAACCCGTTCAATATTGAAATAGTTGAACACAACTATCAAAATTTTTGGTTTGCGAAATTTTATCGTCTTTTAGTCATAACACTTAATCCGAGTCTTTTGACTTTTAATCCACGCTCCCATCTATTGGTACCTTACCAAAGTCATTATCCTAGCAACCATTTCGATGTGCATTAAGACTTCGTTCTGATCTATTTGGTTGTATTAGCGAAATCTGTCGCCTTATCCAACCAGGCCTTTATTCTTTTATTCATCTTATTTGTGACTTGTTCATGTGAATTTTATCACTTATGACAGTCAAACTTTGTCCTTATGCCTTGACATTCAAAATTGTCGATTTATATTTTTGTTTACTTTGATTCGAACACCATATCTCTTTTGTTAGTGACCCCTAGATCCATCTCTTTTATCAATATCCCGAAGGTTTATTTCTTAAGCCTTATTTGGTAAAATCACTGCTATTGCTATACGGCTTTTGGGGTTTTACCCGCTTTTGTTCCAATACTTTTAATACGTTTATTTTACTAATCTTTTATACAATTACGCCCATCAATGTGATTATCGTTCTTCCTCATAAGGATTTTATTAATAACATGTTACTTGGATAGTTACCCATACCCAAGTTTTTAACTTCATATTCATTGATATTTCATTATTCACCGCAGCGAATAATATGTATTATCCATTTAGCTTCTTTCTCGAGGATATTTCTGTCTGAGTCTTAATCTCTCATTTTTGACCTTAATCCATTGTTACAATAACAATCAATTCATTTCATTTAATTATTCCATATCATTGTATGGAATTTATCCACGTCGTTTATTGATATAAACGAAGTTTCTACATGTTTTATTTGGTTTGGCCAAGTCTATAACATTGTCCTTGTCATCTATTACTATTGCAAATTTTCGGGTTCGGGTGTTATTACACTCCTTCCTAATACATCATTTATTCACTTTATTAAGTTCTCGGGTTCGAGTGTACGCGCACTCCTTCCCACGGCAATATTTATCGTGATTACTTTTGCCTCGGTTTCACATGCTCACCATTGTTTATTTTCTTATACATATATATATTTCTTTTACATAATCCACCCGTTTCACTACTCATGTATGCCCATATGCAACTATTGTTCACACTCGTATTGAATAAAATTTATGGTGAAATTAAATTTATAATAAACATACCTGAAACGACATCAGGTTCAGCTTTAGCCTCTACGGCTGTCATGTGGGAAGATGTTGGGATTGAACCCTATCAGAGGAACATATAATTAAAGCCAAAACTGGATCAGAGCAGTGGATCCAGAATAAGCAGTGAATGTAAACAAGTCTCTCCCCTTGAAAGTGGTTTCAACATCTGATGATCTCCAATCCACTGATCTTTTACAACTGCTGACCTACAACTACTGATCAAGTCAAAGACTGATGAAGACTAAAGCTCTGCTGGTCAATCTACTGCTGAAGATATCAAGTACTGCTGGAGTCACAACAGTGGAAGGATATAGCAGTAGTTTAGTTCTTCTTTATGTTATGTAGTGTAAACAGTTGTTAGCATAGTAGTGTTTGTATAGATCAGTTGTTAGAGTTTGTTAGGAGGTTAGATGTCACTTTCATGGTGACGTCAGCAAAGATGCCACAGTGGTTTGTCCGTGCCTATAAATAGAACAGTACCCTGTACTGTACTGTTCTATTAGCTCTTCACCACTTTTCTCCTGTACGAACAAACACTGTGAGCTCAGGCTGAGGGGGAGTTTGTTACATGCATGCATTGTAATCGTTATTGAAATAAATTCAATCTTTCGATTCTGTGTTGAAAATGTGTGTTTAAAGCAATTCTCCTGTTTGATTGTGTGCAAAGTTTGATTCCATTTATATTCCGCTGCATTACTTGTTCATTGTTCATCTGAAATCAAACGTAAAACACAATCAATTCAAACTCAGATCCTAACAATTGGTATCAGAGCTCGGACAGTCAAATTTGATTTAACAATCATTTTGACATAAATAGTTCAGCTCACAATCGTTGATACTGATAGTTGTTCGTTTTGTTGAAAAACAGAGTAAGGCTTAATCACCATCAAAGTTGATTAATCAGTACCTGTGAAACAACCAGGATGACGTCACAATCTCAAGATGATAAGAATAACATCGGCTCACTTTTCAAACCACCCATGCTGAAACGAAACGAATACAACATCTGGGAGAGAAGGATAGGTCACATCCTTGCTCAATAGAACAATGGATGTTGGAGATCAGTTGTTTTTGGGCCCCATGTTCCTATGGTGCCAAGTGCTGAGGATTCAAAGAAATTCGAACCTAAAAAATATGAAAACTATACTGAAACTGATTTTCAAAAGTTTGAATTGGATGCCAAAGCATTTAGCATCATAGCATCTGCATTACCCAATAAAATCTATGCTGGACTGTTGCATTGTAACAGTGCCAAAGAGCTATGGGATGCACTTAAGGAACAATTCGTGGGAACGGAAGAAGTTATTGAAAACAATAGGGAAATTCTGAATCAGCAGTATGAAACCTTTTGTCACATTAAGGGCGAGTCATTGACTCAACAGTTTGAGAGATTCAGCTGTCTCATTAGTGAGCTAAGACTTGTTAAGGTTGAATTTCCTAAATCTACCCAAAATAGCAGGTTTCTTAAATCACTACCAGAAAAATGGGATACAATTGCCTTTGTGACTAGAAACTCTAAGGAGTTCAAAGACCTAACACTGACCCAACTTCATGGTAGACTCCTGACTTATGAAAGGGAGTTAAACCAGAAAAAGAAGTTGAAAGAGTCTGGCAAAGTTACAAATGACTATTCATTTGGTAACACAGCTCTTTTGGGTCAAGAAGAGTCTGGTAGTAGTAAGGATCAGAGTTATGATCATTTTATTGACATAACTGCTGGAGGTAATTTCAACTTTGATCCTAACTCTTCCAACTTCGCCTTCACAGCAAATGGAGAAAGCCAGAACTCTGATAATTTGTGCTTTGAACTCAATGATTTGCAACACTTTGACCCCACTGACTTAGAAGAAATGGACATTTTGCATCAATTGGCTTTGCTTAATGTGAGAACAAGCAAATTCTATAAAAGAACAGGGAGAAAATTCCCAGGGTTACATGGGAATTTAAAAGTGGGGTTGGATAAGTAAAAAATTAAGTGTTATAAGTGCAATAGGCTAGGTCATTTTGCTAGGGAATGCAGGAGTCAAACCACTGGTCCAATAATAACTCATCCCAGCTCAAACCCTAGACCACAACATCAAAGCACTATGCACTATACCCAATATACCCCTACAGCCCATGTTAACACTGCTCACTATGCTGCAACCCCTGTGCCTGTGCATTATGTTCAAACCACTGTTCCACAAATTCAGTATGTTCAAGCCTCTGTCCCTCAGGCACAAGTGCAACCTGTTGCACCTCAACAAGCTGCTCCAACAGTGGTTTAACCAGATCAGCAAAGCTTTTTCACCTAAGGCTTTGTTGACTGGAGCAGCATGCCTGATGAGCTTGGTGATGAAAATTTTGCACTCTATGCTTCTAATGATACTTTTAAGGATGAATTTTGTCTGATGGCATTAGACTCAATACCAGAAGGGGTAGAAGCTGAAGGTGAACAGCTAAGTGTTGAAACAGTGGATGAAGTGGCTGAAGCAGTGGTTACTGCAGTTGCTGGTGAACTACTGCTGGGAGAAAATTTAGAAACCCTGATTGAACCACTGTTTGACCCCTGGTCCAAAGAAGACAAAGAAGAAAAAGAAGAGAAGAAAGCAGGTGAGAAAGAAGAGAGAGCTGGTGAAGAAAGTGGTCATCAATGTGATTGTGCCATGATGGCTGCTGCAAAGGTATCACCTCAGGTTCTTGAAAATCTGTGTTCAGACAAATGCATTATTGCATTTGCTAGCATTAAAGAGGTGAATGAAAACCTTAGGGATAAAGTCTTAACTGATGAAGTCAAATTTGAAAAGTCATTGAAAGAACTTAAAAACAAATTGGCTGAAAAAGACAAAGAAATCTGCAGTCTCAAAGAAGAGCAAAGCATAACCAAGACCCAACTCCAAACTATGGTAGAAAAATACCAAGTTTGTAAAAAGGAGTTGGAGTCCACCCAAATCACTTGTGAAAGATAGGTGGATACTTGCAAAGGTTATGAGGTCATGCTTGAGAAACAGCTTGAAAGCAATGTCAAGTTTGGAATAGGATATAGTAAATATGATGAACTTGAAAACACTGCTGCAAAACAAGCTGGTTCATCTGAAATAAAACCAACCAACAAGAATGGCCAAGAAGTTAAGATAACTGACAAACTCGGTAACAAAATCACTCTGGAAAGATCTGTGGGGTCCTCAACCTTTGAGGAAATTGAGAAATACCAATTTAAACCCACATGGTCTGATGAGTGTGACATTCTTGTAAATTTCAAGCCTATGGATTTCACAACCACTGATGGTGTCACAGCTCCAAAAGCATAGGTTATTCCTATTGTGACACCTGGGTCACTGCGACCATCAAACAAATACCAAGCCAATGAAATATTGTATTTCATACTTGGGATCTGTATAAATATGTGTATCTTTTGCACATATCAACTCTTGTTCCATTTCAAGCTCTAAATCGCTTACAGGGACTAAACTTGACAAACTGTGAAAATATGCCAATTTGAACTGTAACGAACATTCTGGAACATGACCATAAGTTAAACACACCCTAAATATCCTTTACATAGCTTAGAAATAGGCTTTGAGGGGTTCGGTGTGCTAAAATAAACTTTTGGGTCATTCAGGGACTAAAAGCGTCAAAAAGTGCATAAGTTTGCTCTTTCGCGCATAACTTACGTTCTGAATACATCCGGACATCCAAAAATTTATGTAAGCACTAAAATATTTTATTTTAGTGTTTGGCATAAGAAAAATCTATTCGTCGCGTCATTTGGATCGTTTTTCGCGCTTATGCGCATTCCGTCGTAATTAAGCGAACATCGCGATTATACGGCCAAACGAACCGACATCCGAGATATTTTTGAGCACATTTTAAGTTCCCTATACTTTAACTTCATTTTAGAGCTTTGAAATGGGGTTAACGGGGCTTAAACGTGTCAAAAATACATCAAATAGCAAGTTTGGAGCTTCAGGGGCCTGTTCTGCCATTTTTCAAACTTTCTGGTCTGCAAGGTCCTTGCGCACCTCAAGGTTTTTAGTGTTACGGTGCGCAAGAAGGGGTCAGATGCAGAAACTTGTTTTTAACAGCCTGTTTCCAGCCTTTAAACCCTCCAAAGGCCAATGCCACTTGTCAATAACTTGTGGTGGGGGCAAAATGAGCTACCATAACATTTCAACACTTGGACGGCCTAGATCGAAGCACGTTTTTCAAGAAACGATCCTAACGGTCTTGGTCTTCCTATAAATACCCAACCCCCACTCCTTGCAAACCCACATTTGATCTGAGTTTTTCTCTAAGTGGTTGTGATTTCTCACTTCCTACCTGAGATTACTTGGAATCAAATCTTGCGGGGACCCTTTGTAAGTGTTCCTTCGTTCTTTTATTGCTTTTCGAGTCCGAAAGTCAAACTTTGCTTGACTTTCTGCATTGACCAGTTTATGGTCAACGCGAAGTTTGTTTGAACTTCATAACGTGAGCGTAATCACGATGGTCATAGTCCCTAGTGACTATACCTACTGATTACCACGTTATCTTGGCTCAGTGACGAGTCGTAGTTTCGGCCAAAATGCGTGTCATTGCGTATTTTGTAACCAAACTACTCTTAGGTATCAAAACCGTTTGTTTTGATACCAAACTTGTTTTCTAACTTAGTTAAGCATGTTTCAACATGCTTAGCTCGTCACTTTTAGTTTTGCGCTTGTCTAGGGTCGTAAGGGTAAGCGATCTAATCAATCGCTTATGCTTTCGAACCCGACCCGTTTGGTCGATCATTAAGATCCGACCAAACACATTAGGTGACCATAGTATATAGGGAATAACCTTCCGAGGTTATACCTTATGGTCACGGCGTTTAGTTAGTTGTATGATAGGTAGTTTATATGCCTTAGGTAAATGACCAAAATGCCCTTTTTACGCCAAAAATCATTTTAAGCATATGTAACATAAATTTTGGTATCTAAACTGATTTGGTAACAATATTAGACATGTTAAGGCATATTTTACTTATCATAGGGCTAGTTAGGCGTTCCGAACGCGTTTTACGCGAACGACGCGTTAAAGTAGCATAAGCTACCTAAACGGGTCGTAAGCACTTAGGTTAGGTTTCATTTAGTATGTAGGCTTTGTTAAACCATATTACATGAGTTCTCATACTCATTTGGTTTACAAACCCTCATTCTATCCGATCTTCCGATTCTAGGTCCGGTATATTAACATAGTTACCTATATTAGGTGTCGTTTGATTCCGTGATCTCTAGCATTGCTTGGTGGTTATCTTAGGACTTCTGAGCAATCTCAAGTGAGTACATAGAACCCCCTCTTTTAAATGTTTTCAAGGTGTTTATGTGAGTACATAGACCCCTCTTTTACTGTTTTCCAAACTGTTTTGGGGTGAAACACATGTGCCTACTTGTTACTTTCATGCTTTCCTGTTTTCACATCATATACTTGCTATGTTTATTAGTACATTTATAGTACATGATTTCAATACATTTTATGCTATGTATGCCCATTGTGTACATACTTAGTACATCACTTTACAATACATTTTATGCTATGTATGCCCATTGTGTGCATACTTAGTACATCACTTTACAATACATTTTATGCTACCCATTGTGTGCATACTTAGTACATCACTTTACAATACATTTCATGCTATGTATGTCCATTACGTGCATACTTAGTACATTGTTTTACATTACACTATTGCTATGTATGTCCATTACGTGCATACTTAGTACATTGTTTTACATTGCATTTCTGTTGCATATGCTCATCCAGCATATGAACACATTATACTACATTTTGAACCGTTGTAACCATTTGACTATGTGAACCGTCGTAACCCTTTGATTATATGAACCGTTTGTAACTATTGAACCGTGTGAACCAGTTGTATCTGTTGACATGATTTACATTTGACAATAGACATTTGACTATACATAAACATTTCTACAATTGTTAAACATTTCATCTTGATGGTTTGGTTTGAGTAAGTGATTTAAGTAACGAGGCGTATGTAATATGATACAAGCACGGTGGATACGCCGCTGGTACTTCCTATATATAAGTGTTTGTATGGTATCACATATTGTAGCGTTATTTGAATCATTTCAATTTGAGACATATAACATTTTATACAAATAACATACTTTTCACAAGACATTGATTTACAAACAACTTATCTTATACAAACTCATTTTACATGGTTATTCATTTAACCATACATTATTCTCTTATTTATACATATCATCTGATCTTATCGTTTTTCAAATGATTTACAAGACAAAGCAAATTACAAGGTTCATGACTAAACATTTTCTCAAACATAAGTCATGAATTCTGTTTTCACAAAACCTATGTATCTCATAGGCATTTTTATGCTGACGTACCTATTTTCACATGTGTTTTCAGGAGATGATGCATAGGACTTATCAAGACATACTTAGGCGGACCTGTGCCTTAGTGACTTAAAACGAGACAAGAACTAGTTAATTTATGTTATGTACTCTTTGGTTCTTGTTTAAAACAATGTAAACTTTCATGTTTGATTAATAAAACGAAACTTCAATTGCCATGGATTTGAAACAATTAATTCTGTTACAACACTTCCCGACGTTTCCGCCACGTTTTGTATGTTCTACGTGGTCGGGGTGTGACACCTATCAAAGACATCCCAACAGTGGTTCAAAACTCTGTTGCTAAGGATTCTAAGAAAAGGAAGAAAAGAGAAAAGATCAAAAACATGTTTTGTGATTTTTGTGAAAAGAAGAATCATCTAACAAAAGATTGTTTTCATCTAAAAGCTTATGATCTAAACAAAACAAGTGTAATTGTACGTGCTGAAAGCTACACCATCTGTGGTAAAACAAACCACAAAACTCAAGAATGTGTGTATCCCAAAAACTTTGATGTAAAAAAGAATGAGTACACTGCAAAAACATCCTTGAGTTCATCAACATCATCTGTCAAGTTCACCAAGAATCAATCACTGTTTGTGCCAGTCTAAACAGCTGTTACAAAACAGCTGAACCAAACATCTGTCAAAAGAGATGTTCAGGTGACTGATGCACCCTCTGCCAATCAATACAGAAGAGGCAAGGGACAACCACCATACCAAAGGATCCCACATGTTTATGAGGCTTACAAAAGGCCTTCTAAACCAAGAGTGAACAGGCATCCTTTTGGTTATCAGCAGATCATTGGGCAAGACCCCCAACAGTGGTTAGAGAAAAATAGTCCCAAAACTGTCCAAACCCCTGACCTAACCACTGCCCATCCATCTGAACTTAACCTAGACACTGTTGAGACCCCATCCAAACCATATTGGCTTTGGAGACCCTAATAAACTAACTCTTTACTACATGTGCAGGGAGCTTCTGCATGCTTAGATAGTCTTTGCTATGTAGATAGTGGAGGCTCCAGGCACATGACAGGATGTAAAGCCCTTCTCAAAGATTTCAAAATTCATGGAGGGGGTGATATATCCTTTGGCAATAATAGTAAAGGAAAGGTTCTGGGGTCTGGTACTGTGCAATCTGGTAAAGTTAAGTTTGAAAATGTCAATCTAATAGACAACCTAAAAATCAACCTCCTGAGTGTCTCTCAAATGAGTGATAAGGGCTATGCCTCTTTCTTCACAAAGGATTGTTGGACCAGAAATGGTTGAAAAGATTGAAGCAATAATTAAAACTGGAAAAACCCAACTTGTTGCTCAAAGAAGTGGCAATGTTTATGTAGTGGATATGTCAAAAGAGAATCCCAGAACTGATGCTTGTCTGTTCTCAGCTGCTTCAAACAAAGAGACAGAATTATGGCACAGGAGATTAGGACACACAAATCTCAAGACAATCACTGCTATTTCAAAACAGGGGTTAGTAAGAGGTTTACCTCAAAAACTGTTCACCTGTTCTGAGCATTGTGTTTCCTACTTAAAAAAGAAAACAACATAAAAGCTCATACAAATCAATTGAAGAGTCCAAAACAACCAAATGTTTGCAAATGCTTCATATGGATTTGTTTGGCCCAGTTAAAGTCATGAGTCTTAGGAAGAAAAGATATCGTCTGGTTATTGTTGATGACTTTTCAAGGTTTACATGGACTTACTTTTTACACTCAAAAGATGAGACTGCAGGCATTCTGCAAGACTTTGTGAAACAGGTTGAAAAGCAGTTTGACCTTCCAGTAAAAATCTTCAGAAGTGATAATGGCACAAAGTTCAGGAATAAGGAGTTAGATTATTTTTGTGTGTCAAAAGGAATTTAGAAACAATACAGCATTCCAAGGACACCAGAACAAAATGGGGTTCTTGAGAGAAAGAACAGAACTTTGATTGAGGCTGCCAGAACGATGCTTGCAGATTCAGGTTTGCCATTAACTTTTTGGGCAGAGGCAGTAAACACTGCTTACTATGTCCAAAACAGAGTTTTAATCAACCCCAGGCATCAAAAGACTGCCTATGAACTACTGTATAAAATAAAGCCATTGATTTCATATTTCAAATTTTTTGGCTGCCCATGCTTTATTTTAAACATAAAAGATTCTATCTCAAAGTTTGCAGCCAAAATTGATTGTGGTTATCATTTGGGATACTCAACCACTGCTAAGGCCTATAAAGTGTTTAACACAAGGACCAAAACAGTGGAAGAGACTTTGAATGTAAAGTTCAATGAACTTTCATCAATGAAAATCCCAGCAAATCCTACGTAATTGTTTGATCTTGATAAATTTACTTTTGAAAATACTGCTGTCAAGACTAACAGTGCAGGACCATCAAAGGATTCATCATCAGACTATGGGTATGAAGTCATCATTCCTCAACAAAAGTCTGTCTCAATGGGAAGAGCAGCAGATGTTCAAAACAACTGTCAAAGCTTAACCACTGCTACCTCAACAGTTGTTGACCAAAGTAGCCCTTTAACCCCTGCTTCCACATCATTAAACACTGTTGATAGTCCTCCATCAGTGGATAAAAGTCAGCATGTTTTCACACCAGTTCCACCTATTCCTCCACCTGCTTTTGAAGCCACTGCTGGATCATCAAAGTCACCAGCAGTGGTTAGCTCAGATGATACACATCTGCAGCCTTCACCATTAAATGCCATTATCCCATACCAAGGAGATTTAATCTTCTTAAAATCTCATCCACCTGACCAAATCATTGGCAACATCAATGAAGGGGTGCTTACAAGAAGTCAATCCCAAAACATTTGTCTTTTTGCTGGTTTCCTATCTCTCCATCAGCCAGTCAAGTACCAAGAGGCACTGAAAGACAACAGCTGGGTAGAAGCCATGCAAGAGGAGCTCCAACAGTTCAAAAGACAACAAGTATGGGAACTTGTACCACTGCCAGAGGGTGTAAGTCCTATTGGCACAAAGTGGGTCTTCAAAAACAAAACTGATGAAAGGGGCATTGTTGTCAAGAATAAAGCTAGGCTTGTGGTTCAAGGGTTCAGACAAGAAGAGGGCATTGACTATGATGAAATATTTGCCCCTGTAGCAAGACTTGAAGCTATTAGATTATTTCTGGCCTTTGCTGTCAACCACAAAATCAAGGTGTATCAAATGGACATTAAATGTGCATTCCTCTATGGTAAGATTCAAGAAGAGGTTTATGTTTGTCAACCTCCAGGCTTTGAGGATCCATTTAATCCAAATCATGTCTACAAGCTAAATAAAGCTTTGTATGGCCTGAAACAAGCACCAAGGTCCTGGTATGAAACTCTTTCCACTTTCCTACTATCCATTGGTTTCACAAGGGGTAAAATAGACAAAACATTGTTTTTAAAATGGAGAGGAAAGGATTTGATGATTGTCCAGATTTATGTGGATGACATCATATTTGGAAGCACGTGTAATAAAATGTGTGAGGAGTTTAGGCAACTCATGACAGCTAAGTTTGAAATGAGTGCAATGGGTGAGCTCCAGTGCTTTCTTGGTCTCCAAGTTAGCCAACTGCAAAATGGCACCTTTATCCATCAAGGCAAATATGCCAAAGAACTTTTAAAGAAATTTGAGATGGATGATTGTAAGCCATGTAGTACACCCATTGCAACCAATAAAATTGTCATGTCTGATGAAAAGGATGATTTGGTTGATCAAACTTTATATAGAAGCATGATTGGGTCTTTATTGTACCTAACTACATCTAGGCCAGACATCATGTTTGCAACATGTGTTCGTGTAAGATCCCAATCAGCCCCTAGAAAGTCAAACCTTATTGCTGTAAAAAGGATATTCAGATACCTAAAAGGTGCTCGCACACTTGGTATCTGGTATCCAGCTGATGGTAAAATTGAGCTTTCAGGTTTCTCAGATAGGGACTTTGCTGGATGTGACAAGACAAGGAAGTCCACTTCAGGAAGGTGCCAATTCCTAGGCAATTGCTTAGTGTCTTGGCAAAGCAAAAAGCAAGCAGTTGTTTCCACATCCACTGCTGAGGCAGAGTATATAGCTGCTGCAAGCTGTACAGCCCAACTGCATTGGCTTCAAAATCAATTGCTGGATTTTGGTATCACTGCCTTAAAGACACCTCTCATGTTGGACAGTCAGGCAGCAGAAAATATCATCAAAAATCTAGTCTCCCATTCAACCACCAAGCACATAGATATCAGACATCACTTTTTGAGGGATTGCTATGAAAAAGGTTTTCAGAAAATCAAAAATCCATCCTTAAAAATAGCTAAAAATGAATCTTTCATTAAATCCTTAAAAGTCTGCCATTACCACTGTTTTGTTGAAACATCTGTTCTGCTTTAAATCTGTCCACTGCTGAAAGTCAACCCCTGTTCTCTCATTTCTTTGGTAAGCACTGTTGTTCAAAATCAGTGTTCATACCCACTGATAGTAAAAATCACCCACTGCTTTCATTATTACCGTTGCAACCACTATTCTTGTTCCATCAGTGGTTTTCATAAAACACTTATCCTTCAATTCATCAGGGGTTGGCACATGGACAGTACATAGCGGTCAGATCTTTTGTAACCGCTGCCACGTCAGCTGCTCACTTTTTCTTCAATAAAACCCCCTTCAAAACCCCCAAATAGGGTTTTACTGTCGAATCGAATTCACAAAAATTCCTTTCTCAAAGCAATTATCATCTACTTCTCCAAAATCATTCATCATTCTCCTTCGTCAAAATGACAAAATCAAAGTCTTCATCTTCCAAAAAGGCCACTCAAATGGCTACCACACCCATTGAAATCCCATACAAAGCTCCTCATAACTATCTGGGTCTCCTCACAAAACCCGGCACCATCGACATCTATGATTCAATCATTGTCACTATGTCTGCATCAAAGTACAAAACTTTGCTGACAGCAGATGCTCCAATTTACCAGAAAACCCAGAGAGAGTTTTGGAAAAATGTTACTCTTGAAAAACAAGGTGAAGACGTCATAGCCATTAACTCTTCTCTAATGGGTAAATCAATCAAAATCACACCACAATCCATCTCGGAAGTCTTTGAACTCGATGATCAGCAAGGTAAAACTTATTTTCCCAAAAATGAGTTAAAAACTGATTTCCTTGAAAGGAGGTATGCAGATTCAATGAAAAAGGATACCTTACAAAAAGGTAGTTTTCCACCTGCAACAAGATTCTTGTTCCATACCCTTTTGATGTGTGTTTCAAACAAAACAACTGCTTTTAATGAGATACCATTAAAGATTCAAAACCTGGGATATGCTATTCTACAAAATGAAAATTTTAACTACTCCCAGGAAATCTTCAATGATTTGGTTAAAAATGTTGATAAAAAGCCATTCTTACTTTTTCCAAGATTTCTAAGTTATTACTTTCAAAAGAAATTTGGTAAGGATGATGCTCATGTAATAAAACAAGGTGACTCTTTTCAAATAAACAGCTTAACAGCTGAAACTTTTACAAGATTATCAACACCTTTCAAAACAAAAGCAGAGGTTCCTGAGCAGAATTTAGCAGCTACCACTGCTCCTCAGGTATCTGCTGCTGAGCCTACTACTCTAGGTGATCATAGTAGCAAAACAACTGCTATGAAACCCACACCTAAAATCACCAAAAAGCCAAAACAAAAGAAAACACAAAAGCCCCCCAAACCTACCAAAAAGGCAACTTTGGAGGATGAGATACCAGAGCAATTGCCAGTGACAACACAAAAGTCACAAGAAACCACTGTTGCTACTTCCTCACAGTAGTTGGTAGAAATATCTCAACCCATGCCTCAAACTCCTCCTGCTTCTTCTCAAAAAGAATAGGTTGTACACATAGGGACTCCACAATATGATGCTCTAGACTCACTTGAATCCATCATCCACAGCCCACTGCCCAGGGTAAATTCACTTTCTACACCCAACCTCACCTCCATAATTCCCCCACAAACAAAATTATTGTTGGATGCTCTTGATTTGAACCAGACCAGTCCTTCTCAATCACCTATTCATGAGAATATGCCTCAACAAATGACTGGGTCTGATGTATCAATCATTGCTAACCCACCAACAAGACCTGAGGAGGTTACACCCCTTGAGTTACAAGTAACTCTTGGTGGTAGTTCAAGTGAAGCAGCCACTAGAAGTGCTGAACCCACTGGTTTGCATTTGGACAGTGGTTTCATCAATCAGACTTCCTTGAAGGCAATTTCTTCTATGGGAACATTTGTGTATACGGTTTATACTGGTTCACTAAAAAGTGTTTCTCTTTTTGAAGGAAGAGGTCCCCAGTACCAAGACAAAGGGGCATCAGTGAATGACTTCTGGAATACATTTCCTGGGTCAACCACTGTTACAACCACTCCAAGTGGGAAATCAGATGATCCCATTAAGTTGGGTGATGGTTTAATGTACCGAGAATTGACGGCCAGAGTTGACAAACTGGATACCTCTGTTGCAGAAATCAAAGATATGCTGCAACAGTTGTTGAAAGATCAAAAGGTACCAACCACTGCTGCTCCAGCTCAAGCACCTGCACCACCACATGCACTTGCTGCAAATGAGTTATGGAATGTGTTTCAACCACTGCTCCAACAACAAAGAGAATTGGCTGATCAGCAACATGAGATTCAAGTCCAAAAACTCAGAAATCTCATGGAATCAAGGTTTAAAGACACCCAAGCTGATATCAAGGCTATCAAGGCCCACATCCTAAACACCACTGGCACTGCTCCTCCCACTGTTCTCTTTCTTGATAACCCACCACCAGATAATGCCAAAAAGGGGGAGAAAATCAAGCAGTGGAAGAAGAAGGGATACGAAGATGGTTTGTACATTGAGCCACAAAAAGACAGTATGCTCAAAGACATCCCTTTGCCAGATGGGTCCAAAAAGATTGATGTTACCACTAATGCCATTGCTGATGCATTAGCAGAGGTAAAAAGGGATAGACTGGCTAAGGATAAAGCCAGGTGGGAACAGGAGAAAAGAGCATTTGTGGAGCTGAATGAGCAGGGTATTTCTGAGCCAAAGGATGACAAAAATCCTGAGCCAAAAAGAAAGAATCCCACTAGAAAAGTGAGGGAACCCAAACACACACCATCCAGACCCACAAATCAAACTCCTAAACCTACAAAAAATCTCACACATCAATCTTCCACCCAAACGGCTGTTGTAACACCTGCTGTATCAAGAATTGCTGATAAAGATCAGTAGATTGGAGATCATCAGATGTTGAAACCACTTTCAAGGGGAGAGACTTGTTTACATTCACTGCTTATTCTGGATCCACTGCTCTGATCCAGTTTTGGCTTTAATTACCTGTTCCTCTGATAGGGTTCAATCCCAACAATCTCCCCCTGGAACAGATAATGCCAAAACCCTTCATTATTGTAGATCTTTATTGTCTCATCAACAGTTCCCTTATCTGACCTTTAAGTTGCAATTCAAAATCTAGGGAATCTGTATCATCTTCATCCCTGCAAAGTGGAAGATCAAGGAGATCCTGCAGATCTTCAACACTTAGGCCAAGTGCTTGTTCCCTTGATATTTTCTTCACTTCTCCACTAGACTTGATCACTGTCGGTACATGGGTCTGTTTATCAGTTTTCCATTTTAGTACTTTTGAGTCTGGTGGGTTTCTTGGGAGATTTTTATTGGATGAGGAATTGGGAGATGGTGGCCTAGTGATGACTGACTGAGCAGTGCTTTGAGCTTTAGCAAGTTTAGGAATTTCAGCCATCATTTGTTTGAGAACCACTTTTAAAACTTCATCACCAGCTGCTTGATCCTCTGGTGTTTCTGCATCCATCTGTTTTTGCCTTCTTTGATAAAGAATGGCACCAGGTGGAGCAGTGGCTTTCCTTACTTGCAGCTTTGGTGGTCTTTTTGAAACCCCTGCTTCAGGATAGTCAGGTTTTTGTGGAACCTTTGGATCTTTCTTCCTTAGTTCCTCCAACCTTTTGTAGGTGGTCCTGACTTTGTCTTCTTTCCACCTCATCACTTGGTTTTTAGACCCATAATTAGCAGTGATTAATTCCTCTTTCATTCTCTTCAGCTCCAATGTCTTTTCAGGTACATTCTTTTTGTACTTTGACCAATCAGGAGGAGTATGTCTAACCTTGTTTTTGATCATGTCTTGAATCCTGGCTGCTTCACTTTCAAGCTCAGGAATGGTCCATTCTTTATACATGTATTTTTCTCCTTTGTAATTCTTAAAAGCAATGATGTTATCAAGGTAGTCTTTTCTCAATGATTCATCTGCTCTTTCTGATATTTGTTGACATACATTCTTTGCAAACTGCTCTAAGGATCTGACTTGTGGGAGTAGAAATTGATAATGCCTTTGAATTTCTTTGTCAGATTTTCCTTGTGCGCTTCTTTTAGAGATATCCTCTGCTTGTTGAGCCTTAACTTTCAAGTATTCTTCAATGTTGTTAGGCCTAGGATATCCTTCAACCGATGGCAAACTCCTTTTAGCAGGATCATCCTCATAGTAGAAGGATTTAATCTCTTCTATGACTGCTACAAGTTCTAGAGGATATTGCAATCCTGCAGGAGTGATGGTAGTGATTGGTTGTTGAACTTGGGCTGAAGAGAGAGGAACAGGGTTTGGAAAATTGACAAGTGCAAGAGATTGTGAAGATGTTGGTGGTGGTGATGGAGAATCATCATCAGGTAAAATTATCCTTCTCCTTTTTAGTTTAGGAGAGGCTGGTGGTGTGTTTGATGGTTGTGATGTGGTAATTTGAGTGGTGGTTATTGTGGTGGAAGGTGGCTGACTAACAGTTGTTGAAACAACTGGTGTTTCAACCACTGTTGTCATTACAACAGATGTTGTAACATCTGATGTCTTCTGCTTTTTTAACAGGAGGTGATGGTGGTGATGATGATGTTTTTGGTGGTGAGGTGATCTTTGGTGGTGGTGGTACGGCAGTGGTTGTGGTGTGTGTTGAAGTGGTGGCAGGTGTTTGGCTAGCGGTAAGTTTTTCCACATATTTCACACTAAGGTGACCCCCTTATTGTAACTCCTTTCTTAGAAGCTTTATTAGGCTTCGATTTCTTTACGGGACTTGGGTTCACATCCAACACTCTTTCGTCTTCTTTTTCTTATGAGAGACTGTCTTTTAATTCGGTCATCATATCCTCCACCACTAGCAGGATTGTGGTTTGTAGTCTCTCAACAAACTGCGGTAAACTGGCTTCTACTGCCTTTCCGACTTCCTCGGAAATTTTAGCTTCCATCTCTTCAGTTAATTGAGATGCTGATTCACCCCCGGTTACATCGGACATTTCTTTCATCTGTTCGGTGACTATCGGCACCATATCATCATTGCCTTCATCGGCCATCTTGAATCTGAAATGTTTATGCTAGATTCGAACTGAACACATTGTCAACAACCTTATGCTCTGATTACCAACTTGTAACACCCGTCTCATTTAATTAAGATTTTTAACATAAAATATGCATTTTCAAACCAAATACATCATTTTAACAAAATGGTAAGTTTGCATAGTGATAGTATTCTAGTTAACTAACTAACTAGTTTAAACAACTGAGACATCAAGTTAAGTGTATACAAAATGAACATTGTCTACAACAAGTTTAGATTAACGCGGAAGCTTCAAAACGTTGTGTTCGGTTCTTGGTTCCTTGCTTGATCGCCATCCGAAGTAAGACCAACTTCACCTAATGTCAAAACCATATTAAATATTAGTTCTGACAACATTATAACATGTATAAACAAGTTATGGTATCATACCATTAAAAAACAAAAAAAAAATTCAAATTATGGTCTGTCACGCCACGCGATAGACTTCATGTTATCTTTCGCGGGCTGCGAGCGGCCCGCGTGTCGCGCCTGCCCCATGTCACCCAGTCGCGTGCCGTGGGGGAGCATGTTTTCCTGCAGGTCCGGTCCCTAGACCTGCATATCTGCCTAGCTCCAATTTTCACAAAAAAATAGATCTTTCAAAGGCCATAACTTTTTATTTATAAGTCCATTTTAGGTGATTCTTTTTCCTACGCGTCCTAATAAAAATCCGGATCCAATCATTCAAATTTCACGCATCGTAACCCTGTTTATAAACGAATAGTTCACAAATCCATGTTTCGATTATTCGACTCATTCATTATGTGGCATATTTTTCATCATTCAATTTTTATTGATTGCTAGACTTAATTACCCATCCCCCGGGCTTGTCAACCTTGGCGTATCATCACCATTACATGGTTTTACGCACACAATAGAATTTCATGCTCGTTTTACCCATATTTCAAGAGTGCCGCTTTATGCAAATTTTTCAAGTAATTTCTAATCGTTTGACCCAATCTCAAGGGTTTATAAAAATCAACTTGGTGCATCAAATCCCTTGGGATATCGCATTTATCACTAGCATATTATGTGGCTTTCAAGCCTCCACATACATTATCATTTTAAAAGCATCGTTTTGACCCGTTTGATCATCTAATGGAAACCTCCATTTTTATTATCATACTAACTTATTCCATCAACATTTTAACTCATTGCCATGCCTAATGAACTTCATCATTTCGGCATTATACAAATTTTACTATTAGACTAATTTAAGTTAACTAACTATATTCAATATACAAACATGATGTAACGGAACTAAGTTACATACTTGCGTAATTCATCGACATTGGTTTCTAACCATGATTACCCATTCCCCGGGCTTGACAACCTTAGTGTATCACATCCATTCCATGGTTTACGCTTTTATAACTCAATTTTTTTGGGTGACGTTTATGTCACTTCTAACACTACCATTTTGATTATTATTTAACCCGTTGGGTCGTCTAATGGAATTCACCATTTTATCAACATACCAAACTTATTTCAACCAATATTTTAACCTGTTTCTTTATCTAGTGGGTTACAACACTTTATTTACATTCCAAGCACGACTATTTTCACTATGTCACATCAACATATCAAATTAACTACTTTGACCCGTTTGGTTGTCGAGTGAGTTACATCACTTCATTGACATTCCAAACACAACTATTTTCACTATATCATCATCAACATATCTAATTAACTATTTTGACCCGTTTGGTTGTCGAGTGAGTTACATCACTTCTTTGACATTCCAAACATGCTTTAACCGTTTATTTTGACCCGTTTGGTTTATCGAGTGCACTTCATCACTTCTATGACATACCAAACTCGCATTTTACACTACAATCCCATTAAAATTTCTAAGACTATTGTTTATGCATAATGTAAGGAAACCAAAAGTTACGTACCTTTAGTGCTTTTCCTTCAAGCGTGTATCAACTCCGGCTCGTTCGCTCGAAGATTCAATTCGTCTGGCTATAGAGTTCAATCAACGACTTGTTTAGAACTCTTATTATTTCATATAACACATAATTCACCATAACATTCAAATATGCGTTTTTACTCAAAATTTCAACATCTAGTTTTCTTTTAGACAATTCAACAAACACCTAAAGGGCATAATTTTGCAAAATCAATAACCAAGTTTCATGACTAATTATTTAGCCAATTTTGAGTATTTTTTCACAAATTCAAATGTCTAGTTACACATAAACACCTAGACTTATTTCATGGAGCTCAAATAACACTAGATTGATAATCAAATTCTAGTGTTCATCATCTTTCTACAAAACCCATTTAACACATAAATGGATGGTTATGGACCTCATATCTATGAACAGTAATTCAACAAATCATTGACTAGGGTTTGCTCCTAGACATGATTTCATCCTAAGTTCATTCAAACAACAATCATGAAGGCCCAATTTTCGATTTCAAAGATTCATCAAGAATTCAATATGGAATCAAAGAATGAAATTTGACATACCTTATGATCCCTTTACTGAGGTGATCACTAATTTGTTCTTTGATTTCGATTTGGGTTTGATTTGGCCCTTCAATTTGCTAAATTTAGCGATGTTAGGGTTTGAGCTTGAGAGCCTTTCTTGGCTCTGGTTGAAATCGCAGGAACACATACGTATGTGTGTTTTTGTTTAATTAATTTGATTTAATTAAAACTTCATTCATTTGCCCATGTTTGGTCCCTCATCTTTGCCCAAGTTATTTAAAGTGTGTTTTAATCATGTTTGTTCTAATATTTCAAGACTCTTAACTAACTAGGTTATTTATTCCTAGTTCTTTTATACTGACCATTACCGTCATTTTATTTATAATATAAAAATCTATATTTTCGGGGTGTTACACCCCGTTACCTCGGCCCCTTCTATAAGCTTTATTTCCTCTAAAGCTTTATTTCACTTTTTATTTAATATTAGGCTTATTTATTTAAATCCTAATATTTACCAGGTTTATTTTTACCACTTATGGTATTTTACCTGTTCATATTCGGTTACTCAAATATAATTAATAAACCCATTTTTGGGGTGTTACACAAAGATCCTTCATCAGATCTGACGTTCAAGTAATACCACCTCCGACTTCATCCACATATAAAGTCACTATTGAGGACCCACCAACAACCAGTGAAGCTGCTACTCATCAACCAACACCACCAAAGAATGCTGAAGAAGCAACCGCCAGTCTGAAAGCTCAAGACAAATAATGAAGACTCTCAACGTACACAATGGTCTAGGGGGATATTGTTAGACCGTTTTGAGACCGTTGGTACTTGAGTTTTATTGTTTAGAGCTGTTTGTAATAGTTAGACAAAACTAGGGGCCAAAACTGAACATTTTGTAAATTTAAGTATCAGTGGAGGCATAATTGTATTCCTAGTGTAATTGTTAATTACGGTGGGTAGCCAGTATTTCTTGCTGATAAAACCTTTTTAAAACGCGTTTAAGGTAGCTTAATGTGAAGCTAATAGAATCCAGCTGGAGAGCACTGAACGCTTAAAGAAGTGGCTATAAAAGTCAACTAAACGAAAATGAGATTTTATTTTCAATAAATTAGGGTTTATCCCTACAAATGTATTGTAATGAAAACTTGGGTTTTATGTCATTCATTTATTATAAAAAGTTTGGTGTTTTAAACTCTGATAAATATTTCCTAACTACGGTCCTGATGTTTAAATTCCGCTGCCAAATTAATAAACACCGATACCACCCGCTATGAGTCTCGCGGCCACCCGCTCCCAGGGTCAGGGGATGCGACAATCGATATATATATATATATGTGTGTGTGTGTGTGTGTAAATTCGATATATACATATATATATGTGTGTAAATTCGATATATATATATATATATATATCGATTGTCGCATCCCCTGACCCCTGCCCCTGGGAGCGGGTGGCCGCGAGACTCAGAGCGAGAGGTATCGGTGTTTATTAATTTGGCAGCGGAATTTAAACATCAGGACCGTAGTTAGGAAATATTTATCAGAGTTTAAAACACCAAACTTTTTATAATAAATGAATGACATAAAACCCAAGTTTTCATTACAATACATTTGTAGGGATAAACCCTAATTTATTGAAAATAAAATCTCATTTTCGTTTAGTTGACTTTTATAGCCACTTCTTTAAGCGTTCAGTGCTCTCCAGCTGGATTCTATTAGCTTCACATTAAGCTACCTTAAACGCGTTTTAAAAAGGTTTTATCAGCAAGAAATACTGGCGAGTGCATCCCAGTTTAATCAAAACAACTGTTTATAACTTTACGGTATTAAGATTTACAATGTTTATATCTATCCAATTATTCAATACAGCATTGCTACTGGGCAATCTTTGTCCCTCATGCTTGCGGTCATGCTACTATTGGCAATAGTAATGAGTGTCAAGTAATGTATACAAAACCCCACATACTGATGATAATTGTAGAATTACAAAAACTTAATCACTGTAAGTATTTTGATAAACATTTAGGGTTTTGTAAAATATTTGAAACAATGACTCACAAAAAGGGTTTATAAAAAGAGAATGTACTCACATTGCTGACTTAGATAATACTATAGCTTTCTGATGGTTCTCCTGGTTATTATCTACTAAAAATTAAACAATGCACACGTGTTAGTAAGATAACCCAAATCACATTAGTCGTACAACACGAGACAGAACTCCAACGAACTGAATCAGGCATAGCCTTGACATGCGTTACGGAGCCCTAGATCAATCGGGTAGGGTAACAAATACGTGATCGGGGGATATCATACTTACAACGAGGCAGAGCTTCGCTTTTTAGGGGGTATAATACCCGAGAGTTTTGCCTACTATATGTCAGAAAGAAAGAAAGAAAGAATTTGAGCGACAGAAGAATGAGGCCGAAGCCTCCTTTTAGAGGTCTGGATGATGGCGGATCGCGCCCCGCGACGCCCTCTTCTTTTCCCTACGCGGCCCGCGAGCAGGGTAGGTTAGGCCCAAGCTTTGACTAGTCAGCACACTAGCCTCGACATGCATTAGGACACGTGGCTTCACAGGTGTCCGGTAAGTAACCGAGTGCCGCGCCCTGCGACTCGCTTGGCCAACTAGGTCGTGGCCCGTGGGCGGTCTAGTTTCTTTATTTTATTTGATTTTTGTTGAAATTAATATTATTTAGGGTCGTTACTCATATACGTGGTGTACTTTAGGACGTGTAGGAGTGTTTTAAGGGTTTTAGGAGGGTTGTTATATCCTCCCTACCTTGATTTAAATCTCGTCCTCGAGATCTACTAGAACAGGTGTGGATATTTCCGTTGCATTTCTGACTCGAGTTCCCAAGTGTATTCTGGTCCTCTCTTAGAATCCCATTTCACTTTGACCAAAACTAATCTCTTGTGTTCGAAATTCTTGATCTTTCTATCTTCAATCTATAGCGGTTTCTCTACAAACCTAAGTTTCTCATTTACCTCTATGTACTAAAGAGGTATCACTAGTGATTCGTCTGCTAAACATTTCTTAAGATTACATACATGAAATACATCATGTATTCCAGCCATTTCCTCTGGCAGTTGTAGCTGATAAGCTACTGGTCCTATTCTTTTGATAATCTCAAAAGGTCCAACATACCTGGGATTAGCTTTCCTCTTTTAACGAATCTGACTACTCCTTTCCATGGAGAAACTTTTAATAATACCTTATCTCCAACTTGAAATTCCAATGGTTTTCGTCTATTATCCGCATAACTCTTTTGATGATCTCGTGCTGCTTTTAGTCTTTCCTTGAGTGGAATAATCTTGTCCGTTGTTTCTTGTACTATCTCGGGTCCAGATAGTTGTTTTTTTCCAATTTCTGCCCCACAGCCTGCAGTCCGGCACTTTCGTCCATAAAGTGCTTCAAATGGTGCAGCATTAATGCTGGTATGATAGTTGTTATTGTAGGAAAATTCTATTAATGGTAAATGATCGTTCCAATTTCCTCTGAAATCAATTACACATGCTCTAAGCATATCTTACATTGTCTGAATTGTCCTTTCGCTTTGTCCGTCCATTTGAGGATGGTAAGTTGTGCTTAGATTCAATGGTTCCCATTGCTTTTTGGAAACTTATCCAAAAATGAGATGTAAAAAGGCTATCTCTATCAGATACAATAGATAAAAGAATTCCATGTAATGAAACTATTTCATTTACATATAACTTGGCTAACTGTTCCATACTGAAAGTTTATTCATGGGTAAGAAATGAGCAGATTTGGTAAATCTTTCTACAATCACCCAAATTGTATCATTACCTTTTCATGTATTGGGTAATTTAGTAACAAAGTCCATTGTTATTAATTCCCATTTCCATATTCTCATTTCTAATTGTTGCAATAACCCTGAGGGTTTCTGATGCTCAGCTTTAACCTGTGAACAGGTTAGACACTTAGCAACATAGTTTGTTATATCCTTTTTTCATTCCTATCCACCAGAAATTCTTTCTTAAGTCTTGATACGTCTTATCACTACCAGGATGTATTGTATAATTAGACTTATGAGCTTCTTCTAAAACTCTGTGGCGTAGGTTTCCTTGTTTAGGTATCCAGATCCTTTTCTTATGGAATTTCCAAATTCCATCTATTCCTTGTTCTAATTCTTTAATCATTCCTTTTAAACCTTCAGCATCGTCCTTGATTGTTGTTTCTTGTACCTCTCTAATTTGCTCATTTAAATCTATCTATAGATTTAATATGAGAGAGCGTACTAGTTTTGGCTATTCATGATACTTTCGACTTAAAACATCAACTACCAAATTAGCTTTTCCTACATGATACTGGATATCACAATCATAATCACTAAGAATTTCCATCCAGCGTCTCTGTCTCATATTTAATTCCTTTTTTCTAAAAACATATCTTAAACTCTTATGATCTGTGAAGACAACAAACTTACTACCATAAATGTAGGATCGGGGAATCGATCTAAACGAGTCGATCAGAAGAGTTCTAGACCAAACCAGAGGCGGAATTCAGTGATTTGATCTTCATTCAGCTTGATATGCACTTAGAAGTAGATTAAATGTCGATTGTATTGATATAACAACGTTACACGAGCTGGAGACACTTCGGCAGAGCTTCGCTACCGGAATCAGAATGTTACAAATGAAATCCCAACACCACTATATATAGGGATGCCAGTTCGCATGGACTGGAACAGTCCACTTCGCATGACCTGGTGCCAGGTCGCACGAACTGGTCAGATCGTACGAACTGATCAGTTCTGACCTGTTTCCCGTTTTTCTTGAACTACGTGTCTTAGTCTATCAATTCTATTACATGACTCGATACAAGACGAAGTCAACAGACATATGCACCAACAAACTCCCCCTTGGATGTTGACGAGTCTTCAGTGTAAGTCTTCAGTGTGTCGAGTCTTCAGTCTTCACGCTCTCTCCAAAGTATCTCTCTCTGTAAGCATCCTTCAATCTCTCTCTTCTCTTCCAGAATCTCAACCTGGCTCTATTCTCCCTCTAATTCTCTTGATCAGGTCTCTTGATTCCTTAAGTTCTTCAGCATCAGCAGCTTCCATCTCGAGCTTTGTTCCAGAATCTGAATCTGAATCTGGCTCTTACGTCTTCAGACTCTCCCTTTGCTAACAAACTCCCCCTTAAGTGCAACTGGGATCGCAGTCTGGAATTCACTATCTGCAAGCTTTCATATGTTCAGTAACGCCTCCTGGATCTCCGTAGCAACATGATCAGAAATCTGGCTTTAATCTGCATACGCTCAGGAGTCGAAACTTGGCTCTTTCAAAGCTATATACCTGCACATCCTCTACCTAAAAGTAAATTTCACACTTGTTTAAAATTTAACAATTTTAGAAACTACTTGTAGATATCTTGAAACATTCTCAAATAAACCACTTGTATTCGAAACACTCAAATTTGGTTTCAAATTAATGAACCATTTGATCATTTCAAAATCATTTCTTGTTTCAAACAATCTCCCAAACCATTGTTCATCATGTTTAGCACTCGGAACTTTGAAAATCAGCTTTTCAAACATCAATTGTCGAAAATACGATGAAATAAAATCTTTTTGATTTTTCAAAATTTTATGCTAAAACACACTAATGAAAAACAGTAAAGAAATATTTACAGACAATATTTTTGTGAATTTGGGTAAGAGGATCATATCAGATTTTGACAAATCACTAGCACCGTTGAGCTTTAAACACTTTAAGTTCTAAACGATTCACTTAGATTGTCAGTATACTGATCCACTTAAATTTCACACAAAGTTCAATTGATTCGAGATACGAGATTAGTGTTTTAATGGACTTAAACTTATTCGTGTGTCCCACCTCAGAATATACTCCCGTATCCAGACTCCTATATTCAGTCTTACAGGTGAATGTACACTAATGATATCTGTAAATGGGTAATGCAAGACCATGAGAGCTCAGGCTAGAACTTCCGTTCAATCAGAGAGATGATGGCTCGTCTTTAGGTGTGTCCATCTTGGGGATCTTCTTTTCAACAGCACATGATTAGCATTTTTCAATGTTTCATCATTTTTTATGCTGAGGGTGGGCTTTATGATTAAAGCAGTGCAAAGTATTATACGAGGACTAGGCTATTGCTCCCACAAAATCAGAAGTCCAGGTATAATACCCCAGATATCATCACGCACAAAGACCTAGTATGTCAGAAATAGAAAGCCCTTCACACAAGATTTCAGGGGTTACCTATATATCCGAGAGATGTTCCCCACGAGATAAGTAAGTATATGATATTTAGGTTTATATCTCGAAAAACAATCTACTAAGCGTATAAAAACCTACTGACATATCATCAGTGAGACCGTTTATCACTTTTACTTTCCAATTCTTTAGCGTACTGTGATTGTCTACTGATGTACTATCATTTCCTCTTTTTCACAACAAAACTCATTTTTGATTTTTCGATGTTTTTGGCCTTTTTAGATTTTATCATGTTTTTGGATTTTTCAAATTTTCAAAATTTCTAAATTTTTTACTCCCCCTAAAATCAAAAATATGTTTCAATTTTTTATTTTCCGGGAAAATTTGAAAGTAAACGCAATAAACTGTACAAATAAACTAACAAACTGATGTGAATTGCTTCAATTCTCCATCCACTTGGCGTAAACAATCAGAACTCCCCCTGACAACAAACTATTTTCCCATTATGATTTCAAAACACTTAAGTTTGTTTTAATCAAATGGTTTTTCCGGAAAATTAGTTTTGTTAATGTCACACAACATGGGGTTTTATCACATTGTTCTTTCAACCACTTGAAAAAATTAATATTTTTAGGTTTTAAACAAAGAATGGTGACACCCAAGCCTGACCAGCCTTAGGTGCATCCGAGTTATTTTCACAAAAACATTTTTCACGAATGATACCACTTGTAAGTCGAAATATCACAGTTGTGAATTTCTCAAGAAAGATGCCGATTCCTACTCCCCAATTACTAACCTGGGAGTTCCGGCAAGTCAGGATTTTAAACAAAGAATGGTGACACCCAAGCCTGACCAGCCTTGGGTGCATCCGAGTTATTTTCACTCGGTGGGTAAGTTCTCCTCTTTGATTCATAAAATTCTTTTACCCCTTTTTCCCTACCATCGACCATTTTTCCAAAAATATGTTTCACTTTTCCATTGAAAGCCTTTTCAACATCAAATTCTTTCTTTTCAGAATAGAATTGATTCGAAATCTCTACTTTTCCAACTTTTTGTTTTAAATTTTCAGTCCGCAATAGTGAAAAGTTGACATCATCCATTGGTGGAACTGAATTTTCTCTTTTTGGCTCAACTGGTGGCTCCTCTGACTTTGACGAGTCAGATTCATCGCTAGAAAGTGTCTCTGATTTCTTAACAACCCACATTTGGTTGTTAAGATTCACTCTTCGTTTATAAAACCTTTTTGAACTCTCACCAACTTCAAACGTAGAATTTTTAAACACTTTGAACTTGTCCGTTGGTGGTTCAGTTTTATCAACAACTTTCTCTTTGAGTTTAGAAAGAACTTCCTGTTTTATGTTGGTTGCCATTGGACACTTCCAGGCGATGTGACCAACTTTTTTGCATTTATAGCAAGTTCTTATTTCCTTTTTGGTTCCAAACACAGTCTTCTCAAACTTTTGTTTTTCAACAAGAAACTCCTTGTTAGACTGTTTCCAGAAAGCTTTTTCCTTTTCTTCCTCTGATGAAGCACCTGAAACAAATACTGTTTTTGATTTAAAATCTTTAACATTTTGATTATTTTCAACATCAAAACCCAACCCTTTCTTTTTGAAATTGCTTTTGTGATTCGGTTTCTTTTGATGACCTAGACCGAAACCTTTCTTCTTGTTTAAACGTTTTTGAACTCTAGAAGTATATTTAAGTTTTGAAAATCCCATTTTATCTTTTATTTCTGAAAACTTTATTTTTATCAATTTAAAAACTGTTTTAATATTTTCAATTTTCACATTTTTAATTGGAAATTCCTCATCAGAATATAATTTGTCTGAATCATTCAAAGTATATGCCACTTTGATTGGTTCATCATTCAAATTATTTTTTGATAACAGAAATCCTTTATTATAAACCCTTTTGACCGATGATTTCGAACTGTCAACTGATGAACTTGAACTCTCAGATTCAAACTTTGACTCTGACTCCTCGTCTTTATCCAACACCTGATCAACCACTTTCTTTATTAACTCAGACTCATGATCAGTGTCAGACGATGTGAATGTGACGTCAATGTTGTCTGGTAACTCATCAGTAGTCTCAGACTTTAACTTTATATTGACTGCCTTTTTGACTTGTTCCGAATTTGGTTTTCTGGGAGAATAACCTTCCCAGATCGGAGGCGGACACTTTTTATAATTTGCACTTTGTTTCTTACCAGTATCCGTATCTTCCGACTTTTTATCTTGAAAAGCTTCAAAACCTGCAACTGTCGGATAGATTGTATCAATCAAGTAATCAGAACTTGAGTAACTCATTAGCAATCGTCTTATTCTTTCATTCTCAATCTTTTCAGTCTTCAATTCCTGCTTCAACTTTGCACACTCTTCAATATAGTGATTGATGGCCTTTTGCTTAGACATCATGGTTGCATTCATCATTGTCAAAGCATCTTCCCTTTCTGAGTTTGTCTTTTCCAACTGGTTTACTGTTCTGTTCAACCCATCATAAGATTATTTCACGTACTTAACATCGAACAATAATTTTTCTTTCATCTCGTCGAGCTCACTAAACTTCTTATCTTTCTCTTCACAATGTTTGCATGGTTCCAAACATTTCAGACAAGGTTTTGTGACCTCTACAATCTTTTCTATCTCAACAATCTTTTCAGCAACTTTAACCTCTCCACTCTGTTCATTCTTCTCTTCCTGAGCAACATTCTCAAATTTTACCTCTTTCTTTTCTTTTGCTGCTCGTCTCTCCTTTAGCTTCTCCAATTTATCTGCAAAATAAAATTTGAAACTTTCAGGAGATAGATGAGTTTTTCCAATGTTTATTTGTTTAATTTCTTCATCATCATCACTGCTATCAATTGATGATTGATCAAAGACTGGTGTCTTTTCTGAACTATCTTCTGAAGTGACAGACTCTCCATCTTGACTTTTCTCATCATTTGCAAACACATCCATCCATTCTTTGATCAACTCTGGCTCTTGAATGATCTGTCCAATAAATGCTCTAAACTTTGAGTTACTTTCAGCCGGAATATATTTGTCCCAGCTAAATCCCTCTGGCAATCTTTCATTTTCTTGATCTGGAGGCATAGTAATACAAGGTCTCTTCTTTCCATCTTCAATTGACGGTTGTTGAGCTACCTGGTGATATATAGCTTTCCGATAATATTCATTGTTCTCGAACGGATTCTGAGCTCCACCTGCTTCTCGGTTGGTACATTCCCTCTTGAAATGTCCTTTTTCCCTGCACCGAAAACAAGTAACTTTAGACTTATCAAAACCTAAAGTAGAAACATTAGCATCACGTAAGTCATCTCTTCCTGTAATCTGCTTAAATTTCTCAGCTCTCCTCAACACGCTCGCTAAACACCACTTAATATCCATTAGCTCCATTTCCTCAGCATCAATCTGATAGTAATCCTCTTTTGTTAACATAGGATTTCTGATTTTTCCCGCAACCAAACTCTCATATGATTCTAACACGGTAACTAGTAATACCATATGACCTTTAGCGACTTCTTCAGAGAAATTCTGACCGTTCTGAAGATGCAACGCGATGTTGCATTGTAACACATGACCATTACCATTGTTTGAGCTTTGAGACTGATAATTTGAAGCTGAAACATTAGGATTAACACTCGGATATGAAGAAAATCCACTGTTGTTGATTAAGTTTTAATTGAGTGATCCGGACGAGTTTTCTGCGCTGAAAGCGGTTTGGATCTTCGGACTTGCTTCAACATTTTGAACATTACCTTTGAAATACATCTTGATATCTTGTTGACCACTTGAATTGTTCATTCTAGCAATCTTTTGTTGTTTAAGATCTTATCCTTCAAGTTTTTCAATGAATTGAGCAATTGTCAATCTATCATACTCTCCGGTGTTCTTCAAAATCATAAGATATGTACCCCATTCTTTTTGAGGTAAAGCATCGGCTAATTTTTCAACCCATTCCTCACGATCTTTAGTGATATCCAACCGACTCATTGAACGCACTAGATGACAATAGCTCTTAATGAGAGTCTTTGTAGTTTCACCCGGCAAACTTGAGAACAATTCAAATTCTTTCTTTAACAGTGACTTTTTATTCTTGATCATCTCCGTACTTCCTTCGAATTTTGTACGAAGTGTTTCCCAAATCGAACATGCACTATCATCATGTTGAAGTAATATGAAAATGTCTTCTTTCACAGCTTGTTGAAGTAAACTGATCATCATTTTTTCTGCCTTGTACATTTCTCTTTCTTTTTCCCTAAATTCAGAAATATTCTTTGCAACTCCCACATTATTACGAGGTCGAACGTACTTAGTTTCAATACACTCCCAAGACCTTAGATGATTTGCTTGAACCCAATTCTCGAACCGTTCTTGCCAACTGTAATATTCTTCAATGCTCATCAGCTTTGGGGGTTTCTGCAACGTTCCCGTTTCATTTTCCATAGTTACACTCTGAGCAACGGTAACAGGAGTACCCGGGGCAGTAGCAAATGCATTATAAAATTCGTTGTCCATGTTTCGGTATTGAGATTTCATAAAAACAGACTTTTCAAACGAGCTGAGGCAACAAACTCAAACGATCTGGTTAACCTTCAAATGATCTGATGACCTGTTTTAAACGACCTGAAGACCTAAGTTCAATCCGTGCGAACTGATGTAATTTCAAACGATTTGAGAGAAGCAAATCATGCGAACTGAGAGAAGCAAATCATGCGAACTGGTAAACTTTCAAGCGAACTGAACACCTCGTGCGAACTGGAAGAATTTTCACATGATCTGACTGAGTTCCACTCAACCCGTGCGAGCTGGCCCTGATTTTCAAATGGACTGACACTCCGTACGACCTGGTTCTTTAAATCGTGCGAGCTGGGTACACTTTCAAACGACCTGAACCTCTTTCAAACGAACTGGATCAATCCGTGCAACCTGACCACACTTCGCACGACCTGGATCACCTTTTCACACGACCTGGATCATTCTCGAACGATCTGACATGTTTTTCACGCGGTTTGGTTAATTTTATCAAGTTTTAGGTTGATTTAGGTTCTGATTTGTTCAAGGATTGATTAAAACAATGTTTTACAGGTTATATGTCAAAATCAGACCATTTTATCCGTGAAATCTTAGTTAATTTGATGAAAAAGTATAAAAGAATGAGTAGAAGTGAGTAGAAATCAGATTTTTCGGTGAAAACAAGCTGAAATGGTAAGAACTCTTCCTCCTGAGCTCTGATACCACTTGTAGGATCGGGGAATCGATCTAAACGAGTCGATCAGAAGAGTTCTAGACCAAACCAGAGGCGGAATTCAGTGATTTGATCTTCATTCAGCTTGATATGCACTTAGAAGTAGATTAAATGTCGATTGTATTGATATAACAACGTTACACGAGCTGGCGACACTTCGGCAGAGCTTCGCTACCGGAATCAGAATGTTACAAATGAAATCCCAAGACCACTATATATAGGGATGCCAGTTCGCATAGACTGGAACAGTCCACTTCGCACGACCTGGTGCCAGGTCGCACGAACTGGTCAGTTCGCACGAACTGATCAGTTCTGACCTGTTTCCTGTTTTTCTCGAACTACGTGTCTTGGTCTATCAATTCTATTACATGACTCGATACAAGACGAAGTCAACAGACATATGCACCAACAATAAAAATAGTGTCTCCAAATCTTAAGGGCAAAAACTATGGCTCCTGATTCTAGATCATGGGTTGTGTAATTCTCTTCATGTTTCTTAAGCTGTCTAGAGGCATAAGCTATAACCTTTTGACATTGCATCAACACACATCCATATCCTAGCTTAGACGTGTCACAATAGACTATAAAGTCTTCAGTTCCTTCTGGTAACGCGAGTATGGGTGCGTTAGTTAACCTTTGCTTAAGAATCCTAAAGGCTTCCTCCTGTTTTGGTCCCCATTCAAACTTAACTGATTTGCAGGTCAGTTTGGTTAATGGAATGGCTATTCTAGAGAAATCTTGAATAAACCGTCTATAATAACCTGCCAGTCCAATAAAACTTCTTACTTCCGTTGGTGATTCAGGTACTTTCCATTTGGTAATCGCCTTTATCTTTGTGGGATCCACATGAATTCCTTCATGATTAACCAGATGTCTAAGGAATTGCACTTCTTGTAACCAGAATTCGCATTTTGAGAATTTAGCATAAAACTTTTCTTTTCTCAATAATGTCATAATTGTATGTAGATGCTCTGCATGTTCTTTTTTACACTTAGAGTAAATTAGAATATCATCTATAAAGACAATTATGAATTTATCCAGGTATGGTTTACATATCATGTTCATCATGTCCATAAATGCGGTTGGGGCATTGGTTAAACCAAACGGCATGACTATAAATTCATAATGACCGTACCTTGTTCTGAAAGCAGTTTTAGGAATGTCCTCTTCCTGAGCGTAAATCGATCTTAGAAAAGAATCAAGCTCCTTAAAGTTGATCGAACAGATCATCGATTCTCGGTAGTGGGTACCGATTTTTAATTATAAACTTGTTCAATTCTCGGTAGTCAATGCACATACGCATCGATCCATCCTTCTTCTTAACAAATAACATCGGTGCTCCCAACGGTGATGAACTAGGCTGTATAAAACCTTTTCCGAGCCGTTCGTCCAACAGTTGCTTCTATGGTTTGTGGCCTAGCTGCCTTGACTACGTGTCTAATTTCACTAATTAATCCCCAAATGTAACGGGAAATTAATACTGGTTCTGGTGAGGCTAAGGTTGGTACTATCCTAGCATATTAAAAGAATATGGTAGTGTAACCCTTCCAGTCATTTTAAGATTTAAGAATATATTGGCAATTTGTTCTTTTTCATGAGGAGGACAGAATTTCCTTTCGACTATCTCTTTAAAGTTAGTCCATTCCATATTATAAACTCTGTCACTTCCTCTAGACTGGAGAATGGTATTCCACCACTCTAGGGTTGCATTCTTAAAAAGATTAGAAGCAAACATAATCTTATCTTCATCTGCACATTTGCTTATTTTTATGACTGCTTCTGTCTTTTTTATCCAACGTAAGGCTGCGATGGCTCCTTCATTGTCGGAGAATTATGTTGGCTTGCAGGCCAAGAATTCTTTATAAGAACAACCATATGAAATGGTTCTTCTTCTTTTTGGAATTGGAGCTTGGATCAGTGGTCTGTGATTTTCGTTCACACTGTGACTTGGTTCAGTGGGTTGGCATTTACTTCCAGTTACAGATTTATTATTTTCTGCTTCTTTAACAGTCTTGATAATATATGGCATAGCATTTATAATTCCTTGGGCGACTATATGTTCGATGGAACTATTATTCACTTGGTTTCTGTTATTATTATTATTCTGGTTTTCCTGATTTACTTCGTTGTCCATCTGAATTGTAAACATTTATCAGGTATTAATATCACAAAATAAGATTTAATACAAAAATCACACAAGCAGATTGATCAAAAACGTCGAACATTGCGACTTTACTCCTTTTTATATATCTATATATATGCATCGATTACATACTACAACTGAAAATTAAACACACTAGTAGTTATGTACCGATATCTATTTTAGTCTATCTATTTTAGTTGGTTATATATATATATATATATATATATATATATATATATATTAGCAAAATACAAAATACAAAATTACATATATCCATATATAGGTATTGTTTATCCAATATTGCATCTCACGCTCGTCGTATTTCCAAACGAGCTTCCCTCCTATCTGACGGATTCTATTTCCTTCATCCACTAAGTTTTCGCCATACTGGCAAAGTTCCTGCACATATTCTCGGCTCATTGGTGGGTTTACTGGTGGGGCTGGCACTGGTTCTTCAGGAGGATATAATGTTGGATATGACTTGATGTCATCCCACCATGGATCATATTCTAAAGGGATTGGGTTTGGGATGCTAGGTAACTCATTGGGGTCGAATGCTGGGATTGGGAATTGGTCTTCCTAGTTGGGTTCTAACATTTGTTGGTCTGAAAATAGGGGTAGCAGTGGTGGTTCAGCTATTTTGTTCAGATTAGAGTCTACTGTTGTAGTGGCTAACATATGGAAGCCTGCTAACTGCCTATCAAGTTCCTCTTCCCACAATGGTCTATTAACTGCTTCCTGGGTTTGTGCATTCACTTCCCTATTCACTTTTTCTAAAGCTCTCTATTGTTGTAATTTCTTCATTCTTTTCCTTCTCTCATGCGCTCCTCTACTAAACCATCCTCTCTTTTTAGAAGGGAATGGCTCCTCAGATTGTGCCTTAAAGATAAAAATTCCTTCATCAGTATCAGCAGAGTATCCTGAGGGGGTTGGCTGAGATGAGGTTCCTTCACTCTTTGGGGAACTAGCTAATTGACGGTAAACGTGGGATGTACCTTGCTCACTCATACTGTAAACTAACAAATTGTCAAATAACACAAAATAATAATATACATAATTACACATAATCACATAGATTATTTCCTAACACAATTGATTAAAATTAAGGTAGAACACCTAAATGGCTTAAACCAGTGGCTGTAGCTCTGATACACCTTCTGTCGCAGCCCCCGACCCATGCCCCGGGAGCGGGTGGCCGCGAGACTCGGAGCGGGTGGTATCTGTGTTTATTAATTTGGCAGCGGAATTTAAACATCAGGACCATAGTTAGGAAATATTTACCGGAGTTTAAAACACCAATCTTTTTATAATAAATAAATAAGATAAAACCCAAGGTTTCATTACAATACATTTGTATGGATAAACCCTATTTTATTGAAAATAAAATCTCCTTTTCATTTAGGTAACTTTTATAGCCACTTCTTTAAGTCTTCAGTGCTCTCCAGCTGGCTTCTATTAGCTTCACATTAAGTTACCTGAAACGCATTTTAAAAAGGTTTTATCAGCAAGAAATGCTGGCAAGTGCATCCCAGTTTAATCAAAACAAGTGTTTATAACTTTACAGTATTAAGATTTACAATGTTTATATCTATCCAATTATTCAATACAACATTGCTACTAGGCAACCTTTGTCCCCCGTGCTTGCGGTCATGCTACTATTGGCAATAGTAACGAGTGTCAAGTAATGTATACAAAACCCCACATACTGATGATAATTGTAGAATTACAAAAACTTAATCACTGTAAGTATTTTGATAAACATTTAGGGTTTTGTAAAATATTTGAAACAATGACTCACAAAAAGGGTTTACAAAAAGAGAATGTACTCACATTGCTGACTTAGATAATACTATAGCTTCCTGATGGTTCTCCTGGTTATATCTATTAAAAATAAACAATGCACACATGTTAGTAAGATAACCCAAATCACATTAGTCGTACAACACAAGACAGAACTCCAACGAACTGAGTAAGGCAGAGCCTTGACATGCGTTACGGAGCCCTAGATCAATCGGGTAAGGTAACAAATACGTGATCGGGGGTTATAATACTTACAACGAGGCAGAGCTTCGCTTTCTAGGGGGTATAATACCCGAGAATTTTGCCTACTATATGTCAGAGAGAAAGAAAGAATTTGATCGACGGAAGAATGAGGCCGAAGCCTCCTTTTATAGGTCTGGACGAGGGTGGCTCGCGCCCCGCGACGCCCTCTTCTTTTCCCTTCGTGGCCCGCGAGCAGGGTAGGTTAGGCCCTAGCTTTGACTAGTTAGCACACTAGCCTCAACACGCGTTAGGACACGTGGCTTCACAGGTGTCCGGCAAGTAACCGAGTGTCGCACCCCGCGACTCGCTTGGCCAACTAAGTTGTAGCCCGCGAGCGGCCTAGTTTCTTTATTTTATTTTATTTTTGTTGAAATTAATATTATTTAGGGTCGTTGCTCATATACGGGGTGTACTTTAGGACGTGTAGGATTGTTTTAAAGGTTTTAGGAGGGTTGTTATATCATTGTGTAATCTTCTTATTCTTGTGCTTTAATCCGATATCCAGGCTACTTGATTGTTATTATCATTATAGGATTACTAATCAACCTTGGTTGATTCTTCTTTAGTCAAGATTCTTCATCTAATTCTTGGTTTTTCTTACTTTGATCACTCAAACACCCAACCAATAGGTGTTTGTGTGTGTATGTCAATCATTATCACTTTGATCCAAAGCTAATTTACGACTCACAATTGAGCAACCGAAAGGTTACAAGAAGCCGAGGCATGAACACAATATTTACAAGTTGGTAAAAGCTCTCTATGGTTTATGCCAAGCCCCAAGATCTTGGAACACAAAGTTGGATAAGATCTTAAAGAATATGAAAATCACCCGATGTTCAGAAGAACAAGCTATAAACAAACGAAGTAGATCGAAATCCTTGTTGATAATATGTGTCTGATGTGTACAAAATGCAACATATAAATTACATCAATAAAGGCATAAAACCAACCCTTTTTAGTACTAAAGTTGGAAAAAGCACGTTTCTTTCTTCCTTTTGAATTTACAGGACCAAATGAGCTTAAAAGAACAAAAGGAACAAATAAGCAGCCAAAACCAACATAAATACAAGAAGAAGGAAAAACGTGACATGCTCGACCCCTCCGCAGCATCCCCAAAGCAAAAACAAGAAGACAGAAACTGACCACGGAGCCGTGCCTAGCTAGGCATGGGGCATGGTCAGCCCTGAAACAAGAAGATAAACTCTGCAGAAGCTTCTACGCCCACCACGTGGTCGTGCCCAGCTCACCATAGGGTGTGGTTAACTCTTAGATTTGCAGAATCTTGTTAGTACAGCAAAGAGTTGACCACGGGGCCGTGCCCAGAAGACACGGGGTCATGTGGGGCCCTCTGCTAACAATTGCAATTAATGAAGGAAGAGAAGAAGTTGGCCACGGGCCATGCCCAGTGGACAAGGGGCCATGGCCGGGGCTCTGTTCTGGCTATAAATAGGGGTGCTTGGTTCACTTCATAGGCATCCCTTGGCAAACCACTTCTCTCCCACTTTGCCACCATTCTACCACCACTACAACACCAACACCCACCACCATCATCCATCTATCATCTTTAGAGTGTGTAGTAGTCTCGGGATCCAAGATTGATCGTAAGAGTTCTTGTCAATCAAAGGCCAAGTTTGGCTAATCTCTTACATCACTTGGTGAAGACAAGTCTTTAATGTATTACTTATGATTTTTAATCTTTCGGCACTTTTTAATTGGGTTTGTATTAATGACTTTAATAACTAGTTTCTTATGTTGAAAGTGAATTTTCTTTACCATTTCTTCATGATGTCATTGATTTGCTCATTCGTGTCTTTACGGTCTATATAAAGCGCATTAACTACCTGGAAGGGGGTTAGGAGGGTGGTTTGGTAAAGTTCTTGTATCGTTCAGTGTATAGATCCTGAGGACTTGGTTCAAGCTTACTAGGACCTCCTTCAATGCCCCAAGGGTATTGGATGGCGGGGGTGTGAATAGCTTGAACCCCTCATATGTTAACTACTATTAAAACATTAAACCGGCTTCTTGGGATTGTATCATTGCTGCTCAAACCACTTTGTCGAGGGTAACGTCACCTTCAAAAGAGGGGCCTACCACTTTTCGCATTAATAACTTACTTAATTATCTTTCAATATTCCGACCCTTTGGGATTGTATCCCTGCTGACTCAAACCACTGGGTTGAGGGTAACGTCACCTTCAAAAGAGGGATCTACTACTATAACTAAGATAATCTCTTAAAAAGTCCGAAAGTGCGAAAATCATCAAAGGGTACATTAAAGATGAGTTGGATCCTAGTGATTCTATCTTGTCTATTTGTTTTTCATTTATTTATCTTTTTACTTTTTAGATTTACTTTCATGTTTCAAAACTCTTTTCAAAAATTTAGATTGATTAGACGTTGACGATAAACCAGTATTAACCAACTGGGGTAGCCCAGTTGGCCACCGACACCCACCTATTCCCAGAGGTACTGGGTTCGAGTCTTGGGAGTGGCATATATCGCCCAGGATAAGAACACGGCATGGGGAAGTCACCGCGGAGCTAGCTTGGTCGGGTAGCGGCTCCCAAAGTGAGATCACTCTGGCGGTTGGGAGGACCGTGCACTATACCCCCCCCCCCCCCCGACGATAAACCAGTATTAAAAGCTCTTGTGTCCTTGGACGACCTCGGTATCTTACCAACACTATACTACGCTCGCGATGGGTGCACTTGCCCAAGTGTGTGTTTAGTGTTAGTATAATATCGTGTTTTATAAATTTAAAACTTGACTAATGCGTAAAACGGGCTTAAAATATTAATAAAATCATATCACACTTAACGCACACCAGTGTCTATGTTATGATATGATAGTAACGGGAAACAAGACTGCCGAGATTCTCGAGTTCAAGCAACAAATGTCAAAGGCATTCGAAATGAGTGACCTTAGTTTATTAACTTACTATTTGGGTATAGAAATATACCAAGGGCCGAAGGGGATTAGTCTCAAACAAGAGGGTTATGTAATGAAATTACTCAAGGAGGGAAGCATGCAAGACTGTAACTTAACGCACTGTCCTCTTGATCCAAGCTTGAAAATTACAAAGGATGCTAATGGTCAAACTATGGACGCTAAAGATTATAGAAGACGAGTTGGTTGCTTGAGGTATTTACTTCACACTCTACCAGATCTCACTTTTTTAGTCGGAGTTGTGAGCCGTTATATGCAGTTGCTTATGGTATACACTATGATCGAGGTGGAGATTTGGCAATAAAGGGTTTCAGTGATAGTAGCCACAATATCGATCCTGATGTGGTCGAAATACGACATGTCATGTGTTTTATATTGGAGGCGTACCAGTTACTTGGTGTTCACAAAAGTAGTCAACTGACACGCCCCAACCGATGGCGGAAACATCGGAGTGAGACGAAAACGAGATTGCTCGAGACTTCATAACACTAATGTGACAATATTTACTCAAAACCGATTTCATTTCATTGCAAATAATTCAAGTTACAATCATTTGAAATTCAAAGTACAACATTTGAAAGAGAAAGTACAACATTTGAAAGAGAAAGTACAACATTGTTCAAGAAACGATACAACATAATTAAAAAACAATACAACAACATAATCTAGTATCTAAGTGTGTATCTAAGCAATCCTACTAGATTCCATGAGCATCAATGACATCAACCTGCAATATGCTTTAAAGTATAGTTCAATACACAATGTATTCGCGAGTAAACAAGTTTAATAATAGCATAAGTATAGAAACGGTTTAAACAAACCCACATGGAAAAAATAGTTAACAAGAATAATGTAAACCTGGCATGCAAGTCAATCCTCTGATTACCGCATGTTTTAAAGACTTAACATGACCATAAGACTACGGGCGGTGTGTTACTCCTATAGCGCTATACATGTTAAGGGGGGGCTCGTACGAAGTTAATAACAAGTAAAGCACATAAGAATGCTCCAAGAATACAAATCAAGTATCACGTATTTAAGCATGCATGATTGGATTGTTTGTGTTTGCATAAAGTATAAGTGTGAATGTGTAATTGGATAATGTAAAGAAATTGCATCCAAAAGTGTAAAACGTAAAGAGGGCGTTCGACTACACTCACGGTTTTGCAAGGCTTTCCTTTGTTAATCCCGTAAGTTGAAGAGTTGGAGGTTGGAACACTGAGGTCACCCTACATGGGGTAAATGAAGGTGTGTGATTATTCGGAATTTTGATGAAGGATTCGGATTGGAATTTAAATTACAAAAAGTATGTATTCATAAAATATATCTTGTCTACGTACTCGTTTGACACTAAGTTTGTATGTGATTTCATGGGTCCTAGTTTGCCCATTAGAATCGAAAACGAGAAACTTAGAACATTAAATAAAGTAACCTAAGTTCATGACACATAATCATAAACTGATTAGTATCATGAGTTCGGCTATGTGTGTGTGTGTCTCTCTCTCTCTCTCTCTCTCTCTCTTTCTATATATATATATATATATTATAGTAATCCTAAAACTAAGTCCATCAAGAGTATCATAGATGTCATATAAGTCAAGCATGGAGGTAAGATTAACCTCATTGTATGAATTCACCAATGTACAAATAATCACAAGGATGATTTGGATGGTCACGAATGAAAAGGAAATATACAACTATCTAACAATAAATCAAGTAACCAAGTAAGATCAACTCGGGTGTGCCGTCTCAACATGGAAGGAATGAACCAAGTGTTGGGGGCTGGACGGGGTTGTGCTACTTTAGGACTAGTAAGCTACTTGGAATAGCAAGATAAAACATCAAGTGAGGTGTTGAACAAGTTAGGATAGTCATGGCTTCCAAGGTTCACACTTTCATCAAACACAAGTCTTGCCATATGAACTATGGTAGACTTGGATGATTTCAACACTTGTGGGTTGTCTTAAACCCTATCAAAACAGAAAGTTTAGAGGGTGTTTACACCTCTAAACTCATAAGAATCAACCATACACAAGCTCACTAACCATATACTTGATTAGAAGCAAGATAGGTATAAGATTGCACAAGAAATCATAAGTTTTATAAAAGTTAACAAGATAATCTTCCAAAACAGAAAGTTTGGACCTCAAAAAGGTGATGTTCCACCTTAGTTTACCATGGTAAACTTGTGGATACACTCCTAGAGGTGTTCCAAGCCTTGAAATGGAAGAAAATTGAAGAAAGTGCTTACTTTTGCACTTAGAATAATCTGCCTTTTTTATATTTGCAATTGATTTGAGAGAGATTTGAGAGTGTAGATGGGTTGGGAAAGTGAAAATGAGTGATAGGAAGCTTGCTTATATAGTGGTTGGTTAGGGTTAGAGTTTTAATGGAGTTTAAATGTGATTGGGTGAGTTTGGAGGTGGAAAAGTTGGCCCACCCGCAGCCAAGAAACAACATTATATGGATTACCACCCTTGGCGGCACGCGAAGAGAAGAAGGGTAGGGCCTCGCGTAGCGCGGCGCTATCCAGGATCCGAAAACGTTGATTTCTTTCACTTTGGCCCCTGAACTTTGATATTATTATTATTTCATGCCATAACTTCCATTTTTAGTATGTTTCTAAGTATGTAACATGTATGCAACCATAATTTGAGTATCGTGAATGCATGTATAAGTATTGCACGTATATTTAGTATCAAAGTATGTATTTAAATGACTGATTGCATGTATAACAAATAAGTATAAAGAACGAATTTCATTATGATCAATTCTCGGATTACAAAGCTGGAAATGAAATACGATTACAAAGAGAATAAAAGTTTCTAAAAATAGAAATACAGACAAACTTTCTAAATACGAAAAGTTCCAAAAAGTGAGGCGTTACATCAACCGTTGCACTTTCATCACCCGAGGCGTAGTTTATGGCAGCCACCTCAGTGGCATGTCAAGCTTTATGGTTACGGGGGCTTGTAAGCGAGATCACCGGGAGAAAAGAATAAGCCGTTGCTTTGTTGGTTGATAACAAGTCCATTATTTCCTTGATGAAAAATCCAGATTTCCACGATCGAAGCATGCACATACACGCTCGGTATCATTTTATATGAGAGTGTGTTGAGAAAAGGCAAGTGAAGATTGACTTTGTTAGTGGAGTGGAGCAATGGGCCGACATCCTTAACAAAGCTCTACCGAAATTCAATTTCAAGGAAATGCGGGAGCTCATTGGAGTGAAGGACCTTCCCAAATTGAGGTCATCAATTTGGGGGGTGAATGTTGGTGGCAATTGATTTTAGGCCCAAAGGACCAGGCCCATCCCGAGTTCTCTAAGGGGGCAGTGGCCCTAAGTGAGGATTAGGGTAAATTACTTGTTCACTAAGTTGGGTAATTAGTATAAATACATTTGCCAAGGTTATGGTCAATGTATCAGGAATGTTTATTGTATTAAGGATTTAAGCCTATTTTTCTTAGTATAATAAAAAGGTGAGTTCTCTTAAATTGTGTTTGTTCTTTCTATTAATCTATTAACTTGAGTTTAATTTTTGGATTCTTATGTGATTACATTATTTTTTTTCTTTCTTTTTTTTTTTTTTTTTGTCTTTGGTTTGTTCCTTCTTAAAATTTGATTTATGTGCATCACTTGTATGTTCTCAAGCTTCTATTTTATAAACACATAGTGGCAGTTTCTATCATGGCTAAAATAGAAAATGTGATAAACTTAATTAGTTAGTGATCCACTATACTTGCATCCTAGTGAGTCTAGTTGTCTGATCAATGAGAACATTAAACTAAAAGGCACTAAGAACTACAATGTTTGGGCTAATGCAATGAAACTTGCCTTGCAAGCTAAAAATAAAATTGGTATAATATATGGAACTTGTAAATGGTCAACTAAAATTGAAACTTTTGGGGTGCAATAAGATTGATATATTTCAGTTGTGCTCACGCGATTCTCAATTATGTATGTGATGAGATATATGTGGGTCAAATCAATTCGACAGTAGCATATGAGGTGTGGGATGATCTAAGAGAAACATGTCTTTAAAACAATTATAAATTTTGTTAATTAATTTGTGAAATATTTTTTTCAGTCATAAATTAAAATATATCGTTACTCTTCCTTTTTTCACTATTCTAATGAACATAATTTTGGAACCTGTTGATATTTGAAGACTTAGGTAGAAGTTTTTAAGTAAAAATAACGTAAATTTATTTTGAAATTTCTTATAAATACGTAAAATTTTATCAATTATGTTGGTGTCCACTCGATCATTAATATGTTATGAATTACTTAGAATTTAATGCATATTTGATTATGAGATTTAAAAAGTTCTTTATAAATAATGAAAAGTTTGACATGATTGAACTTCCGTTACTTAAGTAACAGTGGTATTTGAAATTTTACTTTTAAATTTGAAAGTTTTGATATATTTATATCTGGTAGATGGAAATTGAGGATAATTTAAAAGAAATACTATAAATGAATGTGGTGGTGACAAGTGAAAAAATCCTAGGTGAATACTCTGAGGTCATGTGACATTCAAATTATTTAATAGTATAGATAGGAAGACGTTAATATGTTGTATTACAAGTGACACCAAATGTATTTACCGGTGTGTGTATATATAGACGCGAAGATATATTTAGAATTATGATAAAACCATAATGTGTTTACCATTCTTACACAGGTTATTAGAGTATATATGTGTGTGTATATATAGACGCGAAGATATATTCAGCCATTCGTCTTATTAATACATTACAGCACAATGTAAAGCGAAAGCAAGAACAAAGTAACACAGTAAATAATTCTCAAATAAAGTTGATAAAGATATGATTGAATAAAACAATTACTACATAATTAAGGCGACCTTATAAAGTGATTATAAATTTGGCATGCTTCCCAGTATTTTTTTAATTTACAAATTAGCTAAAAAACTGAAACTGACACTAACAAAAGATGTAAATTCAATAGATCGGTGAATAATGTGTTGAGGCTAAATAACGAAAGGTTTGAAGATTGTAAAATTTTGGGAAAATTTTTATTGGTGAAAACCAAACACTAATATGTGGAATTTGGATCTGATGCTCGGATCAAATCACCAAATATAAAGGACGTTTTCCAAATGATTCGGTTCTTCGACACCTTTACTTCCAATGGTAATGGCCCCATAATTCCACGAGTAACCTAAGTTATGTTTTTTTTTTTATAATTTTGTTATATTCTACAATATTTTCTCTGATAATGCCTGTCCATATAAGAATCTGATAATTCTTAGATTAGCTTCTTACAATTATCAAATATCATTACACAAAAAATATTCGCTAAGCATATTTAACGCAGATAAAGTGGTTTTAGTACATCTAAATAGTTCTCAAAGGTTCAAAGTTCTCGTTGAACTCGCGGTGATCATAAATAAACTGAATAAATAACTTGAACGTTCTCGTTGGTGATCATACATAAATTGAATAAATAACTTGAACAGTAGATAATTTTTTGCAATGTTTTTCTAATATTGTATGATACATATTTCTTTTATAAAAAAAAAGAAAAAACAAACCAGGGTGTATTAATTTGTTTGTGTTTAATTTCATCCTAAACCGTTCTCCAATAACCACTCTATCAGCGTAAAAAGCATGTTTCAAGATTTCTTTTTAATTTGTGTAGAAAATAATGGGGACAAAAGTTCATGTCTAAAGTTAAAACTAATGTAAAGCACAACTTGTCTGGCTACTTATAGGACCTAAACCTTATTCAACCATTCAATTTTTTATTTTGGATACCTTTTTGTGACACTTTTTCTCTTGATTTTAGGAACGGTCGGGTTCATGAATGATGACAAGTAAACTGTTATAAGGAACAGATATTTCTTTCAAACAATAGCATCCATTATTATTGTTAAAAAAAGTGAAGTATATTAAGGTAGTAATTTATTATATTAATTTAAAACAACGAAAATAAATTGTTTTTGGAATGCATGGCTTACCTGCGATATTGATGTAAAGTGCACTTAGTTTTAATCAAAAAAAATATATACTTAAAAAAAATGGCTTAACTCGTTTAAGGTCATGTGTTATGCTCTAGTCTTGGGATGATTAGCGGGAGAGTGGACATCATCATTAGAAGAATGAGAACACCGTGCCCCCTCCCTCTTCCCGTTCAATTGTGTGGTGAGGAGCACCTCCACGTCCATCATTGATCCAAATTTTTAACGTTGCCCCCTTTTTTACCGTTTCCAGCGACTAGAAAGATAAAAGTAAAAGATTAATAAAAAAAATAATTTTACCCTTGTTTAAACAACACAAGCACTTATTTTTATGTACAACTTCCCTCCAAATTCAACATCATGGATTATTCATCATCATCTAACGAAACCCACAATTTTTTTATCAATGCGGTAATGGAGATTGCACAAATTATTTTGAATGAAGAAAATACGTCAAAACCTAAAACAATGTATTTACTTTTATTGAATTGTTGTTTTCTAGAATTGTTATATCTAATATTATGTTGATTTTTTTAAATAGTTGGATGTATGTTGTTTAAAACATTATGTTGTTTACTATATTATACTATTTTTTATATTTAATATTAAAGGTGCTTACGAACAAACAACTGGTGCTTAACTATTTTGGCGAAAACCCGTGTACATCAAGAATAATTAAAGCGTCGGTGTACAACTACTAATTCAATCTTGATATTTAGTAAGAATAGTAGACAATATAGTAGTTAGAACTCTTCTTTTCTACGAACAAGTCCGTAATCGCACTATTGGGAGAACATGCGTCAAAGAAGGTCGTTTTCTTTTCCGTCCTTGCATTATTGTACTAATTTCTCCATGTACCTAAAGAGTCTTTATTTCACGCTGGAGCATTTGTAAGCGATGGGATTTTAGCAGCTTCTTCCCGAGTTGCAATAGCTAAAATGAATCTACAATCACAAGAACTAATCAATCGACCGCTTATGCCCCATAAGTTGGGGGAGGTACCAATTGATGTCTTTGAAGACGGTCAGAAGGAAGTTCGAGATATGGAGGGGTGCTTTGGATTTGATCTGAGATGGGTTCTTTCCAGGCTGGGTGCAGTGACCAAGGCAAGATTTGATACCCATCATCTCAAGGAGTATGCCTAGACTACAGCAGCGCTCAAGAAAGCTACAAGTGCATTGGCTCAACTTGAAGGACCCATATATAAATTAGTTGTCCATGGACTTATAGCCTAGTGGCATTTTGAGGGGTGGGACAAAGCTTAAGGACCATTAGGTCCTGGGTTCGATTCCCACAACGGGTTTTTCCCAGATTAATTAGGTTTCCTCCTGAATTGGTGTATAGGCATTATAGCCTAGTGGAGATGGATATGATTGAGTGGTAGTAGTCCGTCAGTGATCCAAATTTGTCGTTCAAGAAAATATATAAATTAATTAGAACTCGTTAACCCATTCAAGTTGATTAGATAAATTATTTGCATGCATCACGTTGCATGTTACATGATATTAAGTGTGAATGAGTTCATTAATCTAACCCTATTATCCACTACTATATATAAAGAGACAATGAAGTTCATTTCAAAACCAATATTATGTTGAGAACCGTATATAAATTTGTACATTTGAGATTGAGTGTAGTACATAATGCGGTTAAGTAACCGCCTACCTCATTCTCCAATTATATTTACAACCATTGTGTACAAGTAAATTATGTGGTTCTCGCAATGCTTAACAAAATATCGTTTTTGAAGTTAACATACCCATATACATAAATGCATGCATCATGTTACTTGTTACACGGTTTTAAGTGTTAGTAAGTTCATTAATCTAACTGTTTAACCTACCCCCATATATAAAGAGAAGTTTGTTTCAAAATCAATATTATGTTGCAAAATGTGAGAACTGTATCTTTTAAATGAATGTCTCATATGTTTTGGCTCACACAGATAAGCACATCAATGTGTGAATCACTACGTCCGGCAAAGCTGATGTTACCGCCGACCTATATCAGAGGATGAGACTTATCATCACTGTTACCTCTATTGCATATATCCATGTTGTGTATCTCCGTCTCTTTAAAATGTTTTAGGATCCAACTAACTCAGGGTATGATTATATTAACAATCTATGTAGTGGAAATAAATTCAATTGTTTGAGTAATTATCGTCTATCAAGTACAATCAAAATACAATAATGAAATCAGAATATATTTTAAACTTCTTCTTATAGTAATTATCACTCATTGAATGATTACAATAGTGAGTTCTCTGAAATTAGTAATCAATTTTACCAACCCTATGTAAGGCCCCAAACCCAGGAGACCTCACAATTGATTTTCATGGATTAACATAATAGGTCACTATGGTCAGTACGATGTCAATCTTAGGTAAGATAGCCTTCATTTCATGTCATACATCCTATCAAGACTCAACATTCAAAGACCTGACATGCATGTTAAAAACAGTCATCTACGCTGAGTGATCGACTTCAAGTTTAGGTTATATTAAAACATCAAGATCTGGTTTAAGTAAACATTTATAATATCACTATTTAACCATATTAAACATCAGTCATGCTCGTCAAACATCAAGCATCAATATAAACGCATAGTTGTGAAGTGAGTTTCATGATCGACTATAAGACACTTATTCAAGCTGGCTCATAGAGGCATAAGACTCATCATTACTTGCTATATCTTCGGGCTCACATGTTCCATCAATAATACTAGCAAGGAATGCTAGCTCTCAATTGTTTACTATTTATCATCAAATAGTTAACTTCAATTAAAATATCAACTGTATAACGTTAGCTAAGACATGTACAGCAAATTAAAGCAACAATATAAGGTAGCATAAATATATGCCCAAAATAGTGAAACTTGTAAAGCTAAGCATCTAGAACTCACCTATGAGTTCACTTCGTAGTGTTAGTAATGTAAGTGAAATGTAACTTCCCATGCGAGCCACAACTTTCAAACAAACATACTTTTCACCACATAAACATTTCACTGACCATAACATTACGTTATGTCACACCTTCAAAATCCACAAGCGGAGTAATACCGCGAGGCACGTGACTGACCAAGATCATACCACCAATCATACTGAACAATAAGTGAATAAAGTAAAACAAGGTAAACCAACCAATCAAACGTTTAGTGTTTACGAAAACAAAATCCCAAACTAAGTTTAAATGTTAGCGGAAGCATAAAGTATTAAAACCCATAAAGCAGTTTATAAATCATATAGTCTAATAGTAGGAACCCAACAATTGGTTCCTTGCCACAATGTCCACTCCTCGTGCAAGCTTCATCCATGTACCTAACGACCTGCAAAGCATGCAGTAGTGTGTCAACAAAAAGTTAGCGAGTTCACAGTTGATTGTCTGTTTTAATGTTGTTCCAAAAACCATAAGTTGTTAAGTTTCTTATCCTTTATAAAAACATGCCATGGGGAGCTACCCCACTGTTTTAAACCACTAGACCCGTTACCATATCGACTACTGACTTAAGTTATGTTGAGTGCCCCGAGTCAATGTCTATCATTATTGACTAAGTGCCCAAGTATATTAGTCCACTTCCGTCCTCTGCGGCACGGTGTGAGGCTTGTCAAATCTAATAGCGTTATTTAACTAATAACTCGTTCGTCATTGGCCCGGCGATTAAGTCGATATAAAATATGGGGGACTTAAGATAGAGTTGTTGTCTAGTAAGCTTAAGACATGTATTATACGGTTGCCGTCCTTCCCAAGGAGGGCGGTAATACGTATTCTACCCAAGGAGAATACGCAGGTTGCATCCCACCCAAGGGGGATAGTTGTTATTTAACCCATTCCCAAACCACCGGGAATCCCATGCTTTGTAGAAAAGTGTGAACTCACCTTCAATTGCTCGGTTGGTCTCTTAAAATGGTTAGGAGTCAAGGTTGGTCAATCACGTCCTATTACGATTACCATTTAGTTTATTAGTGTGTTCAAGTAAGGCACAAAGCTCCTACACGTATCTAACACGTACCATGCACTTACTTTGACAACTTACGTACATATACATATTCCACATATAATTACATGGGACCAAAGCACACAATAATTCACATAACACTTTCGTTGACATTAAACAAATTTGATCATTCTCAGATAGCATAAACAACATTTAGATACGCATATAACAACTTATTTCGTTTCAGCTTTAATATCCAGAACTGGGTTGTTTTCGGGTATTTCTATAAAATAGTTATCTTATTCCAAAAATTCCAAATAATTTGAAGAACGTTCTAAGTGGTCCACGTCACCATGTGTAGAAATTTCAGGACCTAATTCATTACTGATTATTTAATAAAAATCATTTACTGGGTTGCGGTCAGATTCGTCACTTTCTGACTGCAATCCACTGAAAAATTCATTTAAAACTCATCGTCTCTCTGAATGACAAAATTCCAGTGGGAGTTTTGCAACATCCATGCCCAGCTGCTGTACGAATTTCACGACCTAACTCTATCCATATTACAAGTTATAACGAAAAGCGTAACATGAATTTTCTGCAGAAAAAACGCAGTTTTTGCTGCTGTGTAAAATGTCTCTTTAAAAATAGAAAACGACCTCAGAAAAATGTGATTCCAGTGCCATTTGAAGCGTTTTTCGAAAAAGTATGATTTAGACTTCAGAAAATTAGTTTTTCGATAAAAAACGACCCGTTTACAGCCAACTGAAGTTGGCTGTTTATACTACACAGCAATCTGTTTTCATCTAAAAGATACCAAAACGAGTTTGAACGATCTTAACACTTATTAATATCGACTAACAGCAGAATAACCCATCAAATATCACTTAACATATCAATAATCACACAAACCTAACTATAAGACATCAAGATTATTGCAAACTATAAACCCTATCCCTAAATACGAACCCACATGCGACCAAATCATCAATTAAGCATGAACCCTGGCAACTAGTTTTTGCATGTAATTACCAAACATGACATTCCTCAAATAACGCAGCTAAGTTACTTCATATTATGCCATGAACACAACCCTAACGAACATACAACTAATTATTCTTACATTGGTGATAACATGGATCATTATGTTTGATCTTCACGAACTCTAAACTACCGTTTAACATTATAAACATCAAAGTTATCAAGAACAAACACAAACGCAGCCACATGTATATCGATATTAAACCGAACAATCATGATAATACAACTAACCTTAGAGAGATAGATGAGGGAGAGTGAGTAGCGAGAGAGAGAGAGAGAGAGAGATGTCGCGATGGGGGGGTGCTCCTACTGCCGTACGCACACAAGGGTGGAAGGGTTAGGGTTTTTGGTTTCCTCATGCCTAACTTACGTATATAGTTACACAAAGGGGGTGAGTTTGGGTGACTTGGGCTTCATGGGCCACAAGGGAAAGAGGGTGGCGGGTTGGGCTTGTTTATTTCGCAAAAGGGGAAGGGGTGGGTTTGGGTTGGTTCGTTTTTGGGCCGAAGGGGAGGGAGTGAAGGGGTGGCGGGTTAGGTTGATGTTGTTTGGGCCGAGAGTGATCCAACGAGAAGGAGAAGGGTCTCAATAATTTGCAAAGGAGGTGTGCGGCCCGGTTCGGTTGTATTGTGCAACGACTTTATATTATAACACAAACATAAAACATGCACATAATGCGACGACTTTATATTATAACACGTACATAAAACATGCACATACCACGTTACCAAGCTCACAACTGTTCAAATATAATAAAACACCATAAATATCTCATATAACGTACATGTAGTTACAAAGTAAAACCAAACATAACAAGGATTTATACGAGTTTTCGCACGTTATTACATAGTCTTCGTTGCAACATACTTTTTGTTAGGCGTAACATTTCGTTGGTTCTTACATATCACTGGGGGCATACTATTTGTTGGAAGGCTTGACAAAATGTACCCGGAACCCTAACGTACAACAATGGTGGTTGTGCTTGATTTGGCCTTGTTTGATGTCAAGATCCAAACTTTATCACTGGAAATGCATTACAATCGATCTATGCATTAAACATCAAAAGCACGTAACATCTTATGTGATTTTCACCTTAAAATCGAGAGGGGTGAAAACCAATCTTCAAAACTTAAACTTGACCAAAAACATGTTATTTTCGACCTCAAACGGAGAAACCAAGTTTATAATTCGAATCTACTAAACAAAACACACAACCCATTAGGTTTGCGTCTTGTTTCGAGGGGCGCTCTCTCTTGAAATGATGAAGGTGAAAATAAGGGGAATATTGAGCATGCCCCCTTCCGTAATAGGATTTATTAGGCAAGATTTACCATATATAATTCTTTTTTCGTGTATTTTGGCTTTCATACTTTTAAGCCAAAGGCTAACTTATTATTAAAGTCAAAATTAGGGCATCACATCCTATAACATTATGTATAGTTTCATCTATTCTAAGAAGTAATTACAAAATAATGCATAAAGTTCCTATCTCAATATTTGGCTTGATCTTTCGTAACAACCTTCCATTGGTATCGTTGCATGTCATCATCAGTTGGAACTTCAATCCTCAGTAGAAACCTTAGTAGCCGTAATAAGTTAATGATCAGTACTAACTTGTCTTCGTTCTCCGGTCTCTATTGATTGTTGAATTTGTATAGTGTATTTCTAATAAATTATTTTATTTTATATATTTGGTATTATACGATATACCATATTTTTTTTTATTGTTGGTGCATATTTCTGTGACAACAGCTTAATAGTTTGATTATTTAGACTTTGGATATTTTGTATTGGGCTTAGCATTATTGGTAAGAGAGTTAATTTTTGTAATGGGCTTGGAGAATGGCCTAGCCCAGTTAGACGCCCGGTTCATAAACATGTGGTATATAAACATGTTTTGTGATTAGGGTTTTAGAGGTGTTAGAGAAAACTAAACAAAAAGGCTAGATAGAGGGAGATAGAATTCGTAGGGTTTCAGAGACAAGATCATAGAGAGAGGCTGTGAGGTTGTGTGACTCTTGAATTGATTGTAAAACTGCAAGTTTGGATAATCAATAGAAGACTGTTTTATTCTGAATTGTGTTTCAACAATTTTTTGTAACAATCTGATCTAGAGGATTCCGCACTCTAGGTTAGATAGACGATTCTGTAAAAGATCCATTGGACTAAAGGGACCCACAATTGGTATCACATCATTAGGCTCTTGATTGGCTAGGTTCAGAATTGTGTGCTGCAGAAAAAGGTGGGTTTTCAAGTTATTCTGAAGGCTGGTTCGAAATTTTTGATGGCTGAAGAACTAGGGCTTCAGTTTGGTCTGCGAAATTGGGTTGTTTTAGGGTTTTAGGGCTGAGTTTTGGGTTGAAAAAGGTTGTTTTTGGTGTCCAGCATTTTTAATTCTGCATATTTGGTGTTTTTGCTTGAAGGGAAGTTGAAGAATTGAAGAACTGTTCTTCGTGTTCTTCATAGTGTTCATCAGATTTTGCAGAAGATTACTGATATTTGGCTTGTTTGATTTTGCAGGAAAGTGTTAAAAAGATTTGGATAAAATATTTTCAAATTTTGAAAAAAAAATGGATTTTCAGCTTGTTCCGGCGTATTTGTTGACTGGCTTGCTGAACAAGTTGCTCCGGCGTATTTGTTGAATAACCTGTGTATTTGACCAGCGTATTTATCAGGACCCGCGTATTAGTGACCAGCGTATTTAAATCCAAAGGCGACTTTGGTAACTTTCATCATAGTCCTCTACGACATTATCACGGTGATCAGCGACTTTGCTAGTCGTCATAATACTGAACTGATCAGCCGGGGTAATTAATCAGCATAATTAACCTACCAGCGCAATTAACCAGCGTATTTAATATCAGCGAAGTTGAACTCAATGTAATTAACTTACCAGTGCTTTTGACTCACCTGCATAATTAACTTCAACGTAATTGACTAACCAGTGTAATTGTAGGAGTATTTAAAAAGGTGGAGTATTTAAAAAAAGTGGAGTATTTAGCTACACATAGAGTATTTAACGTTTTCGTAAATAGAAATTAACTGTAAACAATCTAAGCAAACCGTTTGCACGGTTAGACTCAGTTGATTTTTAGGACAAAAAGGCATTGAAATCCCAAAATAGGTTTTGGACATCATATATCATTGGATTTGTAATTTTGAAATGAGTCTAACGGTATAATTTGGCAAAAACAGTTTTCGGAAACTTTTTGAACGTTTTTAACAGTGCGGTTACGGTAAAAACTCGACAAGGACCAGTAGAGAAGTTATATTTGAATTTTGACACAGGTTACCAAAATCCATTTAAACTTTTAGGTTGTGTGTTAAACATGGTCAGAATGGATAATGTAAGTGGGATTGTAAATAAACCGCCACAACTGATAAACGTCTCGAAATATGCTGATTGGAAAGAGAAATTTGAGGTATTTGTGAAAAGCGAAGACACTAGAATGTGGAGTTGTATTGTGGATGGGTACATTGCTCCTACACGTCGAGTTAGTGATTTCGTATGAGAAGATGCAAGAATCTGATAAACGAATGTATGATGCTGAGAAGAAAGCTTTAGCAGCGATAAAGATGTCATTGCCATTTGCAATAAAACACATCTTTAATAGGTATGGGTCTTCTAGAGAGCTGTAGAAAGCTTTAGAAAAACGTTATCTGAGTTCATCAAGACAGAGTGTAGGAGATCGTGCTTCAGATGTAGAAGCAGATGTTGTGGTAGAAGAGAATAAGGAAGCTGATGAGGAGAATGATGAGGCGAATGTTGAGAAGAAGGATGCAGAAGTTTCAAAATGCTTGAATGGTGTGCATGAACTTACAACAGAGGTGAAGGTAAAATCAGAATCTGTAAGTCATACATGTCATAATTGCACTGAACTACAACGTAAAGTTAACAGACTATCGGAGAAAAACAAAATTTTGTTAGCTGATTTAGAAAAGTTAAAATAGTAAAATGTTCTTTTGATTAACAGAGAGTCAAATTGTTTAAATAAACTCAAATCAAATGAAGAAGAAATCAGTAGTTTAACAAGCAAAGTCAATGAACTGTTGCAGATCATTGATTTGGCTTGTGAAACTATGAAGGATAAAACTAATGAATTTTCTGAAAAGTGCAGGGAATTGGCCATTGCACAAGACCAAATTGTTGAACTTAATGTGTAACACCCCGAAAACGGGTTTAGTAATCAAACCACGTTAATATTTATGAACGGGTAAAGTACCGTTAGTGGTGAAGTTAACCCGGTAAATATTAGGGATTAAATAAAGAAACCTAATATTAAATAAAAAGGAATAAAGGCTGTTGAGGAAACAAAGTATATATATAAGGCCCGAGTTAACGGGACTTAAAATAAAACGGGTTATAATTTCCCGAACCCATTAAAATAACTAGGAATAAAAATAACCTAGTTAGAAAGAAGCCTTGTAGTAATATGTTAGAATGTTAAAAACACCTAAAATAAGAACCTAATAATAGTTTGGGGACCAAAGGTGTTAACTTTGAAACTAATATTATTAAAACAAAATTTAAAACACCAAACATGTGTCTGGTTCGATCAAGAACGCAGGGGGCGACCAAACATCCTCCACCAAACCCTAGTTCATGCAAATTGTCCAAATTGAAGGCCAAATTCTGTTTCAAAACGAAATCCGAGCACGAAATAGTGATCTCCACTGAAAAAGATGTCATAACGTATGTGAATTTCATGAGAAATCTCTAGTTGAATTTCTGGGTGATCTTAGAAAATTCGAAATTGATGGTTGCATGTTTGTTATATGGATAGAATAGGAACATAGTAGTGTCTAGGAGTAAACCCTAGACAAGTATATGTTGAAATCATGCTTAGCTCAAGTAAATTCAGATTTTGTTGATACTAAATTCATGTATGAGATGTTTTTAGGGTTTTGATTGCAAAAAAATAGTGTTATGATGTCAAGAACATGCTTAAATTGAAAGCTGAATTCAAACGGCTCTTGATCAGAATTTACAGCCGACTTGTATTGGCTGTAACCTGGACAAAACGTGACAAAAACATGTGTTTCTTGAGTATAAAATGTAATTCCAGGAAATATCTTTAAAACCCCACTGGAATCGCATTTTTTCGACGAAAATTGAGCGTTTTATGAATTTTTCCGTATCAAAGGTTCAAGCTGCGTTTTCTGGCAGAATTTGCAGCCCATTACGAATGTCATAACTCAATTTAGGAATTTAGTTATGATCTCAAATTCTTACTGTAGAAATTTTTAAGTGATTAAAAGAATCTCCAATTGTAATTTCGTCAATCGGATAAACGAGGAATTTTTAATGAATTTTTCCGTAAGCTGCAGTCAGAAGTGACGAATCTGATTGCAGCTTAGTAGATGAATTTTTACGAATTTTTGTTAATGAGGTAGATCTTGAAAATCTAACAAAAGGTCTAACCCTCCGAGAGGTACGCCACATAAAAAAATCATAATTTTTGAAGACTTTTAAACAGGTTAAACAGGTCACCAAAATCAGCCTATTTTCAGTGATACGAAACTTGATTGTTGATGTTATAAATTATGCCCACAATGTTCATATGTTGAAATTATGAATCAAACGCGTAATTTCCTAGTTCGACTAATTACGTGTGATGTGGGGTAATACAAATTTTAATCATGAAGTCGATTTAGCTTATATGCACATATCATATAATTAAGGGTAGTTAACTTTTGAAGAGTTAAACTAACCATGTACGGAGTCGAATAGTAGTTTTGACATAGAAAATACGTAAGGTGGAATAGTCATGGTTATAATGACAAATCTAACCACCTTGTGAATTATGATGATAGTTTGACTCTTGACAAGCTAGATAGAGGCTTGGGAATGAAGCGGGTCAAACGGAGCAAGTACGAAAAGGAAAGCGTAATTTGGATGCGAGGTAAGTAAAAGTTTACACCCTTTTTAGTATACATCAGTTGTGTGTATTGAAAATGAATAAGGAAAAGTTAGTAATAGAGTTATAATGTTCCGACGCAAATAATATGTGTCGGAACTAGTGCAATGGTGAGAAATCATAAACAATGGCAAAAAAGGGGTAAATTGATAAATTAGTCATGTGACGATGAACTAATAAGAAATTTTGAAACATTACGTTATGGTGTAAACCGGAATGGGTAAAAGGGAGAGATGGTAACTAGATATCATCTCATAATGAAAAATGGTCGTTCGGACTAAACGGGTCAAATGACATTGGCAAGATCATTTGACAATATTAATTGATGATCGCTTGTTGAGTTTTGTGATTACAGGAAATATCATACGGTTCGCGTTGGTATTAATTAGAAATTAATAGTGAGAGATATTTAAACAGGTCAATCCTATGACTCGAGCCAGGTACGCATATTTAGAAATTATTGTTAAAGGCGATATTTTTGGTCAAATATTAGCGAAAGTCCTTCGTCGTAAAATGAAGGACTAAAATTGACCAAAAAGCCCTTGATGGGAAAACCGGACAAACGACCCCATAGAGGTTGTTTAGGAATTTGCATTAAGATTACGAAATATAGGTAGATACCTTAATGTAGTAAAATGAGGGGTGAAAGGAGTGTGAAATTTAAAGTAAGATGGTAAATCCCTCTAACGGGTCAAAATGAAGTTTTACGCGTAACTCAACCTTTAGTGGTATAATGTATGAAAGTTTTAGACTTACGAGTTGATGGTTTTGAGATAATAAATATTTCAAAAATTTGAAATGATTTAAACAAAAGTGGTTTAATGAATCATGAAACGGGTCAAAAGTGTTAAAAAGGAATTTCAAGCCGAGAGCTTGAAATCTGAATTTTTGAAGTAGTTGAATATTAGGTTTTAACTCCATAAGATGGAGAATTAAATTTCGAACGCGTAGGAAAAAGAATCACGTAAAACGGACTTCTAGATCAAAAGTTATGGCCTTTGAAAGTTTGATTTTTGATAAATAAACATAGCTGGAAGAAATGCAGGTCCCAGATGCGGCCCTGCTGGGAAACGATCTCCCCCGCGGCACGCGAAGGAGAACCGGGCACCGGGCGCGACACGCGGGTGCTGTCGCGGCACGCGAAGGAAAAGAAGGAGCCTCTCGCGTGGCGCGAGAGGCAAAATTCCGAAATTTTATTTTTATTTTATTTGTTTGTTTATGCAACTTGTTTATACATGTTTATAAGCTATCAAAACTAACTTTTAAGTTGGTTTTGATCATAGGTGATATCAAGTGTACCCGGATGGAGATCAAGCGATGGCAAAGGACCGAACACACGAAAAATGAAACTTCCGCAAGTTGTTTCGTCGTTATTCTAAAACGATGAATTAAATCACATTATGTTGTATTACTTTAAATTGTAAAAGTTTTTAATAAACCTGTATTTTTCATTGTAATTGTAACCGTAATTACATGATTATGGACTTAAATTATACGAAAATCGTTAAATAATACCAAGGGTGTTACAAGTTGGTAATCAGAGCTCATGGTTAAAGAATAAAGTGTGTTCGGTTCGAAGCTTGATCACAAATCCGGTAAGTACATGTATGTTAATGGTTTAGCATGCTAAAGTGTTGTAAACAACACATAGGGTTATCGTGTAATACACGCTACCCCAATTAAAATGATTGATACAGTTAATGAAATTACGTGCGTTGACACGTATAGCAGAAAGCCTCGTATTATAATACGGGCGATTATTGATGTCAACATTACTAACCTTTGTGAATTTTTGATTGAAGGACACTCGCATATGAAGATGACGAGAATTGAATAAATTACGGATATGACAGAGGAACGGTCCGAGGTATGACAAGAGGAGCATGCTCACCAAGGACCAAATCGCGTAACAATCGCAAATAAGAATAACGGCAAGGAACGCCCGTCGGGGCAAGCATTACCAGGTGCACGCTTTTAAATATAATTGCACAAATATGTAACACCCTTATTATTATTTAATGTTTTTCGTATGAATTATGAAAATAAACATGTGATTATGAGCACATATACCTTACATAATCCGGGTTTACTAAAACATTTACAATTTAAAGTTTAAAACAACATAATGTAATTGAATTCGTCATTTAAAAATAATGACAAAACAACATGCGGAAGCTTCTTCATCATGTGTTCGGTTCTTTCTTGTCGCTTGATCTCCATCCGGTGCTTCTGATATTCTCCTACGATCAAAACCAACTCAAAAGTTAGTTTTGATAATTTAAAAACAAGTTCCAACATCAAATTATTAAACAAAATAAAGTTTCCAGAATTATGCCTCTCGCGCCACGCGAGAGGCTTGGTTTTACTTGAAGCGTGCCGCGGGGACTCCCGCGTGTCGCGCCTGGATCGGTGTCACCCCTCGCGTGGCGCGGGGGAGACTGTTTTCCAGCAGGTCCGTATCTGGACCTGCATTTTCTGCCCAGCTCCAATTTTTTCCAAACTCAAACTTTGAATGACCATAACGTTTTATCTACATGTCCGTTTTCCACGATTCTTTTTCCTACGCGTTCGTAATTTAATTCTCCATCTTATAGAGTTAAAACCTGATATTCAACTACTTTAAAAATTCAAATTTCAAGCTCTGGGCTTGAAATTCCTTTTTAACACTTTTGACCCGTTTCATAATTCTTTACACAAACATGTTTATTATACCAAACTTCTTATGAACATCATATTTCAATTGTTTCCTATGACACCAGATTTAAATCACGGATCATTAGACATCATTAACCCGTCTATGATTATGCGCTTATTTTGACCCGTTACAATCCCTAAAGGTTGTTTACCCGATTTACCCGCCATGGGCGTTTTGCTCAACTTTAGTCCTTCAATTTACGACGAAGGGCTTTCACTACATATTTGACCAAAATCGCACTTTTCACTATAACTTGTTCATGCGTACCTGGCTCGGGTCATAATATCGACCCGTTTCAATACCTTTCACTATTAATCACTAGTTAATAGTAACGCGAACCTTATGTTAATTCCTGTGAACACAAAACTCAACAAGCGATTATCAAAAGTTATTGTCAAATGGTGTTAACAACACCATTTGACCCATTTAGTCTAATTGACCATTCGTCCGTATGAAATGGTATTTATTTACCATTTCACCCCTTTAAACCTATCCCGGTTTTCTCCTTGAACTCTTTTACTTAAAAACCGTTTCTTATTTGTTCGTCATTACATGACTAATTTACCATTTTACATCTTTACCATAGTTCATGATTTCTTACCATTTTCCTTTGTTCCGTCTCGCGTTAAATCGTGTCGGAACATCATATTCCAATCACTTAATAGAAATTTTATACAATACTTGCAATTAAGTAAATTGTAAATAATGTAAAAGGGGCGTAAGCTTTACTTACCTTGCATCCGGTTATGTCCTTTTTTCCGCGTACTCGGTCCGTTTGACCCGCTTCTTTCCCAAATCTTCATCTAGCTTGTCTAGAGTTAAACTATCATCATCACAATTCATAAGACGGTTAAATTAGTCATAATCGTTTACGACTATTCCATCCTACGGGTTTTATGTCGAATTTATCATTCGACCATATCAAAATTATCATTCGATCTAATCATTGATCGGTTTGACTTTTTAAAAGTCAATTGACCTATCAACATATTCAAATGCACATTTGGTTCATTGAACTCACTTAGGCATATTTCATCCGAACTCTTAATGAAATCAAATTTTACACACAACCAAGTAGACCGCGATTTCATTTAGGCATTTCATATCACTGAAAATGGGCTGTTTTTGGTGACTTGTTTAACCTGTTTACAAGTCTTCAAAAATTATGATTTTTTTATGTGGCGTACCTCTCGGAGGGTTAGGCCTTGTGTTAAAATTTCAAGATCTAACTCTTTACAAAAAATTCGTAAAAATTCATTTACTAAGCTGCGATCAGATTCGTCACTTCTGACTGCAGCGTACGGAAAAATTCATTTAAAATTTCTCGTTTATCCGATTGACGAAATTCCAATTGGCGATTCTTTTAATCACTTAAAACTATCTACAGTAAAAATTTGAGATCATAACTAAATTCCTAAATTGAGTTATGACATTCGTAATGGGCTGAAAATTCTGCCAGAAAACGCAGCTTGAACCTTCGATACGGAAAAATTCATAAAACGCTCAATTTTCGTCGAAAAAATGCGATTCCAGTGGGGTTTTAAAGATATTTCCTGGAATTACATTTTAGACTCAAGAAACACATGTTTTTGTCAAGTTTTATCCACGTTACAGCCAATACAAGTCGGCTGTAAATTCTGATCAGAAGCTGTTTGAATTCAGCTTTCAACTAAAACATGTTTATGACATTATAACACTATCTTTAACAATCAAAAACCCTAACAACAATCACCTTCAATGGTGTTCATGGATTTTACTAGAATTAGGCACGATTTCAACATATACTTGTCTAGGGTTTACTCCTAAACACTACAATATTCCTATTTCATCCATATAACAAGCATGCATCAACAATTTTTGAATTCTCCAGGTTTACTCAGAAATTCAACTAGAGATTTCTCATGAAATGTACATACCTTGTGACTCATTTTTCAGTGGAGATCACTAATTCGTGCTCGGATTTTGATTTGGAACTGATCTGGACCTTCAATTTGAGAGATTTAGCAAGAACTAGGGTTGGGCTCCCATGGAGCTTTCTTCTGGTCGATCCTACGCACACCCCTGCGTGTGTGGGTTTTATTTTTTTGGTTTATAATTAAGCTTTCATTTTATCCATCTTTGGCCCCTCGTGTTTGGTTAGTTATCAAGTAGATCACAACTCCTTTAGTTTAAACAATATTCCCTCTTATTTACTAGGTTAGACATTCCTAGTTAACATAATAGGTTCGGGGAAAATTATGACCCAGTCTGTTTTAAGTCCCGTTAATTCGGGCCTTTTATTCACTTTATTTTCCTCAAAAGCATTTGCCCAACTTTTATTTAATATTAGGTTTATTTATTTAAATCCTAATATTTACCGGGTAAGTTTTACCACTAACTGTATTTTACCCGTCCTTTAGTATTAACGTGGTTTGATTACCAAACCCGTTTTCGGGGTGTTACAAAATAGCAATATGCAACAAACATGTAGAGAATGATTGTTGCATATGTAAATTAAAAACTTGGAAAACCTGAATAGAATACCTATCCAGGATATTATTTCCAAGAAAACTAAATAGAGGCGTTACTTACATAGGGTGTGATGTAAAAACTGTAAAAAGGTCGTGTGTGTCATGTGTTAATCGCTTACTCTGGCCAAGTAAGTAGTGGCATATGATACCATGAACTTCTTATAGTGGACGCATTTATATCCTATGTAGTAAGGGCGGGGCGAATGGGACGAATTAAAAAGGTACCCAAAAGAATCAAATAATTAAAATGTTTGATAGTAAACTTAAACGCAAGTCGGATGACGGAAGCGTATTACGTTAGAATAACGAGCCCGAGAGAAGGGACAAAGATTAAAGTAAATGAAAACCCAAACCAACTAATGTGAATGCTAAGGCATAGGGGGGTAAAGTTTGAATGTCAAAGTGATGAAATTCACACAGACCAGTAAAGGGGGTAGAATAAAGAAATAAAGGACTTGACTGAATGAAAGCGATTGATTTCGCTAAGATGACCAAATAAATTAAGGTGACGTCTAAAACCATATAAGAATGGTTACTTGATGGTGACTTCAGTAAAGATACCCGATGGACGGGTAGGATTGTGGGTGAATGCGTAAACCAAGAGACGGGAACACGAAATAGAAAGTCAAAAGACTCGGAATATGAGTCATGACTAAAGGACGATGAGAATATGCAAACAGAAATTTTGATAACTACGTTCAACTGTTTTAAAGTCGAACGGTTCGAATAAAGAACGGAGTTTGACGTTCACAAGTGATTAAATTTCACCCAAAATGAGTCAAACGAGTTAATTAAGGAATAACGCTTGATATAGTATGGAAAACCCAAACCGGTGAAACCGGAAAGCTAAAAACATTAAGATAAAAGAACCCGAGTAATGGGTTGTAAAGAAGTACAAGTATGGACCGAGAAACGGTAAGTGTAAGAACAAACTGACGGGTAAACAACGCAAGGAGTCATAAAGTCGGAAGGTTAGTCCGAAAGAAAACAAATGTAGCCTTAGACTACGGTAAAGATCCATAGGACTCAAGGAATGAAAACGAATGAATTCTAAATCTAAAAAGGGTATGTCAATAACAAAAGTATATTTTAGAATGACATGAATAAAAGATGAACCTACGGGATCATCACAACTTTCCGGACTATAAGAAGTGTTAAGGTTTACGGGACCAGAATGACCCTCGGGTCACAAAATATAAAGAAACAAACTTTAGGGGTCTCGCCTTAAAAAGAAAAAAAAATCTAATAAAATAGCCTACGAGGCTAAGTGAAGGAACCTACGGGTCGATAAAGTAAAGCGTGGGAACTAGCTATGGTTCCCCGCATAAAATAATTACGGTAAGAAATAAATCATGGGTCATCAATTCCCTGATGAGAGTAATTGACAAAGGTTAAAGAGAAAAATGTTAAACTAAAATTATGTTTTAGTCAAAAGAAACAATTTAACAAAACATAAGTAATGTGAGATCACGAATTCGCATGAGGCCGAGGATGGCAATGTGGTACACCCGAATGACAGGGTGTAAAATAACGGTGACTAGTCAGTCTAGCCGGTAAAACCATTCAAAGTTAAAGTAAAAATATGAACTATGTAAAGCGTTCGTCAATATAAGATTAGCGTGAAGTAAACATGTTAACAGATGTAGTGATCGGGTGATCAAATGACAACTCGGTCAAAGATGCGACAAAGATAAGGATTTCAAGGTGAAAGTTACAGTCCATAAGAATTAATACATAAAAGATAACCATGTCAATACAGATGATAACTTTTGACCAAAAAGAATGGATGCTTAAAAAATGAAACCAAGATTCGTTTGGTTTAAACCAATGAACTACGCAAATAAGGTTTCGTGGACGAAACCTCTTTAAGGGGGGTAGACTTGTAACACCCCGAAAACGGGTTTAGTAATCAAACCACGTTAATATTTATGAACGGGTAAAGTACCGTTAGTGGTGAAGTTAACCCGGTAAATATTAGGGATTAAATAAAGAAACCTAATATTAAATAAAAAGGAATAAAGGTTGTTGAAGAAACAAAGTATATATATAAGGCCCGAGTTAACGGGACTTAAAATAAAATGGGTTATAATTTCCCGAACCCATTAAAATAACTAGGAATAAAAATAACCTAGTTAGAAAGAAGCCTTGTAGTAATATGTTAGAATGTTAAAAACACCTAAAATAAGAACCTAATAATAGTTTGGGGACCAAAGGTGTTAACTTTGAAACTAATATTATTAAAACAAAATTTAAAACACCGTGTCTGGTTCGATCAAGAACGCAGGGGGCGACCAAACATCCTCCACTAAACCCTAGTTCATGCAAATTGTCCAAATTGAAGGCCAAATTATGTTTCAAAACGAAATCCGAGCACGAAATAGTGATCTCCACTGAAAAAGAAGTCCTAAGGTATGTGAATTTCTTGAGAAATCTCTAGTTAAATTTCTAGGTGATCTTAGAAAATTCGAAATTGATGGTTTCATGTTTGTTATATGGATAGAATAGGAACATAGTAGTGTCTAGGAGTAAACCCTAGACAAGTATATGTTGAAATCATGCTTAGCTTAAGTAAATTCAGATTTTGTTGATACTAAATTCATGTATGAGATGTTTTTTGGGTTTTGATTGCAAAAAAAAATAGTGTTATGATGTCAAGAACATGCTTAAATTGAAAGCTGAATTCAAACGGCTCTTGATCAGAATTTACAGCCAACTTGTATTGGCTGTAACCTGGACAAAACGTGACAAAAACATGTGTTTCTTGAGTCTAAAATGTAATTCCATGAAATATCTTTAAAACCCCACTGGAATCGCATTTTTTCGACGAAAATTGAGCGTTTTATGAATTTTTCCGTATCAAAGGTTCAAGCTGCGTTTTCTGGCAGAATTTGCAGCCCGTTACGAATGTCATAACTCAATTTAGGAATCGAGTTATGATCTCAAATTCTTACTGTAGAAATTTTTAAGTGATTAAAAGAATCTCCAATTGGAATTTCGTCAATCGGATAAACGAGGAATTTTTAATGAATTTTTCCGTAAGCTGCAGTCAGAAGTGACGAATCTGATTGCAGCTTAGTAGATGAATTTTTACGAATTTTTGGTAAAGAGTTAGATCTTGAAAATTTAACACAAGGTCTAACCCTCCGAGAGGTACGCCACATAAAAAAATCATAATTTTTGAAGACTTGTAAACAGGTTAAACAGGTCACCAAAAACAGCCTATTTTCAGTGATACGAAACTTGATTGTTGATGTTATAAATTATGCCCACAATGTTCATATGTTGAAATTATGAATCAAACGCGTAATTTCCTAGTTCGACTAATTACGTGTGATGTGGGGTAATACAAATTTTAATCATGAAGTCGATTTAGCTTATATGCACATATCATATAATTAAAGGTAGATAACTTTTGAAGAGTTAAACTAACCATGGACGGAGTCGAATAGTAGTTTTGACATAGAAAATACGTAAGGTGGAATAGTCGTGGTTATAATGACTAATCTAACCACCTTATGAATTATGATGATAGTTTGACTCTTGACAAGCTAGATGGAGGCTTGGGAATGAAGCGGGTCAAACGAAGCAAGTACGAAAAGGAAAGCGTAATTTGGATGCGAGGTAAGTAAAAGTTTACACCCTTTTTAGTATACATCAGTTGTGTGTATTGAAAATGAATAAGGAAAAGTTAGTAATAGAGTTATAATGTTCCGACGCAAATAATATGAGTCGGAACTAGTGCAATGGTGAGAAATCATAAACAATGGCAAAAAAAAGGGTAAATTGATAAATTAGTCATGTGACGATGAACTAATAAGAAATTTTGAAACATTACGTTATGGTGTAAACCTGAATGGGTAAAAGGGCGAGATGGTAACTAGATATCATCTCATAATGAAAAATGGTCGTTCGGACTAAACGGGTCAAATGACATTGGCAAGATCATTTGACAATATTAATTGATGATCGCTTGTTGAGTTTTGTGATTACAGGAAATATCATACGGTTCGCGTTGGTATTAATTAGAAATTAATAGTGAGAGATATTTAAACGGGTCAATCCTATGACTCGAGCCAGGTACGCATATTTAGAAATTATTGTTAAAGGCGATATTTTTGGTCAAATATTAGCGAAAGTCCTTCGTCGTAAAATGAAGGACTAAAATTGACCAAAAAGCCCTTGATGGGAAAACCGGGCAAACGACCCCATAGAGGTTGTTTAGGAATTTGCATTAAGATTACGAAATATAGGTAGATACCTTAATGTAGTAAAATGAGGGGAGAAAGGAGTGTGAAATTTAAAGTAAGATGGTAAATCCCTCTAACGGGTCAAAATGAAGTTTTACGCATAACTCAACCTTTAATGGTATAATGTATGAAATTTTTAGACTTACGAGTTGATGGTTTTGAGATAATAAATATTTCAAAAATTTGCAATGATTTAAACAAAAGTGGTTTAATGAATCATGAAACGGGTCAAAAGTGTTAAAAAGGAATTTCAAGCCGAGAGATTGAAATCTGAATTTTTGAAGTAGTTGAATATCAGGTTTTAACTCCATAAGATGGAGAATTAAATTTCGAACGCGTAGGAAAAAGAATCACGTAAAACGGACTTCTAGATCAAAAGTTATGGCCTTTGAAAGTTTGATTTTTGATAAATAAACATAGCTGGAAGAAATGCAGGTCCCAGATGCGGCCCTGCTGGGAAACGATCTCCCCCGCGGCACGCGAAGGAGAACCGGGCACCGGGCGCGACACGCGGGTGATGTCGCGGCACGCGAAGGAAAAGAAGGAGCCTCTCGCGTGGCGCGAGAGGCAAAATTCCGAAATTTTATTTTTATTTTATTTGTTTGTTTATGAAACTTGTTTATACATGTTTATAAGCTATCAAAACTAACTTTTAAGTTGGTTTTGATCATAGGTGATATCAAGTGTACCCGGATGGAGATCAAGCGATGGCAAAGGACCGAACACACGAAAAATGAAGCTTCCGCAAGTTGTTTCGTCGTTATTCTAAAACGATGAATTAAATCACATTATGTTGTATTACTTTAAATTGTAAAAGTTTTTAATAAACACGTATTTTTCATTGTAATTGTAACCGTAATTACATGATTATGGACTTAAATTATACGAAAATCGTTAAATAATAGCAAGGGTGTTACATAATGGGAAGTTAGAATGGAAAATCTTCATTGGTTAGGGCTCACATTCAGAAAGGTAGAAAAAGAGTAATGATAAAACTGGGGTGGGGTTTAGTAAAGCTTCACCTTCTAAGGATCAGGACTACTCTTTTTTACCTAATGAGAATGAGTTAACTGATTTTGTGCCTACTACACCAGATATAATGGATCTGATAACTGTAGACTTGCCGAATAGTCTAGTTTCTTTGAAAGAATCTGTTGGGTCTAACAGTACACCTTATAAATTGGATGAGGATACTGAAGACGAAAAGAACAAAACATTTAAAAGAGAATTTATAAGAAAAAAATTTGTTTTAAATGTCACAACAAAGGACATGTGGCGAGTTGTTGTCCTTTGAAGAAAGGTAAGCAAAAAGTTGATAAGGTTCAGGATGGGAATCAGGTTGGTTCAAATAATAATGTAAAACCAAGTAGTCAGACAAACCAACCGAGATTTCAATCTAAACTTTTAACATCGGGAAGATTTGATAGGCCAAGAGGCAATTCTACAAAAGCAAATCATGTTAGTGGCCAGTCATATCAGTCTCAAAATAGAAATTTTGGATATCAAAATCGATACCAAACTTCTGGTAATCAAATTTTCAACAAAGAAATGGATATAGGAGTTTTGGTAACTCAAATATTCAACAAAATCTAAATTTTTCCAAAGATCAAGTTATGAGAATGGGCGAAGAAAGTTTCGAGATAATGATTTTCAAAGGTCGGAAAATCCGAGAGTTTATAGGAACTCTCAAAATCAAAGACCTATTGGAAATTATAAATCTTGTTCAACAACAGGGAAGACATCCAAGACACAAGTAGGGTGTGATGGATATTAGTTAGAAGCATCTTATGTGGATGTTTATGGTCAACCCAAAACCGGTAAGGTTTGCGTTCTTAAGTCTAACTAAGTTGTTGAGTGTGTGCAGGATGACCAAGAAGGACTGTTGATGTTTCAACAGTGGTTGTTCCTGCATAGCATCTGAGGTGAATAGTAGGTTAAAATTGGTAACGAACTATTTACTATAGTGATTGTTATGATTATTCTAAACTTCAAAATTGGAAAACTTATTGTTAGGTTGAAGTGGGAGTTTTTTTGTGTTTAAATTTGTGTTTTTAAAACTTACTCAATAAAAACAAAATTTTAGGGGGAGAAATTTCTCTAAGCCAAAAAGAGTTTAGATAAGGCGTGAGTTTAGAGAGAGTAAAAGAGTTTAGATAGTGCATGAGTTTAGGGGGAGTAAGTTAAAAAAATTAAAAATCCAAAAACATTGAAAAATGAAAAACATAAAAAATAGAAAATCAAAAATGAGTTATCACTGTGTGAAAGAGAAGAAATGATAGTACATCAGCAAGTTAGAATGTCACACTGAATTTGAAATTAAATTGCTTAAGTGTGATAGCAGCTTCATCATATGATGTACCAGTAGGCAAAAAACATGAAATAATCAACTTACCATGGTGATATAAACATAACGAACTGTGTATGAGTGGGTAACACATCAGTGGCGTATGGTTTAATGATCTTAAATCTTGTGTTGATAGATTGCCAAATTCTGAGGTTTTAGGTCTTTATACTGTTATTTCATCCAGGGATATCAGGGTTGTCCTTCTGTTGCAACCAGATATATGTTGACCTAGGCACAACCAGGATATCTTATAAGAGCTAAAAATGCCAAAAACCTAGAAAATGAAGAAGCTCTCCTAGAGAGTCATTCAACTGTGCAAAATGCATAAATCGTACCAAAACTTTGTATTTGCCTTACCCTCGTTAGATATTGGTCTCTTTGTTGTACGGAAGTACTGACCTGGTCACCAATTATCTAACGTTGTAAAACAAAATGGATGAATTTGGTATACTCACCTACTACGATGAAACTTTGTGCATACATTGATCGCAGGGGTATGTCCTGAAGTGGGACACACTAGTAAATCAGTATAATATAACCTTAATCATATCAAAAGGTAAAGGAACTTGAAATGTTCATGTGTTTTGTTTAAGTGGACAAACAATACTGGTAATCGTCTTGAACTGCTTTTCACGAAAATAAATAAAGAATTAACTGCAAGTGTGAAACAGTTTGATTTTGTTGATATGATCTTCTTGCACATGATTCTCACAAAAAGATGTATTGTAAATATTTTTGAGTTTTATTTAGTTGTTTTATTTATAAAAAAAGGAAAAACCAATAAGATTTTCTTTTTAAAAGACTTCCATTTTGAATTGACAGGTGGTTGTTTTCGCAAACTAAGATAAAATATTGGTTTATCTTTAATGTGAAAAAGGCTAATGGTTTTTCGAGTTATTTGCTTGTGTTTCTAAACAGATTGATGCAGGTATCAAAATGAAGTGCAGAATACAAGTAGAGTGTAGATTGAGAGTGAAGTGAAGATGTATGAAGATGCACGGTATGATCCTTTTACTACATTGTAGACGGATATGAAGAATTTGGAGATACGTGCATAACCAAAGATTGCTAGTTCACTGATCTACAACGAATGAAAGTTTTGGAGATTAGAAGCATCAGATAATGGGGAGTCTGTTGACGTCAGAAACTGTGTGTAGCTGAAGCTATCCAAAGACCAAAAGACTGCAAGATGTTTGAAGACAAAGTTGTTTTATGAAGTTATTGTCAAGGGGTGTCTGTGGGTGCATATTTCTGTGACAACAGCTTAATAGTTTGATTATTTAGTCTTTGGATATTTTGTATTGGGCTTAGCATTAGGGGTGTGCAAAAAACCGAATTAACCGAACCATAACTGAATTAACCGACAAAACCGAACCAAAAAAAACAAACCAAATAAAAAACCAGTGGGTCGGTTAATGGTGTTTTTGAAAACCGAAAGTAACGGGTCGGTTATGGTTATCATTTTTTCCATACCCACTATAACCGAACCGACATGTAATAAATCTTTGTAGGATTTAGGACTTTCACCGTATTTTTAATATTTGATGTTTTTTACTGAAGATTTTTAGTACTTATGTGTTTTTTATATCATTTTGTGGTTTTAGTTGAATGTTTATTTGAATTTATGGAATGTATCATATCACTTTATTTGAATATTCGATAATAATAATTGGTATTAATATTATAGATTATATATTTTTTTAATACTATGTAATATAATAATATATACAAATATGCAATAACAATTTATTCCATGTTAAAAAAAATTAAGCTATTTTTAGCTAAGCTATATACACGGTTAACCACTCATAACCGACCCGCTATAACCATCAAAACCGAATAACCATAACCACCATAACCGATCAGTTATGGTTATCCAATAACCGACATCGCGGTTATGGTTATAGTTTTTGGTCAAAACCGACCCATGCACACCCCTACTTAGCATTATTGGTTAGAGAGTTAATTGTTGTAATGGGCTTGGAGAATGGCCTAGCCCAGTTAGAAGCCCAGATCACAGACATGTGGTATATAAACATGTTTTGTGATTAAGGTTTTAGAGGTGTTAGAGAAAACTAAACAGAAAGGTTAGATAGAGGGAGATAGAATTCATAGGGTTTGAGAGACAAGATCACAGAGAGAGGCTGTGAGGTTGTGTGAGTCTTGAATTGATTGTAAAACTGTAAGTTTGGATAATCAATAGAAGATTGTTTAACTTTGAATTTTGTTTCTGCTATTTTCTGTACCAATCTGATCTAGAGGATTCCGCACTCTAGGTTAGATAGATGATTCTGTAAAAGATCCATTGGACTAAAGGGACCTACATTTATGTTCATTAGATTATTGTTACTAAGAACTCCTCGACCTAGGTAGTAGCTTAGATCAAAAGTGTCATTCTTAATTTATGAATCCCTGGACTATTTCTTGGGGATTTAGGCTACTTTTCAGATGGTCGCCCACACTTATCTTAGCAGCAATACTTACTTGATTACAACTCATTGGTCTAGGTCATCTCTTAACCCTTTATTCACATATGTATCTCGTGCATGGGTGATCCAGGGGTTCCTATGGGTGGTCCATTGTCATGTTGCAACACAGTTGGTGCTCATTAATATATAGTATTGAGTCGGCTAGAGATTACATATGATGTGAGTAAGATGTCTCGTTTTCTTCCGAGACCTATAGAACATCACTAGATAACCTTTAAGATGATTCTACACTATCTTAAAGGTACTTCTTTTCATGGATTGACTATTAGGAGATCCATGCTTATACTAATTCGGAATAGGTTGGGTTTCCGAATATTGATGGTTTACGACTATATATTGTGTGTTTCTAGGAGCTAATCTTATAAAATTTGAGTTCTAAGAAGCAATAAAAGGAGTGGCTCGTTCTAGCACTGAGGCTTAGTATCGGGCATATTGTAAAAGCTCATATTTTTGTTGAGCCTTATTGGATTAGGTCATTGTTTCATGAGCGACTCCTTGTCTTTGTTGCCCACATATTAGGTGTGACAACATTGGTGCTACATTTTTAGTAGCAACGCATCTATACTTCATCGGCGAAGAAAGCATCTAAAAATTGATTTACACTTTATATTTGTGACATGGTTATTACGCTAACACTCCGGGGTTGATATGTTCCTACAGCCGCCATGCTTGCTAACAAATTGGCGAAGGGTGAATTGGTCTTAACTAGTTTTGCTATTTTTCGGTCCAAGTTTCACTTCGCTGAGGTGTTTAGCTTGTGAGGAGTAGAGAGAATTAACTAGTGTGTTATTGTATTTACATTAGTTACCTTTTGTTACTAGTTTGTTGGTTAAGACCATGGGGTATGGTGGGGCGGGGGTTTGGGGCATGGGTTGACACGTGGACTTCGAGGGGCACCGCTGGTCAGTTGCATGCTGGGTCGGTATGGCGGGGCGTGGCTAGCTCGCGTGGGTTGGCCACGTGTTATAATTTTTTTTTCAATTATTATAAAATACACAAAATAAAAAAAAAAGCCTAGCCACCTATAGCCTAGCCAACCCAGCCAATGAGAGCCGGCCACGGAAGACCGGTAGGCCCGCCCAACGCCCGGGCTGAACCCCCGCCCAAGGGGCCACGCCGAAACCCAAGCCCACCCGGGGTGGTGACTTGGGCGTTTGTATCCAACCCACGCCCCATACCCCATATTCTTATGTGGTGGGGTGTTATATATAAATAGTTAAATGTGCATACAAGTAGTTGTGAAAAACAACTCAAAGTTGGACTTTTAAACGTGACTGAATCATTGGTGGGGTGACATGAAAAAGTAAATGTAAAATAAAAAAGAGTAGAATAAATAATACAATTATAGGTGAGGTGAGGTTAGGTGTGGTGTGGGTTTGGAAGGAAGGAAGGGGTCCTGACCTGAAGAAACAAAATCCAACTATAATTGTCTATGCCAACTTCTCAGATGACAAAAATGGTAGCAGCAGCAGGCAGTGCCTCAGCAATGCAGTTACCAACCAGCCCCCCACTTCACCTCTGCATCCGACACATAAAGACAAAACCATCCTATTCAATCATTGTATACACACATAAATGGATATGGTTATGTATGTATGTGTTCTTACTTGTGATGTGTGTAGGGGTGCAAATGAGCCGAGCCGGCTCGCGAGCTACTCGAGATCGGCTCGAGAAAAAGCTCGAAACGAGCCGAGCTTTATCGAGCCCGAGCCGAGCTTGAGCCTCAAAACAAAGCTCGTTTGTTTATCGAGCCCGAGCTCGAGCCTTGCATGTGAAGCTCGTTAGGCTCGTCGAGCCTTATCGAGCTTTAGTGTAAACGAGCCGAGTCGAGCCGAGCTTATTTAAACTTGTTTACAAGCCGACCTCGAACCTAAAAATAAGCTTATTTAGTAAACGAGCCCGAGCCCGAGCTTCACTTATCGAGCTCACGAGCCTAAAAAGTCTATTATTTATATTATTTTTATTTAATATAAAAATTAATAGATAATAAACGAGCCGAGCCCGAGCCGAGCTCGAGCTTGAGAAAATACAAACGAGCCGAGCTCGAGCCTTGAAAACAAAGCTCGAATCGAGCTCGAGCTCGAGCCCGAGCTCACATAAAGTTAATCGAGCTCGAGTCGAGCCTGGTCAAGCTCGGCTCGTTTGCACCCCTGGATGTGTGTGTAAAAGATATATAATACGGGGGGTTTAACTAAGCCCCGACTCAAAAACATTAATTAATTTGCACCCTTAACTAATTAATGTTGCTTTTGAATAACAAACACTCCTAATGTTTTCAGAACCGGTTTGGTCACTGGTCCACTCGTCCGACCGGTTACCGGTCCGACTGGATGTAAGAACCGGCAGGTGTCTTAAAATTAATAGGGTGAAATTTGAAAAAAATGCCGAAATCCAGTTCAATCCCTTAATAACCCTGATCAACCGGCCGGTTTTCCGATCCGACCTCCGGTTCCTGGTCCGACCATCCAGTCTGATCCGGTTTTCAAAACATTGAACACTCCTCACTAAATACCTTTTAGTTGAATATTAGCAAAATATATATATAGTGGAATTTGGTTTTCCTAGTGTTTCATTCAAACTATGTATAATTAAATAAGTCGTTGGGTCCATGTATATATTATTAAGTTAACTGAAGATAATGTTAATGTTATATTATATGTTTTTCTATCTATATTCTAAGGATCGGAGCATTACAAAATAACGAACATGTTATATTATATGTTCTTTCAGTAGTCATTCAAACTTGTGCATTATTTTTTCTAGTCCAATATAAGTGCGTTAGGTTATGTGAGCATAAAGAGTATACACTCAAATCTGATTCGCATATCATTTGTTATAGGCAAACAAAAATGTATTTTATAGAGAATCGGATACTCAAATAGTGAAATATCAGTTGTGTAGCGTTTATTATGAAGGATAACTGAATGATATTTTCAACAACTACAAATACCAATGTCGGCGGCAATAGTGTCTGCCGTCTATTGGCTTAAATGGGCGGCAGGGGGAATAGTGTCAGGCAGCTGCCTGGCACTTCCCTATTGGTCCAATAAATTTGCGATTTTATCCCTCTTTAAAATTACGATTTTGTCATCAGTTCAAAAATATACAAATACCAATGTCGGCGGCAATAGTGTCTGCCGTCTATTGGCTTAAATGGGCGGCAGGGGGAATAGTGCCAGGCAGCTGCCTGGCACTTCCCTATTGGTCCAATAAATTTACGATTCTATCCCGCTTTAAAATTAAGATTTTGCCATCAGTTCAAAAATATGTTTTTACCCCCACTTAAAAATAAATTTGCGCTTTTGCTCCTAGCTAAATATTTTGATTTTGTCCTCGGTTCAAAATTACGATTTTGCCCCGTTTCAATTTACAGTTTTGTCTTTAGTTTTTTTCCCTTGAAAATACGATTTTGCCCCGCTTCGATTTTGCCCTCGGTTCAAAATTACGATTTTGCCCCGTATAAATTTATACTTTTGTCATTAGTTTTTTTTCTCACAGCCAAGTTACGATTTTGCCCTCAACTTATATTTACATTTTCTCCATCGTTTTTTATTGTTTTCCTGGTGAAATTACAATTTTGCCCCCAATGTAAAATTCCAGTCATGCTGGTACCTTCCTGGCACTCCCTCATTGGTCCATTTAATTTACGATTTTTTCCCTGAATTAAAATTATTATTTCGCCCTCAGTTAAAAATTACATTCTTCCAATCGTTTTAGTTTTTTTAGCAAAACTATAAAGGTTTTTTTGTTTTAATTGGTTTAACCGATTTAATTTCTTTTCGTGTCAAGGAGCTGCCTAACACTCGCTCATTTGTCACACCCTGGCTTTGCGGAAGCGTGGTTAACTTTGGTGTGACTTCTTAATACCATAGCTTAATCATAACAAGCTATATGAATTTAAAAACCATGCAAGTCATCCATTAAGTTTGAAAATAACATACAATACCATTGTTTTTAACATAGACCATAACCTTGTTCAGTAAACATTACAACTTATAACAAAACATAAACGTGATTTAGGGATTGTGTCTTGTCCAGGTAAGAGACACAACCCTAAACCCTGATGACTTCATGACAAGTGCAGCGGAAAACATTCCATACCGTGCCAGATCCGTTTAATTTCCTGAAATACATGTGAGTTGAAAAATCAACAATAATGTTGAGCGAGTTCATGTGCAAGTGAGTAAGTAAAACACTTGTAAGTATAAAAGTTTCCTGGTATGTAGCAGTGTAAGAGGACTTGTGATCACCAATGGTTTGCAAGGCCATTAGCATGTTGTGAAATGCAAGTAAGTAAGACACACCCTAGCCGATTTTGCGTTGGGTACCAAGTCACTCCGGGTCCGTTCTGTTAGTCCTCCGAGAGGCCTGTTCTGTTGGGCCGGGAGCTGGGCTCGCTACACCCAGATAGATCTACCGCTCGAGTCCCTCGGTGTTCTAACTACCCATTCACATGATCTAAACCTCCTTACGTAATTCATACCGTGTATAAAGTACTTGTAAACAAAGTAACATGTATTCCACCCCCGCAGTTAAGAAAACTGAAAACAGTTAGAGAAAAGGGGGACATGAACTCACAGTGAATGCGCGTCTCTACCAAGTGTCTCCAATACCGTAAGCTGTGCAACGACCTACAAGTGCTAATTCTATTAGACGGACGGCCGTGCCTTAGCTTTATAGTTTATGTCTTTGGGAAATAGTTAGACAACTATTTCGTGTTTATGTGCCGTATACACTTGGTAGTTATTCTTCTTCCCAAGGATGGGGGATGCAATACATGTGCGTAAGTTACGTTTTATCAATCTTGTGGTAATGTAATTACCGGTGTAACTTATATGTTAATGGAAGCGTTCGTACAGTTTTGGAATTATTAACGCTTGTAAATATTATTTTCACTCTAAAATAATATTTATGTATTTCACAAAATAATCATAAACAGTGTTGTGACAAATATATTTATCACGTTAGTCTTTGTGAAAATCCCACCTCCGAATATTTAGTAAAATATAGTGCTGGCGAAATTTATGTTTCGAAAGTATGTCCAAAGATAGTTCTAACACTTGTTGTGTAAAAAGTCTAAGTGTTAGGTTTTTAAGAAAATTTCGCCAGAGTTTCCTCTGTAACTGGAGGTGGCCACGCTTTCAAGCGTATCATTTTCTTTTAATAATCAAATCAATAATCTTCTTTATTCCATCAAACAGTTTCCGACACAACAAACTAGTCGACAAGTATGTAAGTATGCATAATCGCATGAACTTGTAGTTTTTCCGCAACTTATATGTAAATCACCTTTACATATGTAGATCTTTATATAAAGTAGCTTTAATCTCATAAAAACCTTGTGTTTAGCAAAATCCGTCTTTACAACTTCTAGTCATTTTCCCAAAAATAGTTATTTGTCGGATCTTTCCATTTCACAAGTGTCTACACACTTGTGGCTTATAAAATCATATTTATTAGTGTAAGATCCATCTTTAGAAAAACATGATTTCTTTAAAGTGTGGTCTCTCAAAAATACCACTTGCGGATACGTAGATCCGCTAGTTTTAAACACCATTTTACCGGTTAAATCACTTTTACACAAGTATAATATTTCTACACAAGTTCATGTCTCTAAAATGTGGTAGTGTTTCACCTTTAACCCTTGTATCTTTCAAAAACAAGCTTATGTGATGATACATGATTTTACAAAGTCGGGTTAAACGAAGATTCGAGCTACCACATTATAGATCGGGTCTAGATAAACACAAATTTCAAGTCCTACGACTTTTACACAAGTTATATGCTATTAACCACCATTTTTGTGATTTTAGTAGACTTTAAAGTTTCAAAACGCATGCTTTCGATATTTAACCGACGAAAGTTCTTTTAACCACTTTAGATGAGTGTAAAAACAAGTTTTAAACAATATACCTCTAGCTCGGGGCTAGGGAAGAATCGTGACGAAAAACGCGTGGATAAAAGCCAACGGTTGAGGTCCTTCGTGATCCGAGTGCACCAAAGCTCCTTATACGCGACCTCGGATGTTCGTATGATGATGGAATGATGAAGACAAGATCGAAAAGTGGGTGTATGGGGCTGGGGTGGTTCGGCCGAGAGTTGGGAGAGAGCAAGAGAGAGTGAGTTGGTTTTGTTGATTAAGTGTGAAAGTCCCTTGTGGTTTAGTGTTATTTATAGATAAATCAATGTGTATTATCCAATGAGTAATATGTCTCCAAGATATTATACAATGCAAGATTATGATAATCTCTAGTGTACTAGTGTGTCCCCTAGTTTGAGGGGCCGGTTACGAGAGCAAGGGGGGGGGGGTTCGATCCAAACTAGATGGTTAGGATATAGTTTAGGTTAAATAGGTTAGGTTAAGTATCTAACCTCGTTAGATATAAATAGCGTGTTATGACGGGTGTTAGGGTAATCAGAGACCCTAACTGGCTCAGAAAAATAATAATAATAGTGAAAATGTTAATATTTTCATGTTCCGGGTAAAGTCCGGTTGTTCGGTTGGATAGTAATCCGTTAAAGTGTTACAAAAGACTTTAAAGCGTCGTCATTACATTTTTAGTGACACAATTTGTTTTCCCGACACTTTAGAAAGTGTCTAGTGATATTTTCTCATTTTCTGGCACTTTACTAGTCAGCTAGAAGCTGGTTAAATTATTAAAGTGCTGTGTTTGGTACTTAAAGTACGTTCTGGCACATCCGAATCAGTGTATCTTATCCCTAGAGACGCGGTAACACAACCCTTATATCCTACACTCACTACCAGTGTAGCCAAAATATATGAGGCTCTTAACAGGCCTTAGAGGCAGTATTTGCCTGATGCTGGTTATATCAGCATGTTCACTGTGTATCCGTTTGGTGCTACTGTGCTTTTTGTGCATCAAGTTTGTCACTAGGGTTCAGTATGTAATCAATGTAGTGACAGCAAATAAAGTATGATGCAAGTAAGTGCATGTATCAGTATGCAGGTAGCAGTTTATCAGCTAGTTCAATCAAGCACAGTAATCAAGTAGTAATTAATCATTAATTAAGTTGTACGGATACCTGGTTTAGTGCGGGTTGTCACATTCTCCCCCCGTTAAATAAATTTCGTCCCGAAATTTAAGTTCTGCTTGTAGAAGCAGGGTTCTTAGGAAATAAGTGGGGGTATTTCTCTTTCATCCGGTCCTCACGTTCCCAGGTAAATTCAGGACCATGTCTGGCATTCCAACGTACTTTGACGAGTTTGACACTGCTCCGGCGGGTCTTGTTAACTTTCCAATCCGTGACCTCAACAGGTTCTTCAACAAAGTGGAGCGTGTCGTCAATATGAATCTCGTCGATAGGAATGGCAACGTCAATTTGAGTTGGACTTTTCTTTAAATTGGATACATGAAATGTATCGTGAACACCATTTAGTTCAGCGGGTAGGTCCAACTTGTATGCTACTGTCCCAATTCTTTCCAGAATTCTGAAGGGACCAATGTAGCGCGGATTTAACTTTCCACGCTTTCCAAAGCGCGCCACCCCCTTCCAGGGTGAAACTTTCAACAACACCATCTCTCCGACTTGGAAGTCCACATGCTTCCGGTTTGGATCCGCGTAGGCCTTTTGTCTGTGGCGAGCGGCTTCGATGCGTTTAAGTATTTGCGCAATCTTGTCAGTCGTCTCTTGGACGATCTCGGGACCAGCAAGCTGCCTATCACCTGCGTCAGACCAACATAGTGGTGATCGGCACTTGCGTCCGTATAGGGCCTCAAATGGCACGACACCAATGCTGGTGTGGTAGCTGTTGTTGTATGAAAATTCGACCAAAGGTAAGTGTTTATCCCAGCTACCTCCTAAATCCATAACGCATGCCCTCAGCATGTCTTCCAAAGTTTGTATCGTTCGCTCGCTCTGGCCGTCAGTTTGCGGATGGAATGCAGTGCTCAGATTCAATTGTGAGCCAAAAGATTCTTGGAAAGATTGCCATATCCTTGACACAAACCTTCCGTCTCTATCAGAGATGATTGAGAGAGGTACTCCATGACGTGCTACGATTTCTCTCATGTAAATTTCCGCAAGTTTACTAGTGTTGTCTTTCTCCTTGATTGGCAGAAAGTGTGCGGACTTTGTTAGGCGGTCAACAATCACCCAAATCATATCATGGCCTCTTGGCGTTCTTGGCAGTTTCGTAACAAAATCCATGGAGATTTGTTCCCACTTCCACTTGGGAATCTCAGGCTGTTGCAGAAGTCCCGAAGGCTTCTGGTATTCTGCCTTGACCTTAGCGCAAGTTAAACATTTGCCCACGTAGACAGCAACGTCGCCTTTCATCCTAGGCCACCAATAGTAATCTTTAAGATCCTGGTACATCTTATCCGATCCAGGGTGGATAGAGTACCGTGACTTGTGCGCTTCGTCGAAAATAACTTCCCTTAATCCACCAAACAGAGGAACCCAAATCCTTTTCTCAAAACATAACGTTCCTTCCTCGTTTGGTACCAAAAGCTTCTCCATTCCACGGAGATATTCTTCCTCAAGGTTTCCCTCCTTGAGAGCTTCCTTTTGTGCAGCACGAATGCGTAAGGAAAGATCGGTTCGTACAATCATTTCCAAAGCTCTAACCCTTATGGGCTTGATTCTTTCTTTACGACTTAGGGCATCGGCAACTACATTCGCCTTCCCTGGGTGATACTTTATCTCGCAGTCGTAATCGTTCAACAATTCAACCCAACGTCTTTGTCTCATATTCAGCTCTTTCTGGTTGAATATATGCTGTAAGCTCTTGTGATCTGTGAAGATCGTGCATTTCGCACCGTACAAGTAGTGTCTCCAGATCTTTAAAGCGAAAACCACCGCGCCAAGTTCTAAATCGTGGGTGGTATAGTTCTTTTCGTGCACCTTCAGTTGGCGTGATGCATAAGCAATGACCTTTTGGCGTTGCATCAACACACAACCCAATCCCTGACGCGATGCGTCGCAGTATACCACAAAATCGTCAGTACCTTCCGGTAGAGCTAAGATTGGCGCGTTGCAGAGCTTATCTTTCAATATCTGAAACGCTTCGTCCTGTTTGATTCCCCAATCAAACGTCCTGTCCTTCTGCGTGAGGAGCGTCAATGGTTGAGCGATTTTCGAAAAATCCTCGATGAACCTTCGATAGTAGCCAGCCAAACCCAAGAATTGTCGAATCTCGGTTGGCGTTGTAGGCGTTTCCCAATTCTTGATTGCCTCGATCTTTGTGGGATCAACATGAATTCCATCCCCATTAACCACATGTCCGAGAAACTGGACTTCGTGTAGCCAAAACTCGCACTTGGAGAATTTGGCGTACAGCTGTTCCTTCTTTAGCAGCTCCAGTATGGTTCTAAGATGTTGTTCGTGTTCAGCCTTCGTCCTTGAGTAAATCAGGATATCGTCGATGAATACAATCACGAATTTGTCTAAGTATGGCTTGCAAACCCTATTCATTAGATCCATGAATACCGCAGGTGCGTTTGTCAAACCAAATGGCATAACGAGGAACTCGTAGTGTCCATAACGAGTTCGGAAGGCTGTTTTCGGGATACTTTCCTCCTGTATCCTTAGTTGATGGTATCCAGATCGAAGATCGATCTTAGAATAACAGCTTGAACCTTGAAGTTGATCGAACAGATCGTCGATTCTTGGCAGAGGATACCTGTTCTTGATCGTTAGCTTGTTCAATTCTCTGTAGTCAATACACATGCGGAAACTTCCGTCTTTCTTCTTGACAAACAAGACCGGAGCTCCCCAAGGCGAGAAGCTTGGTCGGATAAAACCCTTATCTAACAGCTCCTGAAGCTGTGTTGACAATTCCTGCATCTCTGATGGAGCAAGTCTGTATGGTGCCTTAGCCACAGGCGCGGCGCCTGGAACTAAGTCAATGTGAAACTCCACTTGCCTCTGAGGTGGCAGTCCGGGTAAGTCTTCTGGGAAGACTTCTGGATACTCCCTTACGACAGGGATGTCTTCGATCCTTGGCTCGGCAGCCTTCTTGTCTACGATGTGCGCCAGAAAAGCAACACATCCTTTTTGTAAACACTTCCTTGCCTTCAAGCAGCTGATAAATCTTAGCGGCGTGTCACGCTTCTCTCCGTGAACCACAATTGTCTCTCCATCACCAGTAGGGATACGAACAACTTTCTCGTGACATACTATCTCAGCCTTGTTTCCGGATAACCAATCCATTCCTACTACCACGTCGAAGCTTCCCAATGGGACTGGTAGTAGATCCAGAGTAAACTCGCGTTCTCCCAATTCTATCACACAACCTCTGATTACTTCGTCGGCTCCAACTAACTTTCCATTAGCTAATTCGATCGAGTAGGGTATGTCTAACTTATTAGCAGCTAACCCAAGCATATCCTTAAATTCTAGCGATACGAAGCTATAATCGGCACCAGTATCAAATAAAACGGATGCATAGCGTTGATTTATAGGGAACGTACCCGTAACAACATTTGGATCTTGGCGTGCTTCCCTGGCTTCAAGTTGGAACACTCTACCACGGGCTTGATTTAGCGTTGGGCAGTCCTTCTTAAAGTGCCCGATTTCCCCGCAGTTGTAACATCCGAGCCTCTGCCCATTACCATCCCCGTTTCCAGCTGGGGTGTTGTTCTGGTTGGCGTTGCCAGCCCGATTTACATTGTTGTTTCGGTTTCTGTTTCCTCCAAAATTTCCTTGCGGGCGATTCCCATTTCCACCCCGGTTATCATTCCTATTTCCATATCCTCCCTGGCCTCCACGGCCGGCAGGGACCCAACAAGTATCCTTAGAGTGACCACGTTTCCCACACGCTTCACATACTTTTAGCCCACATTGACCAGAATGGTGACGCTGGCAGGCGTTACACTTGGGCTGGGTGCCCATATATCCCCTTCCTTTCCTTCCACTGCCAGTCGTACCCTGAGTTGGCGTGTTTGGTGCTCCTCTTTTACCATCACCGCTAACACTTTGTTTGAAGTTCGAAAACTTTCTTTTGTTATTTCCGGACGACTCAACATGAGTCTCTTTCTCCTTTGCCTTAGCATCACCAAACCTGTTTAGGCGAATCGCCTCCTCGGTGAGAGCCACGCTCAAATCGATGGCTTCAGTGATAGTCGCTGGTTTGGAGGAGGTTACCATGCTTATTATTTGGGGAGCCAAACCCCAAATGAAGCGCTCGATTCGCTTGTACTCTGGCGTAACCATGTAAGGAACCACTTGAGATAAGTCGTGAAACCTCTGGACGTACTCTGCAATCTTTGGTCCATCCATCTTTAGGTGCCAAAATTCAGTCTCCAACCTTTGAATTTCTGCGCGTGAACAGTACTTCTTGCGCATCAGTTCTTTCAATTCGGCCCAAGTCAGGGCGTAGGCGGCAGCTTCGCCTAGAGTTTGGACTTGTAAGTTCCACCATGATAGGGCTCCATCTAAAAATAGCCCTGAAATGTATGTGACTTGCTGATACTCTGCACACTTGCTCATGCGTAAGACAGAATCGGTTTTCTCAGCCCAGCGGGTAAAGGCAACTGCACCTCCTGTGCCATCGAAGTTAACTGGTTTGCAGTCCAAGAACTGCTTGTAGGTGCATCCTGCACGTATGTTAAAACATGTGTTTGGCATTAGCATCATCGCTAAAATCTCCAACTAGTTCATGGTAGGTTCGAATGGCGTGGTATTACCGTGAGGTGGATTGTTATTGCCTTGGTTGACACTTCCGCTTGCTCCTGGCTGAGATGCTGCGTACTGTGCTATGGCAGCAGCAATAATCTGCTGAAGTTCTGACTCGTTTGTTGGCATGTTTGGTTCGCGTCTTGGCGGCATCTTCTAAAAGATGGTTTTAGTTGGTTAGGCCATAGTAAGGCTCCGTTGTTATAATACGTAAATCAGTTCGTAATATAGTGTACGTATATAACGGTAGTAATAGTATAATCACATAACATCTCATGTTATCACATATCACAAATATCAATCACACAACATACCATGACAGAAAGTATAAACAAGTAATCCAGCGAATCCAAATATGGTGAGAAAACTGCGATTGCCATATAAATGAGACCACATCGTAAGTGTATACATACAATCATCAATCATTAGGGGCTACATCACCCCTGTCAAAAACTACATCAGTATCAATACAACATCAAGTACATAACAAAAGTCAAATCATAACGTAGTCTCCCCAAAATGCTGTGCAATCAAAAAGCAATCGCCGCCTTATCACCTCGCCTACCCAAGTGGCACCGATGAGCTCTAAGCCGATGGTGGTGGAGGAGGAGGAAAACGGGTATAAAACAAATGGCGCAACTGTAACCAGTCCGCCTCCATCGCCTGCTGTGTACGAATAATGGAAGCAATCTGCTGCTCCAAAGTAGTAAGACGAGCAGCATAGTCAGGGGGTAACGGTCGAAACGGCTGTAACGGAGAGGGTACCCGGCCATGGCACTGACATGGCTGCAGATGGGCTCTCTCCAACTCCTGTAGTCGCTGCTCATGCGACTCATGCTGGTATACAAATGACATCAATACATCCTCGATGGTGTGTCCCACGTGGAACCTGTGGTATGGATCAGTGGGTGGCATAGGGGAAAATGGTGACCACAGCAGTGGCTCACGTGTGGGGTCAAAGGGTGCCACCCCAAAAGGAGCTGTAGTGGGTGGAACAAAAGGAATCTGAGGCATGAAAGGCATGGGCATCGGTACATGCCCATCAGGGTGTGCTGAAGAGCCCTCTCCAGGCCCTGCTGGAGGTATAAGCATAGGAACCTGAAACGAAAAGTCAACGTGTGGTGCAACAGAAACCTGTGGAGGGAATGGGGGAACGTCCTCGTCTGCCGGTATCCAGCCATGCTGGGCAGACTCGTCCGGTGGATCCATATGAGCTGCGAATGGTGCATGTCCGGGCTCTATGGGAACGGGATCAAATAAAGGGGCTACAACAGGGTGAACGGGTGCCAAGTGCTCGATAGGGGGGTCAACTGGTATAGCAACAATGGGTAACGGATCAATGGGATCGACAGGAACGTCAATGTGGTGATCATCAGCAATGGGCTCAAAAGGTACATCAGCATGCGCAAGGTCATGCTCTGGTAAGGGATCAAGAGCAGCTGCCTGCTCAGGAGCAATGGCAGGCTCCAGGTCATCAAATGCCATGTCAAAATCGAAATCAGGATCAATAGGATCAAAAGGGTCAACAGGATCTGCTGGATCCTCCATAAACTGGTCCATCGGGACAAACTCCAAGTCACGATCAGGGTCGAACCCTGGGGGAAACATAGGGTCGGAATCCTCCACGTCCTCGTGGTCGAAAGTGGGACTAGGGATGGGGGCGACAGAAGATGCATGATCAGAATCTGACTCATGGGAAAAGTGCTGCGCACTCGGGGCATGTGAGGGTACAGAGGCCACAGACTCAAAGGAGTCCGCGACTGGGGAGTGAGCAGGTGCCTCCGCAGCAGGAGCATCTGCGATCAACAAGGGATCGGCGGCAGGAAGGGCCTCGCCCTGAGCATCCTCCTCAAAAGGCTCCTCATCGAACATATCGATATCATCCTCCTCATCATCAATGGGTAAATCGTAAGCTGGGTACGCAGCCAGCGGTATAGGAGCAGGGATCAGTGCCAAGGGTAGATCCCCTGCGATAGGACCATCTGCGAGCTCGCCAGCACCGTCAGGTAGTGCAAAGGGCTGGAAGTCGTCCTCATCTGTGCTCGTGAAGTCGGACGTGTAAACCTCATGCTCTGACGACTCCAGGTCATCTGATACAATACGCCTGGGGTCGGTGATGTCTGAACCACCTGAATCAGCCGAATCCATGTATCTGTAACATAAACACAAGTATGCACAAACAGTCAATCACATAATCAGATAATCACATAAGTCACCAAGTAGGGCATCACATAATTCCTCCTAGTCTTACTAGCCAATACCATCCAGTCTACAAGACTGCTCTATCCTTCACTTAAACCAAACCTCGATCCTCCAGATCGAACCTATAACAAATCAACGTGCTCAACTACCTTAATCACCTCGATCCTCCAGATCGATCCTATAACAAACCAACGTGCTCAACCACCTTAACCATCTCGATCCTCCAGATCGATCCTCAGCCCTCCAAGCTGAACTTATAATTAATAAAATGTGCTCAACATTTGTTTGTAAAAAGTGTGGATCTGGACTTAAGTGGTATGCAGAAAAAGTGTTTTCGTGAGAGCCCTAGTGATCATAGTCTAGACTCGAGACAGAATCCTAGTTCGCTATGATCAGAGCTCTGATACCAAGCTGTCACACCCTGGCTTTGCGGAAGCGTGGTTAACTTTGGTGTGACTTCTTAATACCATAGCTTAATCATAACAAGCTATATGAATTTAAAAACCATGCAAGTCATCCATTAAGTTTGAAAATAACATACAATACCATTGTTTTTAACATAGACCATAACCTTGTTCAGTAAACATTACAACTTATAACAAAACATAAACGTGATTTAGGGATTGTGTCTTGTCCAGGTAAGAGACACAACCCTAAACCCTGATGACTTCATGACAAGTGCAGCGGAAAACATTCCATACCGTGCCAGATCCGTTTAATTTCCTGAAATACATGTGAGTTGAAAAATCAACAATAATGTTGAGCGAGTTCATGTGCAAGTGAGTAAGTAAAACACTTGTAAGTATAAAAGTTTCCTGGTATGTAGCAGTGTAAGAGGACTTGTGATCACCAATGGTTTGCAAGGCCATTAGCATGTTGTGAAATGCAAGTAAGTAAGACACACCCTAGCCGATTTTGCGTTGGGTACCAAGTCACTCCGGGTCCGTTCTGTTAGTCCTCCGAGAGGCCTGTTCTGTTGGGCCGGGAGCTGGGCTCGCTACACCCAGATAGATCTACCGCTCGAGTCCCTCGGTGTTCTAACTACCCATTCACATGATCTAAACCTCCTTACGTAATTCATACCGTGTATAAAGTACTTGTAAACAAAGTAACATGTATTCCACCCCCGCAGTTAAGAAAACTGAAAACAGTTAGAGAAAAGGGGGACATGAACTCACAGTGAATGCGCGTCTCTACCAAGTGTCTCCAATACCGTAAGCTGTGCAACGACCTACAAGTGCTAATTCTATTAGACGGACGGCCGTGCCTTAGCTTTATAGTTTATGTCTTTGGGAAATAGTTAGACAACTATTTCGTGTTTATGTGCCGTATACACTTGGTAGTTATTCTTCTTCCCAAGGATGGGGGATGCAATACATGTGCGTAAGTTACGTTTTATCAATCTTGTGGTAATGTAATTACCGGTGTAACTTATATGTTAATGGAAGCGTTCGTACAGTTTTGGAATTATTAACGCTTGTAAATATTATTTTCACTCTAAAATAATATTTATGTATTTCACAAAATAATCATAAACAGTGTTGTGACAAATATATTTATCACGTTAGTCTTTGTGAAAATCCCACCTCCGAATATTTAGTAAAATATAGTGCTGGCGAAATTTATGTTTCGAAAGTATGTCCAAAGATAGTTCTAACACTTGTTGTGTAAAAAGTCTAAGTGTTAGGTTTTTAAGAAAATTTCGCCAGAGTTTCCTCTGTAACTGGAGGTGGCCACGCTTTCAAGCGTATCATTTTCTTTTAATAATCAAATCAATAATCTTCTTTATTCCATCAAACAGTTTCCGACACAACAAACTAGTCGACAAGTATGTAAGTGTGCATAATCGCATGAACTTGTAGTTTTTCCGCAACTTATATGTAAATCACCTTTACATATGTAGATCTTTATATAAAGTAGCTTTAATCTCATAAAAACCTTGTGTTTAGCAAAATCCGTCTTTACAACTTCTAGTCATTTTCCCAAAAATAGTTATTTGTCGGATCTTTCCATTTCACAAGTGTCTACACACTTGTGGCTTATAAAATCATATTTATTAGTGTAAGATCCATCTTTAGAAAAACATGATTTCTTTAAAGTGTGGTCTCTCAAAAATACCACTTGCGGATACGTAGATCCGCTAGTTTTAAACACCATTTTACCGGTTAAATCACTTTTACACAAGTATAATATTTCTACACAAGTTCATGTCTCTAAAATGTGGTAGTGTTTCACCTTTAACCCTTGTATCTTTCAAAAACAAGCTTATGTGATGATACATGATTTTACAAAGTCGGGTTAAACGAAGATTCGAGCTACCACATTATAGATCGGGTCTAGATAAACACAAATTTCAAGTCCTACGACTTTTACACAAGTTATATGCTATTAACCACCATTTTTGTGATTTTAGTAGACTTTAAAGTTTCAAAACGCATGCTTTCGATATTTAACCGACGAAAGTTCTTTTAACCACTTTAGATGAGTGTAAAAACAAGTTTTAAACAATATACCTCTAGCTCGGGGCTAGGGAAGAATCGTGACGAAAAACGCGTGGATAAAAGCCAACGGTTGAGGTCCTTCGTGATCCGAGTGCACCAAAGCTCCTTATACGCGACCTCGGATGTTCGTATGATGATGGAATGATGAAGACAAGATCGAAAAGTGGGTGTATGGGGCTGGGGTGGTTCGGCCGAGAGTTGGGAGAGAGCAAGAGAGAGTGAGTTGGTTTTGTTGATTAAGTGTGAAAGTCCCTTGTGGTTTAGTGTTATTTATAGATAAATCAATGTGTATTATCCAATGAGTAATATGTCTCCAAGATATTATACAATGCAAGATTATGATAATCTCTAGTGTACTAGTGTGTCCCCTAGTTTGAGGGGCCGGTTACGAGAGCAAGGGGGGGGGGGGGTTCGATCCAAACTAGATGGTTAGGATATAGTTTAGGTTAAATAGGTTAGGTTAAGTATCTAACCTCGTTAGATATAAATAGCGTGTTATGACGGGTGTTAGGGTAATCAGAGACCCTAACTGGCTCAGAAAAATAATAATAGTGAAAATGTTAATATTTTCATGTTCCGGGTAAAGTCCGGTTGTTCGGTTGGATAGTAATCCGTTAAAGTGTTACAAAAGACTTTAAAGCGTCGTCATTACATTTTTAGTGACACAATTTGTTTTCCCGACACTTTAGAAAGTGTCTAGTGATATTTTCTCATTTTCTGGCACTTTACTAGTCAGCTAGAAGCTGGTTAAATTATTAAAGTGCTGTGTTTGGTACTTAAAGTACGTTCTGGCACATCCGAATCAGTGTATCTTATCCCTAGAGACGCGGTAACACAACCCTTATATCCTACACTCACTACCAGTGTAGCCAAAATATATGAGGCTCTTAACAGGCTTTAGAGGCAGTATTTGCCTGATGCTGGTTATATCAGCATGTTCACTGTGTATCCGTTTAGTGCTACTGTGCTTTTTGTGCATCAAGTTTGTCACTAGGGTTCAGTATGTAATCAATGTAGTGACAGCAAATAAAGTATGATGCAAGTAAGTGCATGTATCAGTATGCAGGTAGCAGTTTATCAGCTAGTTCAATCAAGCACAGTAATCAAGTAGTAATTAATCATTAATTAAGTTGTACGGATACCTGGTTTAGTGCGGGTTGTCACATCATTAGTCCTGAAAAATTACAGTTTTGCCCTGAGCCCAAAATTACGGTCTTATCATCGTTTTTGTTTTTTTTCCTACCAAAATTATAGTAGTGTTTTTTTAACTGATTGAGAATTATTCGGCCATCGCCCCGCAACGCGGGCGGGGCATCAACTAGTTTCCTACATATACATTTCTAAGTTAGGGGAATAGTGTCAGGCAGCTTGCCTGACACTTCCCTATTTGACCAACTTATTTTTAATTTAATTTTATTTCCAGTTTAAAATTACGCTTTCGTCCTTTGTTTAAAATTACGTTTTTGCCCCCAGCTCAAAATAAAATTATAATTTTGCCTCTAGCTCAAAATTACGCTTTCACCTTCGGTTCAAAAACTCTCTTTTAATTTTGTTCACAGTTTAAAATTACGGTTTCGCCCTCCGTTTAAAATTACGTTTTTGCACCCAGTTCAAAATAAAATGTTGTTTTTTCCTCCAGTTCAAAATAAAATTGTGTTTTCCCCCCTAGCTCAAAATTATGATTTCGCTCTCAGTTTAAAATTGTGATTTCACCTCCAGTTCAAAATATAATTTACTATTTTCCCCTCTGTACAGACATACATGTTACGAGAGAAAAATATTCGGCTTATTGCCGCGCAACGCGGGCAGGGCAAAAACTAGTGTGTGTACAAAATACATATATCTGAATTTTGTTAATTGCAAAAGAAGAATTAATAATGTTGAAAAAAATGCAAAGCACGGACGTGATACATGTGAAAAGGGAAAGGAAAAAAAAAAAAGATGGTATAATATAATTTAACGTTGCCTTTGGGATGAATCTCCACTTTGAAAGAAACTATAATATAATTTAACGTTGCCTTTGCATATTATGATATTGTATTTTATATACCTTCAAGTTTGTTGTTTACATAACTAATATTAAATTCTTTAGAGGAAAAAAGTGAAAGAAAAAAATAATTTGAAATTCCTATAGGATACCTACCTAAGCCTTGGCTAGTTTGCTAATTGTGTACATTTTTTTTTTTTTTTTTTTTGAAAATCAACTTTCATTCAACCAAAACGACTAACTATTCCAAGATGGAATAGAAAGCCGAAACCGAACAGAACATTTACATCAAATCAAAGTTACACCATTTCTCCCAATCCACCGAATCCCGTCTCGCCCTAGAACTATACCACAAAAACCCCAAAGCCTTAACATCCGACACTATATCGACTACTTTTGGAACTTTATTGGAGAAAATCATCTCGTTCCTAGCTTTCCAAAGCCTCCAACACGTTATAATAATTACTCCTTGTAACGCTTTCTTCCTGATCTCCGGCTGAGTATATTGATCGAATATATGAACCAAATCACTAGTAGAAAAAGCAAACACCTGCGGAATGCGGCACCACATAGAAATACCATTCCAAACACCCGAAGCAATGCCACATTCTGTGAGAATGTGATCCGTCGAATCCAAACCTTCTCCACACATAACGCACTCCTCATCTTGAACTTGAATGTTCCTTCGCCTCAGCGCTGTTTTCGTAGGGATGCGATCCAGAAACGCCCGCCACATAAATATGTTACATTTCGCCGGCACCCATTTACACCACTTGAACCCGAAAGGAATTGTGTTACTATTCTGACCCGTCAGCCATTTTTTAGCTCCTGCAACCGTAAAAACTCCATTCTTTTTATCTTTCCACTCCCATGAATCTCTTCTTGTCGTCAAAGCACACTGCTGCAACATAGCTTCCAACTCCACCCTTTGATCTATATCATTCGCCTCATAAGGCATTTGCTTCCACTGCCAATGAATCGTACATCCTCCTCTATCTTGTGTAAGTCGTTCCGCTACCATGCACCTTTTCTTTACTTCTAGCAAAAAAAGCCTAGGAAATTTATCTTTCAAAGCTTCTGGACACAACCAAGGATCAATCCAAAACCGAGTCTCCCAACCGTTTCCAATTTTCCCCCTAATCATACTTGAAATGCCAACCCCTTCAATCTTCACCTTACAACATACATTCGCCAAGTTCTTCCAAACTCCCGTAACACTATTATTAATCGGCAGCACCCCCATTTCCTATCCGAGCCATGAATCGACTCAATAACCGCTCTCCACAAAGCATCTTGTTCCGTGTAGAATCTCCAAAACCACTTCAACAATAGAGCTTTATTACTATCCTCCAATTTAGACAAACCTAAACCCCCTTGATCTTTCTTCCGAGTCACTTTATCCCATGCCACCCAACTCATTTTATTTACCTCCTCCGAACCACCCCACAAAAATCTTCTCATAAGTTGTTCCAATGTCTGAATAACCTTAACCGGTGCTTTAAATAAAGAAAAGTAGTAAGTAGGTAAACTATCCAGCACCGATTTAATCATTGTAACTCGACCCCCTATGGACATTGCATTCGCCTTCCACTTAGACAACCTTTTTCGAAACGTACTGACCACCGGTTCCCAATTTGATACCCTATTCATGTTTGCCCCCACCATTATGCCCAAATACGAAAATGGAAATACCCCCGATTTGCAACCCAAACTCGTGGCTTTTAACAACACCTCTTCGCTTCCCACTCCGACTCCATACAAAACAGATTTGTGTAAGTTAATCTTTAGGCCGGAACAAAGAAAAATATACGCAAAATCCTCCTCATATTAACAAAATTAAAATTTGACCATTTCCCCATTAACATCGTATCATCTGCATATAAAAGGTGCGAAAGAATGGGCCCATTTCGCGGGAGTCTCACACCATCAAACGCACCAATAGAACAAGCCTTTCTCACTAAACCCGAAAACGCTTCCATAATAATAATGAATAGAAAAGGGGAAATCGGATCACCTTGACGAATACCTTTCTGGCAATCGAACTCAAATGTAGGTGAGCCATTCACTAAAACCGAAGATCTCGCGGCATTCAAAACCTCCTTTATCCACTTACACCAAAGCTTCGGGAATCCCATCTGATCCAGAACCGGCAGCAAAAACTCCTAATGGACATTATCATACGCCTTATCAAAATCTATTTTAAACAAAAATAGATCTTTTCCGGCTTTCCTAGCCCATGACAAAACTTCATTGGTAACGAGGGGACCATCCAATATATACCGACCTGTCAGGAAAGCGGATTGAGACTCGGACACAACCTTATGAATCACCCCTTTCAACCTATTAGCTAGAACTTTAGACACAACCTTTGAAATAACCCCTGTAAGATTTATCGGTCTAAAGTCACCAAGTTCCGTTGGCTCCCCCACCTTCGGAATTAGCGTAACAAAAGATGAGCCCACTCCATGGCTTAGCGACCCACTGTCATGAAATTGCCGAAGGATATCCACAAAATCGATCTCAAAAAATCGCCAATACTTCTTAATAAACCGGAAGTTGAACCCATCCGGCCCCGGTGCTTTATCATCACCACACTCCCAAACCGCCTCTTTAATTTCTCTAACAGAAAAACCAGTGACCATGCTCTCTACTTCTACTTCTGAGTCGGTAAGCGTTTTAAGCTCAAAACACTGAAACTTCGGACGGATCTTCACATCTTCTACAAACTTGTTTCGGAAAAACCGAAGCACTTCTCTTTTCACCATGTTCGGTTTGGATTCCCACGACCCACCAATCATCAAACCCGGAATGAAATTTGCGACTCTCCTCTTATTAATCACCCCATGATAAAACCTTGTATTATCATCCCCTTCCATGGCCCACTTACTCCTCGACTTTTGTTTAAGATCTTTTTGTTTCAAATATTCCAACTCTCTAAGCCTTCTTTTAGTTTCCTCCATAACCCATATCTCTACTTCAGAAAGTTGTCTAACTTCCATTGCTAAATCAATCTGAATCAACTCTTTCTCAAGCCCTTTCTTCTCCTCTAACTCTTTTTCCAAACAAGAAACCTTCCACTCTGTAATCGCCTGCCTTAAAGCTCTAAATTTGTTCATCAAGCGAATATCCGGAACCCCTTCAAAAACCCCCTCTTCCAAAACACTCGACACAATCCCATCAAAATCCGATCTTTTAAGCCACGAATTGTAAAAACGAAACGGTTTAGGCCCAAAATTCCTCGAAACAATTTTCAATAAAAGAGGGCTATGGTCCTATTTATCCCTAAACAAGGCCCTGTATTCCGCATTTGGCCACTTCATCATAAAATTCCAATTAACAAAAATACGATCTATCCGACTCATTTTATCCCCTGTAACAAATGTAAATTTCCTACCTTTCAACGAATATTCATGAAGATTTACCTCGTCTATAAACTCATTGAATTCTTGAGCCGCCGCCACATTAAACTTCGAATTCCTTCTATCCAAACTACTCCTTACTGAATTAAAATCCCCAGCGACTATCCACATATCCTCATCCGAACCCATCAAGTTAGCTATCTCATTCCACAATTGACGTTTACCCACATTAGTTTGAGGAGCATAGACATTCAAAACATGTGTGACCAACCCACTACCCTTAACCGAACCACTGACCAACAACCAATTCCTCAATTTTTTTACCTCCCGCAACGAGAATAGAGATGGATCCCAAATCGTTAACAAACCACCTGATCTCCCACTAGATTCCACCACTTCCACCCGATAATTACCTCTCCCCCAAAAACTACCTACATCGACACCCGACATATCCGAACATTGAGTTTCTTGAAGTAAAATAAAGCCTACCTCCTGTTTTATTTTCATCTCCCTTACCCATCTAGCTTTCCCTTGAACCCCAATCCCCCGAATGTTAAGAGATAAAACATTCATATTTCCACACCTTGAAATCCTTCATTCCTAATTACTTCGCAAACCTTAGGAAGATAATCTCCCAAATTTCCTACACCCAAAGCACTACCCAAGTTCACCGTATCTGCAGCCTCTTTATCAATCTCCAACTGCTCCTGTATTTGTCTCTGTACCGAATCTGGAACACTTTCCTCTACCTCATCCTCATGGGACCCATTTGGTGCCACTGAGCCAAACTGACTCTCCACATTTGTCACACCCCAAATTTCCACGTGTTACCGGTGGGCCCGGTAGGGGAGTATCGTGACGTGGTTGGCAACATAATAGTCAAACAACACAATATTTAAATGCACAGCGGAAGCAAAGTATAGATTTAATTCAACCAACAATATTGTAATATTAAGTATCACAAATAGTCGAATATAAATCCACAGGTAAATCAAAATACAAGGAAACAAATGTTCAACAGTTTATGACATCCAAGCTGGCGAGACTTATTGTGGATGCTAGGAGACAAGCCAGCCTATTTCGCGTAGTACCTGCACTTAACCTTTTTAAGAAAAATACGTCAGTTTACACTGGTAAATACAATCAACCGACTCATTTTGAAAAGAGTTTAAGAAAATGCATTTAAGGCACAAGGCACAAATAATATTTTATAACTTGGGATAATTATTTGAATATAATGCTTGTAAAGGATTTACATGTTACTTATGCGTTCAGTAGCCCGGATCGAGCCGGGTTAAAGATCAATAGACACACCACATTATTTAAATGAGACACTGAAAGGTGTACGCCTACACCTGTGTGCTAAGGTCGTGGCCATTTCGTAAAATGATGCCAGGGATATCCGGGACATGGTCATTAACCCCCCAAAGGCTTTAAGCAAACAAAACAAATTAAACGAGACATCTCAATACTTTAACCATAAAACAATTAAAGATTCAATGCCCGACCAAGTGGTATTTTATATACCGTACCCCAAGCCCGTATAGGGAAAATAAGTTAAAAGTATTTACCTGAGCAAGTATAATTCAAAATCAGCGAGTGCAAGTATCTTTTACTGGTTCTCCTAATCTGGAACGAAGGTTTAATAATAACCTATTAGAATCCTAACGGTCTTTAATTAAGCTTACGCTTAGACCGGTTAGTTTTACAGATACGGTTCGTACGCACGATTAAGCGAAGACCGGATAGAATGTGATTTAGACCCGAAAAGTTTGAAGACTTGCTTAATATGGGTATATGATACACATTCTGGATTTTGAGATAAAACCGATAAGGTTTGACCCGTTTCAGCTAATTTATGTAAACTAGTTACATAAATCGAACCGAACGCGTATGAAGCGTAACGGGTAACCATAAGAGTCCTAAACAGGTTTCCTAAGTTAACATGCCTTAAATATGTCATGATATCAGTAGGATACCTTCCGTTATGCCCAAAACAAGTTTAATCGCATATTAAGCCCCGTAGGGGTATTTTGGTCATTTAAAAGATTATAAAAGGGATTAATTACATTTCTGTGAACCGGGTCTGAATACATCAGTAAATTAGTTTATTTTAACAGGTTATAACATTTGGTTATAAGTCTTATATGTCAAAATAGTTTTAAACCCTAACTATGCGTATAATACGCGTATAAAGCCGTTTTAAGCGACGTACGGGTTAAAATAGGATTCTGAGTTTCCTGATCAGTTAAACAGGTTCAAAACACTCTATTTAATATTTAAAATCAGTAGCAATTGGATTGGTGTCAAAAGGATTTGTAAAACTCATTTTATGGCTGAAAATGGTATATTCGGTATTAATCGAATTAAGACACTAATCCTAGCTTATGATCAGTTTAAAAATAATTAAAAATCTTCAAAAATCCCAAAATATTATATTACATCAGTGGGTAAAAGGTTTGGTGTCAAAAATGGGTTTTAGATAGGCGTTACGCTAATGACGTCATTTAATTACTAAGAATCGCTATAATTACGTCATTAAGCATAACTCCTAATCTGGACCTCCGATTGACGTGAAAATTTACAGACATGTTTAATAATCAGTAACTAAGATTATTTTACTTTCATATCTCCAAAAATCTCGTTTTATGATCATAAGGGCATTATGGTCAATATTTAGGCGATTAACGGAAACATCGGACAATTAAGGATATATGTGGTATAAACGCAGAGGGTTATACCAACATGTAACTAGGTCCTAATGGAACTTTAAGGCATGTCTAAACCTATCTAAACCGGGTCAGAACTGAGGTCAAAGCAAAAGTCAAACTTTTGCGTCTTTCGGTTCCGAATCGGTTCAAAACAGAAAGTTGTCGAATCAAACAAGCGTAAACAAGTTTTTATACTTATTATCAAATTATAAGAATGATAAAACAGATTACACGCCTTTTTATATTGCTAATTACGCGTTAATTCCAAAATACCAATTCTGTTGACTTTTTCGGACAACCTTTGACTCGACAAACGACCTAGTTAGGATTCGAATCAGTGAGTGCCCTTTTAGGGGTTTATTATCCATATAAATACCATCTTATAACAACTTTCGATTCGACAAAACTCTGGACCATTTGTTTTCTATCGCGAAGTCAAACCGTAGTTACGACGGTTTGATTTCTAGGCTGTAAACTAAGCATAACTCAAACGAGAAGGATCAAAGGCACTTACATACGTCTAATGGATGATATGGAAAGCTTGTATCAGTTCTTGAGCTCTTGAAAATGTCCAGAAGTTGAATGTGCATGTATGTGGAATATGTGACTTTTTATAACAACTTAGATCATTCTAATTTGATGCCACAAGAGTCTAGGATGATTATCAGATGTCAACATGTGTCCCTATAGGCTAAATACCATTTTAGGCAGCCCATAGTATCATAACAAGTCACTTTGAGTCGGTTAAGAGGCTGAAAACAGGCACCTGTGATGTTTCTGCGTCTGTAGGTCGGACGCGGCCCGCTTGGGCTTTTCACATATGGGAGGCGGGCCGCATGGCCCCTCAGATCAGGTCACACTTGTTTCTTTAATTGCACTTTGGCCCCTAGTCCCCCGAAAGGTCGTTTTCACGATGTTTCTTGCATTATAAGGCTTTGATATTTATATAGGGGCTTTAATACTTATACCCACTTTGTCAAGTCCTCGGGTAACTTTGTGATCACCCGAAAAGCCCTAAATTTCAATGTTGACGATTCTAACCCTTACACACGGATTTTACCACAACTTTCTCATATGGTAACGAAACTTGGTGAAATTTTTATGGTAGATTCTAGTGAGCATAATTAATCATTACAAGGCTTCAGGTTTGCTAAAAGGTCACTCAGAGGTATAACTTAACATGTTGACACATTTAACCCCTGTAGTTTGTAATCTCTCACTTTCTTTCTCAATTCGCTTTGTATGATCCATGATCCATTCGTTTAAGGTTATAAACATCATGTAGGGTTATTGTAAAGTATATTTATTCATTGTTGACACTTTGAACCCTTATATTTACACAGTTTCCTTGTTTGTCAACTTTAGTCCTTCAAGAATATTCTTTCACACGTTCAAACCTATGACACGTGTCAACACATTATAGGACGTAAATTTTCGAGGTGTTACAACATTCTTATTCAAATCAGGCGTACAAAACCCCTCAGACCCACTGGGCTCGTCCACCCCCTCTCCCCACTTAGTGGGCCATTATTAATAATTCCAATAATTCTATCTAACCCAAAAATATCTGAATCTTCCCTGGGCCTCTTTTTAGGCCTCTCTTGGACCCCCGGTGACACCACTCTATTTTTAAACAGAGATTTCTTTTTAAACTTCTTCCTAATATTCAACGCCCCATCTTTGCAAAAAATATTATCATTAAAGTTGAAAGTACCTTGCTCCTCCCTATTAGGAAACTAGCCAAGATTCTCGTCCCCCAAATTGGTAACAGTAACATTACCACCAATTACACCCATTTCCAAATCTTCCCCATCGCCACCGCCATGCCCGTCTGTCCTACCGAAGCTACTCACATTTCCGGCAACGTGAACACTGCCACCCTCCTCCGCGCGTGTCCTCATCAACCTGGATTACCTCTACCGACTCAAAATCCTCGATACAATCAGGCACCCATTCCCCCATATCTTCATCAACCCAAACTCTGTAAGAAACCCCTCTCCAACTCAAGGAAAACCTATCTGCAATACGAAAATCTCTACTACACAAGATACCAATATACACATAGGAAAAGTCTTTATCTTCTTCCTTCAAGCACGCCGGTTGAATAACTCTTCCATATCTCCTCCCAATAATCTGAAACACCGGATCACATGCAAGATTCATCGGCACCCCATGTACTTGCAGCCATGCAATCCTCTCCATCGGCATCCATTGTCCCGTCCATCTTTCCAGAGTCTCAAACCACTCTCCCCATACCTCCTTGCTACCAGCAAAAGATATACACTCTTCCACCGATCGAAAAATTAACATCACCAAAAAACCTCCCACATACTTAATGCCAACATTACTCCATTTTGCCTCCTTCAACAAATATTCAATGTAGACAAAATCTTAAACTCCTTGACCCTCCCAATCAAAGAAATTCCATGCCACTGGCTAAAAACCTCCACCTTGTCATCGATCTTAATCACGTCCCCCGGATCCTCTACTCGTCTATTCATAATAGCGTCCCTATATGATCTACCATTAACACCGCCACTACTAGATGCTCCCCCTGGAATAGGTTTTGCCTTCTCGACTCCGATATCCCCTCCACTATAGTTTACCTGCACCGCATCCTCCTTGGCTTTCCCCTTGGACTTATCACCCACCACCTGCACTCGTTCACCATCTACGAACCTAGCCAATACGACGAACAATTTGTACGAGCCCATCCAGACGTCACACATATCCCCTTCCAATCTCTTCGCATCGCTAACGTTACAGAACGACAGAAAACCAAACTTCTTACCCAACCTGTCTGTCTTCCTTGCAATATAAGAACCCTCATAACCACTGAATACATTGAAAACCTTCTTCAGATCCATGGACGAGCACTTCGGTGGGAGATTCGACACAAAGAATTTCGTTATTACCACCTTTTTCGCCTGATCCTGATGTCTCTCCTGCCTTCCTTTCCTTGCCGTGACGTCATACCAATCATCGGTATTATGACGGTGGTACTCTTGTTTTTGTAAGAAGGCATCTAAACCATTATATCATTTGATTATTGGCTTAAAATTGCTTATGAAACCTTACTGAATTTTGAAAATACTAAAGAAATAGACAGAGCCAGCCCAATGGGCTTGTGGATCTAGGCAAAGGCCTAGGGCCTTCAAATTTGAAGGGCCTCAAGATTTTGGATTCTGGGCCTATTTCTTCAATAATATTAGCTTCCAAGCCCAAGTGCCAAAGTATTGAATATGGGCCTCCGTTTTTAACTTAGTCCAAGCGCTGAGATATCTGGGGCTGCCATCCTACGCTGTCTGTTATTGTCAGACATGTCAGGCACGCGCACAAGATGGAAGATCGATCCCTCATCCCTATCTATTCTGCTATGATTTGTTCACACAACAACTCGCTTCCAGACTCGTAATCGATGGAATCACACCTCCTTCGTGGCTTTTGAGCCCTAATTCCAACTCTCGCTCTTCATATCTCAATGGTAAGCATCCAAATTTACGAGTTTAAGTAGGCGATTGAACTAGGATATTAAAGTAGTAGTTATCGTGTTACAAAATTAGGTTATTATTGCATGTTTCCCCTTTTATAGTTACATAAGGTTTTTGACATTTTTTACATTCATTTTGTTGTTTTTTTTATCGATGGAAACAATTAAAGTATGTGATTATCTTTATCTTGTTAAGTGTGAACCAATTTTGTCATTACAAGTGTTTGTGTCACTTGACATTTAGTGTGGAAACTGGGGCTGCAAGTGAACCAAACGAACAAGAGCAAGACCTTGTTCGTATTCGTTTGTTAAGAAATATATGGTATAGGTTTATATATGTGTCTTTTACTCAATCAATGTTTGCCCTAAAATTTGAAATCTCTGATTGAGGCTTTGTCTTTGTTATTGTGTTTGAGATTGTGACTTTGATTGTGGAATTGCAATTGATTATTGATACTATGGTTGCAAATTAAAATTGGGGCTGTGTTTGGAAGGTAGAGAACATGTTCAGACTTTCAGACAAGAGAAGAGAATAGTGAAAAGTGGTTATTGCACAGGCAATAATTCAGATTTCGGTTCCTATTTTATATTTCTTAGAAACTTTCATTGCTATTTGTTATTAGTTAGGCTATATCTAATTGATATTTGCTACAAAATTGGGGATTGTTGTGTTAGAAATTGTGATAATAGTTAGAAACTGTGATAGGAGATATTTGCTAGATTTCAATTGCTATATGATATTTGTTAGAAACCATGATAGTAGTTAGGCTATTTGCTATGTAAAATCGAATCCGAACTTTTGAATCCGATTATGTAAAAAGACAAAAAAACGACTTTAAAAAAATTAACTACGCCAATTATAAACTTTTTAGTTTATAATTGCCGGTCCCAAGCCCGGATAAAGGAGGAGGGTTTTGTTACTAAATATGTTGAAAATGATAATTTTGCAAAATGGCCTCCACTTCGTAGTTCGATTATGGCCTCCGCAAACATAGGAACAACACTGGAAATAGAATTACTGTCACTTAGGTTATAGCCTAGTGGTCAAGAGTAATTATCTCTTGTAGAGAGATCAAGGTTCAAATCTTGAGAGGTATAACTATTTAAGGAGAAAAATTAGCTGTTAAAAAAAATAGAAGTACTAGGACAGGAGCATTATGAGTATTCTATCCCTAATATGCTCTATCATCATAATCTTTTTCTTAAAATTTCGCAATTCCTTTTAAATACAAAATACACAAACGATTATCATTGTAATTTTAGCCGGAGAAGTTTTTTAGTTGTGTAACTTTAAAAGAAAGACTTAAAAGATTGATGAATCAGAAAAAAAAAAAAAAAAAAAAAAATTGGAAATTGGATTTTTTTAGGTGTGTTCTTGCTCATACATGATTAGGATAAAGAAGACATTAGTAAGGAACAGCAAGAAAATAAAGGGAGCTGGTGATAATTATCATGTCCGGAAGGTTGCGATTGAAGTTGATGAATGAAAACTTGTGCTAATGAAAATTTAATGATCTAAGTATAGCAATAGTTTGAATTCTAAAATTTTGAAAAGCAAGATGAAGTTAATCCTTAGTTGCAAGTTGATTTTCATTTGAATCGACTTGTTGGGACTCATTTAGTGCTTAATTCATTTGAATTAACACGTTGGATTGTCTTAGCTAGGTTCATAACCTTTATGCTATAAGCTTGTGGTTTTAAGTTTGTTTATTTATTTACTAGGTTATCACCCGGGACTGCTTCCCGGGTTGGAGAAAGTAATTTAAATAAATCACAAGTTACTTATATTAATAATTATTTATGATGAATACATGCTTATAATCATACAAAAAAGATGACATATTAAATCTCTTCGCTATAAGAAGATTTATAAACTTAATCACAGATTGTGAAGTAGTAAGCTGACTTGGAAACTTATTGATTGCTTATGATTAGTGTTTATAATTTACTTGGTATTAAAAATTTAATGATTTATAAAACAATTAAAAAATAAGTTATTGCCTGTAAGTTTATAACGTATGATTATAAAATATATTTTGAGTCTATATACAAAACTAAATTACCTTCAAAAGCATCCCCAGTTACATTTTTAACACAAAAGCTTGCCATTTCATTAATAAATTCCATCTAGCAAGTAGCTAGATTATGCATAATTACAGTAAATAATTAATCTGTTATTACATTTGCTCAGCTAACATCCACCCTCCCAAGTGCAACTTCTCCATTCTCGCTCCAAATCATCGATCACCTTTCTGATTGACCTATTGCCTCCCATAAATAATTTGTCGTTTTTGTGCAGCCAAACTTTCCACAAAGTCGTGATCACTAAGTAGTCCAATGATATCTTGCAACATTCTTGCAAATTTCTGCACCAGTCAACCATAATAGAAGAGAAGTTTAGTCGTGTTTTATTTCAAATGGGTCGAATAAAAAAATTTAACTAAAAATAAAACGGGTGAAATAGGCGGGCCACATACTCAAAACATGGTGAAACTCGCCCAAAGTATTGCTATATTGATACAGACAATCTCCTAAACTGTCATGCTATTACTATAATGTATTTTTTATACTCAACGAACTAATTATTTACATGAAATGATTGAAAATGGACAAATTTGTTATGAATCAGCCCAACCAGACTTCACTTATACTAAAAAATTATCTTAGGCCCAAACCCATAGTGACCAGTTATCCGACCGGCCCGCAACCCGACCCGCCCGTTCATGTGCTTGTGTGTGTATTACCAACCGGGAGGTAGGAACCGTGGACATGAAATTCCAGTGTAGTAGGTTGTTGTGAACCTGGGTGATGGTGAACAATATCCTATTAAATCTATATGTTGTTTACAGAAAGCTCACCACTTGATGAATCCAAATGTGCTTCAATAACCGTTAAACATATTCAAAGTCCTATTTTTAAAGGCTCTGCCAGAAGCTTCACACCTTGCTTCTTTTACCGTTGATCTAATCAAAACACCACAAATTATATTATAAAAATGTGTTTCATATTTGCTCAGCATTAAAAACTTACAAAAATAAAAACTTACAAAAATAAAATTAAAAACTCACATGATCAAAACAATTAAAAACTTACAAAAATAAAAACCTACCCAAAAATGTCGATGCTTGGTTGAGTGTAAGGATTGTAAGCAGGCTTGACATGCAAAGAAGGCTTAACATGCAAAGCAGGCTTGACATTCAACTTAGACATTCCTGGAACTCTAGATGGAATGATAAAATACTACATCTTGGATATGATTGCTGAAACAAAGGGTGTAGATTTTATTTGTATTAGTTTATTGCAAACTACAATAGTTCTTGTTAACTTGAATAAGATCATTATTTACCCAAATGAGAGAAAAAAAATATGAACGCCCTGCAGGACCCCAAGACTTGGTCGAGGATCACATATTAGCCCTAAAACTATACATAAAAAAATAAAAAAAATTAAGTGATGACACTTTATTAGCATGTAAAAAAGGGCTAATTAAGTAAGGTTTCTTAATAGACCCTGCTTTACTACGTAAAACAACTAACAGCAACATCGAAAATGAGCCTTCTGGAACCTTAGATCAGCTGCAAAAAAATTTGTTCTTGTAAAAAAAAGCATGCAACCCTTTTGCCATACTTGCAATTGTAGTACGAAGAAGCTACGTGTGTAAAAAAACATACGACACGAGTATATTCATTTTCTAAAACCATCAGCTGAAAGATATCCACCTCCTCCCATTAGCATCTCCAAAATAAAATATCAAACTAATAAATATCACTTCATAAGAAATCCACCGTCAATGATCACAACAAATCAATAATATTAGTGAACAATGGACCAGGTCAAGGTGAGTTGACATACCAATAGCTCCCTGTCCATTTTCATTTCTTTATAAAAAGTATTATTGGCTACAAACTAACAGAACTGCTTTATTATTATCTGTGTAGAACAAACCAGGAATGCCTACATGGCTACATCTGTTGTAATTGTGCTTCAGAAAGTGTTCAGGCCTGGTATCATGAGCACCATCATATACTTGACCTACTCAAAACATTTGACCTATTAGAGATAGAAAAACCCAAATCGATCAATCTAATAAAAGTGAAACTTCATTTTTTTTTAAATCAAAGTAGGATACCTCTTAACAGATTGAGTTGAAAACATAATCAAAACGTGTAGCGTTAAAGCAAAATGAAAATCTCAAAAAACATATTCAATCGCGCTATCAATATGTAAATCGAAATCAAGATCATCAACATCACGCAATCAAAAGCCAGATTCATACCGCTTTGTAAAAAACCTAATTGATCTCTTGGAGAGAAGCACAAGCCGCAACATCATCCAGGTAGACTTCAATCGGATCGTTTGTCTTCAATTCTTAACCACGGATCATTCGTCAATGTGATTGCGGTTAACGATTGCAGAGGAAATGTTTCGCGATTGTGAAAAGATATAGATTAGGGTTTGAGATTGATAGGTGAACGCACGATTGAAAAGGGTTTGGAATGGATGAAGATTAGGGTTTAGAATGGAGACAATGATGCCGATGATGAAAGAAAGAAAAGAGTCCTCAAATAGATAAATATATAGGGTCCGAAATCATTGGGTCGGGTAGCTCAAAACGGGATCCGCGAGAAAGAAAATCATCCATTTATTTTCCCGCCAAAACCACACTCAGAAGGCCCTAATTTTGTGACACGTGTCCCATATTTTTTTTGTTTATTATATACTAGGTTATTGGCCCGTGTGACACACGGGAGAAACAAATAATATTTGTATAAAGTTTAAAGCTATAACTAAGTGATATTCGATATTAATGCAAATAACATCCTTAATATAATTTATGAACTTATAAATATTTATTTGTATATAACATTGGAGGTTTTATTTGTAATTATCCATCACTGTCTAAGATTAAAAGTTTGAAACCGTCATGCTTTTAACTCTTGAGAGTGCCACATATAGCCTGTCCGTGAGTGAAAGCCGGTTGCCTCAAGAACAAACCAACCCTTGATAATAATTGATCCTAACTCTTGGTGATTGTCACTGCGAAACAAACACATAGTGGAAATTATCTTCTTTGTAACTTGAAAAGAATTCGCTCATAGGAATTAAAATAACTTATTTTTTTATAAACCGGTCAATATAATACACTATTGACCTATTGTTAATCAATTTTTGGACAAATGTATTCCCATACAATTTGAAAGAAAAGCCATTTTGACCCATAGAACCCAACCATTTTACACCAAGCCAACAAAAGGGGATTATTTATTGACCTGGTATTTCCCAAATGCTCAGCCTCATGCACATGCTTGTTACCAATTGCTATGAAAACTAACAATGCTACAGTCAATATTCTTAAGCATCTATGCAAGCTAAAAGTATAGGATGTGTATACATATGTGACAAAATATAAACTCCTATATAAAGTTCAATTACATGTGACCATATATGTCTAGAAGGTTTGCCTCTTTTTACAAAACAATTCGATAGATGATAGACCCACCAAAAAATAGAAAGCCACTAAGCCAAAACATTTTTGGTCCAGGATTTTAGTTCCTTACTTCCTTTTACAAAAACAATTAGCAAATCTGATCCCAATGATAAAACGGGTCAAAATGGCCATCTTTACCCGTTATCCCATGAGATATTAAAACTAAGTACTCCACAAAAATCTTCAGGAACTAAGACAATATGCTAACACCAAGTTCAATTCCACAACATGTTATCCCTCCCATAAGGTATTGTTAGCATCCAAATTAAATTAATTAAGTTTATCTTAAATTCCCTAAATCTACGAATTCGAGTCATTATATAACAACTTAACAGAAGTAAAAAGGTTCTAGATTATAAAAATATATAGGTTACTGGCTATTGAGCTCCTAAAGAGTAGTAGATTCCACTTACTTTTTTTTTAACGGCGAGTTTCTACAACAGGCGATAGATATCGTACCCACCACATTGGCAGGCCCTCCACCCCACTCTGGCCAAGACTATGTTGTCTTAACCGGGCCCACGCTTGGCATCGGAGTTTGGCTTGGCGCTCCCCGAGAAAATTTCCAGCCTACTGCCCACCCGAAAGACCGGTAGCGTGTAGTTGCAAATAAAACCTTGAGAATAGAGAGTATTACAAATCCTTCAACAAAAAAAGGCAAATAAATTCGTAAAACATAGCATATAAGTTGCAACAATAATTCCCAATTCCAAATTCATTAGTGGATTTTAAGGAACACATATTGGAAACAATATAACAGATCTTAATAGTTGTATAACAAAATCAGCATATCAAAACAGTCCTAAAATCATCAGTAACACATAAAATACAGTGGAGAAGCCAAAACCAAGAAATCTAAATACTAACCTAGTAATCTTTAAGTTGCAACTTGCAACTGTAATATGTGACTATTCACATTCAATTAGATATTTGGGTTTATTTAATTTAAGGCTTAGCTAAAAACCTCACAAAGATGAAATGGGAAAAACAAAAAATAATAGATTCAATCTAAGAAATCAAAGAATAAGAGATGAGTTAATGTTAAAATTTGACCTAATCTGTATAATCTTACCCTATACTGGAACGATCGGAACCAAATAGCATTCAGAAAAGATGAATTCCAACGATGTTTTGCATAGACGATTTTGGCATCAAAAATTTGGCAGATGGTTGATCTGAAACGCCTCCTATGGAAGTTCGCCAGAGGGAGAAATCAGCGTAAAGAGGGAGAAGAAAATTACGGCTTCAGAATCAAGATAGACAGCCAAATAGGTAGATGAGGATTGTGAAGAACTGCAGATATGGATTTGGGTAGAGATGATGTTGCATAGATGATTCTACCATCAAAGGAAACAGAGGATAGGGTTTCTGAAAAGCAACAAAGGAATAAAGGACGGGTCGGGTTTATGTCAGTTGATCCGCGAGTAACACTATAGCGGGAAAACTAAATTGAGATTGCACCATAGAAAGCCACGTGTCCCATATAAGGTTTCTTTTATTATATATATAGATAATAGATTTATATTTTTCTACTTATTATTATTAGTATACATTTACTTGGCTCATGAACTAGAATCATCATGATGTCGACATGTAAACGGATGGTACTTCCCTGGCTCATAAGGGTGGAGCGGTGTCCCTTTCATGTGCCCTAACCCCCCTCTAATTTTGTATTGACACGTTATTTTTACCCTAAACTATCTTAACACCGCTAAATCAATGGCACTACTCTTTTCATCTATCCTAGAACCAAGGGTCATACCCATTTACCATTCACATAGTTTATAAACTTAACCCGCCCAAAATACCCTAGAGAGTAACGACGGTATACCCGCCTAAGGTAAGTAATCTAGACCCCTTAAGGTAAGTAACCTAGACCCCTTACTCCCATAACTCCCCTCCACCCTAAATTCTTTTTTTTTTTCAAAATAAATTATTTGTTTATATATAAAATACTGGCCGAGTTACATCAATATCACAGGTAAGCGAGCAACAAGCTGCGCCGCTACCCCTTTCTGAATAGCAAACCCTAGCCTATTAAAGACAAACCTTTGCCCCCCTGTTGATGAGCAACTGCTGTGGACAACCTTTTGGACCCTAGTTAACAAACGGATAGCTTCTGGAGCTAGGGAGCCAAATGTGTCGAAGGCAAAAGGGACAAATGCATGTTTGTTATCATCGGATAAAAAGGCAAGTTATGTGGAAGACGTATGCTTTAAACACTAATCACATTAATGCAAAAATAAAAAAATGTGAGTCGTGTCGAAGAACACACAGAAAAAAAGAGCCTAGAGTCGAACCAATGGGACATGATAGAGATAGACTTCCCAAAAATAATCAATCTGCAGCCGCCCCATTCTCATTTCCATTCACTATACCACCGTTTTAATATAATAATAATAATAATAATAATAATAATAATAATAATAATAATAATAATAATAATAATAATAATAATAATAATAATAATAAAGTTCCACATGACCTAAAATATAAAAGCATTCATATTATCTTTTCTTATAAATTTGATTGTGGCATCTCTCTTTTAAATAATATTATATCCCTTCAACTCATGTTTAATTTATGAAAAAAAAAATCTATACTTGTTTTATTTTTATAAAGTAACGCTTTTATACATCCAATATATAAAAGCACCTCATTATTGATTCTTTTGGGTACCCCCACATTGAGATTTTTTTAATTCATTTTTCTTTATTAGTATGGTTATGTTATGCACTAAAAATAATTAGTCTGTTTTACCTAAGCTATTATTAGTAAATAGGCCGGTGTATTTAAATTTCAAGGTTTATCATCTAGAGTGAGCAGGTTTAGTAGGAGGTATATGTTTGCACTACGTACGTAGGTGAGTTTATTATTAAAGAAAAGCTACATTCTATAGATGGTAAATAGGCCTTAATCAGCTGGCACACTATTTTCTTTTCACTAACATCTATACTATCTATAATAAGAGAAAATGGGCTGATGTAAATCTGCCTTAGTGTCAACTCCTAAGCTATGCCAAGTGTCAGTGCTGATGTCATAATTCCTTTTTGTATTTTGTAATCTATATTAATATTAATCTAAATAATATATTGTACATAATTAAAGGGGGTAATTTGAATTTTAAAAAGACATGGGGATATGTATTATGCATCCCGCCCAATCTCATCACACACATCAGATCCACAATTTTCCTTCTTCCCTCTGGCGATTTCTAACCCTAAATTCCATCTTCAATTGAATCGCCTCCTCCGGATTCAAATTATAATTTCAATCCCTCACTCACTCTCTCTCTTAAATCCAAAGTGCCCTCATCTTTCAAAATTCATCTAGGGTTTCTCTGTTTATCTACTTAACTCTCTATCTCTCTCTAAAATCCACCTTCTTCTTTCTGCAACAGGCGACGAGTAGGGTTCCTACTAACAAATTGAGGAAGAAGAAGAGGAGTTGGGATCGGTCAAACAAACCCTAACCCTAAGATTTGGGTCTATTCAACCTCTACAATGAAGAAGAAGAGTTGGGATCGGTCATACAAATACCAACAATCCACCATTCATCGAATTTGTTCGATACCAACGAAGTAGTGACGAGAGTTGAAAACCCTCACGTCGGCGTCAAATTCATTCTTGTAAGCCAATCGATTTCTTTTTACTTCAACTTCAACCAGATCGATTCGATTTTCACTTTACAGGATTCGTTCTTTTTCTTTGTTCGAATTTTGCTTTGTTTTCAACTTTTTAGGTATCAATGGCGTCAGATCCGAAAACTTTGTGTTCAGTGATGTCTCGGTAAGACCGTAAAACCTTCAATACAGTTAATTTTTGTTTGTTTTAGTTGTTGATTGACTGTTTGTGATTAATTTAAGTTGTTATTTGTAGGAATGTTTGTGTTGAAGTAGGATTTAGGGTTTAATGTTTCTTTTAACGTATGTAGTTGAATCAGGCTTCAAACAGCTCAAAGTAATATTCAGCTGCTCATTGTTATTGTTCTTGCTTCATCATTATTTGTTTCTAATTTTTTTTCTTTATTGTTGAATGCTCATTGATCATAAACCAGTTTAATATTTATGTTTTTTTTTCAACACACTTAATTTCTATGATAACATTCTTATATTGTTGGATGACTGATATGTTTGATTAATGTAACTATTCAAGGGTTTTCCAGTTCTGCACGTAATCGATCTCGAAAGCGAAACCGAGAACCCGGGTTTAGTAGTAGTGTTGATGATCATGAAGTTATTGATGTTGAGGATATCACTGTTTTATATTATTATTAAAAACACCCAGTTCTGCAGTGCTTCTGAACCAACTGTTCAACATGAAATATTTGCTATTAGCTTTATAATAACATGTTCTGGTTTTGTTAGTTTGTATGTTGTGTTTAGTATGATTCAAAAGGACTTGTAGATTAACAAGAAAATTTTAGTGAAACCAAGAATTAGTCTATATGCATTTTTGTGATTTTTTTTAATAAATGCAGAATCAGATGATAAGATCAAATGTTACGGTTCAGCAAGTCCGTTTAAAGCCGGGACACATACTTACGTTCATTACTCAGATGTATCGAATCAAGAAGGTAATGTTTTTTATTCTTGAAGAAGGTAATGTTTTTGATTCTTGATCTGTATTAAATTGTTTCCTTTACTCACTTAAATTGAATTACAAGATATGGGTAGGGTTTCTCCGGCATACTCACTTAAAGCCGTTTATTAAAATTGATGTGTCCGTTCTTCCGTCCAATCCATCTGCCTCATTGATTCGATTCAGTATTCTTCACCCAAAAGGTTTTTTAGGGTTACTAATGTTATGTATTTCGATTCAGCCGTCATCAGGGTTTTTTTTTGTTTGTTACGAATCCTCTTAACCTCTTCATATTCTCTAATTCGATTTGTTGTTTTGGTGATATAATCAAAAGTTAAAATTTTCATCTCATGTTCTTCCTTTTTGTAATAGATATGAAGATGTGAATAGTGGTGATGAAATTTCATTGGGAACAACATGCAGGAAAATGAATGCAGAGTAAGGTGTAACTGTAAGTTTCTTTTCTTTAACTATTTAGCTTGATCAAATCCATAAATGAGTGGTTTTTTGTGTTCTTCCTTATTTATGTCCAGCTTAATGATTTTGGTTCCATGGTTGGGGTCTACCTGGTCTACAAAATTGAGGGTAGCATTTCCTACGAAGGTATGTCTTCCGGATTCTGAGTTATGTTCGTAATCTATGTTTTTAGTATGCAAAACCTGTACTGTTTGACCTTTTTAAGGTTCAATGGGGTTTTTGAAGTATATATGTAATTATGTAACTGGGTTTAGTTTTAGTTACAAAATTGGTTTAGAATATGCGAATTTGAAATTAATATACATGGATTTTAAATTAGAATTTGAGAATTTAAGATGTGGTCATACGGAGATGGAACTAATTCTTTAGCCATGGCTAAATGAGTGGGTTAGATTGTGAGTTTTTTTTAACTGTTTGTGGATCTACTATTTAAGGTAATTTCTTTAATCATCTCTTTTCTTGATTCTGTTGTTACTTATCAATTTAGGTCAAAAAGATTGTCTTTTTCGTCTGTGATTTTTGAATTTGTAGTTGAAATGATGAGTTTAGTTTAAAAAGACTGTCTTTTTCATATGTGGTTTTTGAATTTGAAGTTAAAATGATGAATTTAGTTAAAAAAGATTGTCTTTTTATCTGTGTTTTACAAATTTGCAGTTAAAATGATGAATTTATCTGTGTTTTATTCGTTTTGTTTTGTTTTGATGAAGTGCGCGAAAGAAGGAACTGAAGAACAAGCAGAGGGAGGAAGAGAGGCGTCGTAAGGAAGAGGAGAAGGTATAATGATAGATTGTTGTTTTGATTATAGTTTGATTCGTAAGACATTGTGAAGTTTTCATTTACATTTTCAATCTGGATTGTTGTTTTGAGTGATTTTAAGTTATGGATTGTGTGAATAATGAATGCTAGGAGTTTGTTAAAGTTGTCAATACGTTTAGAATTCTGGAAATAGGGATTTATGGAGCTTGAATTGACTGTTAGAAGATAGTCTGATAGTTTGATATTGTGGATAAATGGATGAATTTAGACTTACGGTTACATGTTTAAGAGATTGTCAAGTTTTATTCGTTTTGTTTTGATGAAGTGCTCGAAAGAAGGAGCCGAAGAACAAGCAGAAGGAAGAAGAGAGGCGTCGTAAGGAAGAGGAGAAGGTATAATGATAGATTGTTGTTTTGATGACAGTTTGGTTCGTAAGCCATTTTAAACATACTAACATCATCTATATAAGTGACGGAGTTGTTGGAGATGATAGCGCAAAAGAGAATTCCGATCTTTAGAAGGTATTCTTTCGTATGATTTGCTAGGGTTTTATGACATGTTTTGGATTTGAAGTTTTGATTATGATTATGTTTGTATGAATGTACAATACGGTTTATGAATGTTTACAAGTAGATTTTGGCTAGGAAGAAGTAGCTCTGTAGGTAGGATTATCATTTATGAAGTCTGTTAATGATCTAAATGTGGAAAAACTTGCTCGTGTAAGCTTCATTTTTTTCTTCATGATTTTCTTCAGAGATTTGTATGTTCGTTTATCGATTTTTTTCTTCATGATTTTGAGTTGATCTGCATTTAAGCTTCATTTATCGATTTTTAAATTTCACTTATCAATGCTTTTCTGCATTATGTTTTTGTTAATCTGCATTTTTGTTTCACTTATCGATATTTTTCGTCATCATTATTCGTTAACTTGCGATTAATGTTTAGTTTTTTTGATGAATTGATCTGCAGCCGTCGGATGGAATTAGTAAGTTCGTGTTTGGAGGTCAGGTTACTGATGAAGAAGTTGAGAGTTTGAACAAAAGGTCTGAGATCTATCTATCTACTGATTATTATATTTATTTCAAAGATAATGTTCAGTTTACGTTTTGTTTATTGATTGTTGGTCAGAATTTAGTGACAGAATTTGAAATTAGACATCAGAGTCAAACTTGTAAACAAATAATCTCGGATCTAAAAGTCAAATTGATGATGTGTGTTACCTACAAAACAGGGGAAAGCCGTTTATAAATAATTTCAAAATAAAAAAGGATTTAGCTTTAAGTGTCCTATTAAAAAGATTGATGTAACAAACTCAAAAGTTTTATTTGAGTTTTGAAATTGTTTAAGTTCTAGGGTTGAGTTTGAAAATAGTATAGTTTCTTGTGTAACTGTTGTTGTTATGGTTTAAGCACAAAAATAGATAACTTGATGAACTATTAGAAGCATAATGAAGAAAAGCGAACCTTGGAACTATAATACTAAAAATGGTTGTACCTGTTATTGTTTTCTATAAGTTCTATGTTGAACTTTCAAAATCAAAACATAAACTACTAACTTGGGATCAGGGGTGGACCTACCTTAGGGGAAGGGGTAGCCTTCGCTAACGCTTGGCCCTCCGGCTGTAATGTAAATTTTGGAAAAATTTGACATTTCTTTGACCTTTTTTCAATTTCGTTACCGCTTTTTTATAAAACGTTACCGCTACAAAGATTTTCTAGATCCGCCACTGCCTGGGATGACGGTTCTGTTTGTCACATCATTTTCTTATTTATGTTGCTTTATGGAAGGATTTTCATTTTTCAATACTTTAAAGGCCAACCTAATGTAATTACTTCTTTATGGTTTTTATGTTGGTAAAACTTCATCGTCATAAGGTATCATGTACACGTTATTATATTTATTTTTAATCAAACTTTTTGCGCTTCATTTCAGGAAACCTGTTTCAGGATACAAGTTAAAGGAGATCACCGGAAGTGGTATATTTGCAGCCGGTGGAGAGAATGGTGAAGAAGACACTGATGCTGCAAACGGTACCCCGTCAAACCCAATAGGCGTTCGGATGTATCAGGTGGAATGTTAATACTATAGCAAATGGAGATGTTTTTACTTTTTCGGTCTATTTTTTTCTTCTAATTCTAATGATATGTTCATCAGCAAGCGGTTGCGGGGATTAGTCACATATCATTTGGCGAAGAAGAAACCGTGTCTCCTAAAAAGTCAATCTCTGAAGCTAAGCAACGTGAGCTAAGTGGAACGCTGGATAGTGAATCCGAAGCGAGGTTGAAAAAGCAGATTTCCGATAGGTGGGTGTTCCCAACACTAATGTTTAACTTTGATTTGTTCAGGTTGATGATGAAGAAAAATTGATAGGTGGACACTAATGTTTAACTTTGATTTGTTCAGTTTGATAGGCGGGTGTTCCCAACACTATTCAGTTTTAGTACAAGAAGATTAATAAGTAAGATAGTTGTTGACGGCGAGGTTCCTGCCCTCGATTATGACCATACGGGCCAGTTTATTTTCTGCGGAAATATTGTTTATGTTGAGACTCAAAGGTTAGTGTACTAAATGAGTAATAATGAGTTTTATCTTTTAGGATTTTCTTTTTGTTATGGTTTAACCCTTAACACAATTGTAATTCTGTCCTTGCAGTCATAATGAGCGGTCTGAAATCGCGTTTGTGACATTCACGGATAGTCAAGGAGCTGAGACCGATGTTCTTCTTTCGATAGTTAGCTTTCATCTTTAGATCTAATCTATTATATATAATAAATGAAAATTATTTGGGCCACTGTTGAGTGAAAACAGTGTTGTTAAAACAGTGGTTTGAAACCACTTTTGGGTTAAAACAGAGTTTTAAACCACTGTTGGGTTAAAACAGTGTTTCAAGCCACTGTTGGGTTAAAACAGTGTTTCAAGCCACTGTTGGGTTAAAAACAGTGTTTGAAAACACTGTTGAGTCAAAACACTGTTGTTAAAGCAGTGGTTTGAAACCACTCTTGGGTTAAAACAGAGTTTTAAACTACTGTTGGGTTAAAACAGTGTTTGAAACCACTGTTGGGTTAAAACAGTGTTTCAAGCCACTGTTGGGTTAAAAACAGTGTTTGAAAACACTGTTGAGTCAAAACACTGTTGTTAAAGCAGTGGTTTAAAACCACTTTTGGGTTAAAACAGAGTTTTAAACTACTGTTGGGTTAAAACAGTGTTTGAAACCACTGTTGGGTTAAAACAGTGTTTCTAGCCACTGACATTTACGGATTAAAAACGTAGTGATATAATTTATAGAGAAGAAAGTGAAAAGGACCATAATGTTTTTTCAACAACAACAATTCTAACCTATAACATGTTGACACCTCAAGCTCTATATCCTTACAAAAAAGTTGTTTAAAGTTACTTGATCATGTATCCTAAAACCTGTGTCCACTCTGGTATCATATACATTAAACTGCTGAACATATATAATATGTATTTATGTTATCTAAGTTAGTTAATTTATCACTGTTCAGATCTTGGTATGAGAATAATATCTTTGGGATCTGTAAATATATTATTTTTTCTGATTTATTTATAATCAACATTGTTCTTTTTTCGAGATTTCATTTTTCTGCTTTGTGATTGGTATGGTTTGCAGGTGGATGTTGCGATGTTAGTGGTTCTTTGTAAGGGTTTACGCAGAGCAGCAAGTTAAGACACTTATGGGTTAGTATTTTTACAATTACTACAGCTGTTTCATTTTTTTTCTTGGGAATTTTTGTTGGATTTTTGTTGCTGCGACTGCTGATACCATATAAGACTTGCAATGGTGGTGCCTACGCAACTCATATCCAAGGTTAGAGAAGGTAGCGATTTTATTATTGTTCCCATATAAGACCTGCAATGCTGAATTATTTGGTGTCTTTCAGGTCAAAAGCAAGATTGATTTTAAACCTTGCAGCAAGCAGAAAGTTCAATATTCTATTTATATCCTACACGTCCTTCTTCCGTTCTTGAAGCGTCTCAATGAGGTATAAGAAAAGAAGAAAACGATAGAGGCTGAAATTCAAGGTTTATGCTTTTAACTTCATATGATCACATAATTGTGGCAATCATCCAAGCTTTATGTAATTTTTCTAAATGTATCTTTATGTACAGGGTGTGCTCTATCAAACGTACAATTGAAGGCGGTAAACTGTCACTTGGACGAGCGCATGTATAATATTTTTATCTGGTGATAAGTTTTTAATTAATTAAGAATACACCATGGATCTTTCAACCTTAGGTCGAGAACAAGATAAAAGATTTGTTCACTTTTTAATATGGTTTTCTTTCAAGAGGACTTGTGCAAAAGTCTGATCCCATAAGAGAATTCTATTCTTGGATTTAATATTGTTGGACAAACATAATCTGGATTACATCAAATTTGATGTTCAGGTAGCTTTTTTAAAATTTATTAGTTTCGATTTCGTTTACGTTTGAATTTGGGTTTGACGGTAGCCTTCGCGATTGATGGTGTTAATCGGTGGGTTAAAACGACATGTGATTTTTCGTTATGTTTGTCAAATAATATAAGAATACAATGAAAGTCTCTTTGGTTTTAGATAATTGGACGAAAATATAAAATATGTTGCAATAAGTAGTAAAAATATGTTTGCAATATTTAGGCATATGATTCAGATCATAAAAGTTCATTAAGGAATGATTCAGATTATAAAGGTTCATTAAGAAATGATATATTTATAGTATGGTTTGTATGTTAACTTTATTTTTTATTTTCAGCCACTTACGGATTTCAAGGAATGATGGTCAGTACATTCAATGACAAGGTGCTATAAAGAACCAACAGGTTGCCAGGAGATGCTTCATTAGAGAAGTCAATGCACTAGCTGGATTGGGTAGAAGTTTTAATTCCTGCAGACTGTGTTAACCCAAGATTTGTCGAAGTCACTAGCAAAAAGGTTGAGTTGATGTTTCGCTTTCATCCTACATTTGTCAAGTTTTTAGCAATTAGGTTGGGAGCATGAATCTGTCGTTGGAATAGATTCACGGGGGCATTTGGGTCACTGGCAACGAGTTGAAAAGGTGGAGTTTTTGTTCCGGATCATTTAGAGGGGTTCTTGGGGTTGTATTTTGTATCTAAGGTCGCTTTATTTATTTTGTTTTTGGTGTTTTTCCAGGTTATGTTCTCTTTTGGTTTTATCGAAACAGATGGTCAAACACTTGGAGACTTTTTGGACTGTGTATGAAGTTTAGACCACTTTGAATATTTAGTTCCTCATTATAGCTCATTTGTCATGATTGTTAACTGGCGAGTGAATTATTAGCTTTGGCTTTTGTGGTAATTTCTAATTAGAGTTATCATGGCAATCTAATTAATGTAAGATGTTTTAACATTTCTTTCTTTTAGGAAATAATAGTTTTTTTAATGTCAGTTAAAACAAATAACTTGATTTTAAATTTCAATAACTTTATAGGGAAATAAAAATGTTGATTGAATATCGCGTTTACTTTTTAAGTCTTATAATCAAGTATATAAAATATAAAATATTTTTTATCATAGACACAAACCTAACAACATATTATTTGGTGAGTTTTACTTGAATAGTTATTAACCTGACCCAACAACACTGATTCTAAAAATATGTCACTTATAAGAGATACGAAGCTTCTATATTGAGATCGTTTTCCTCTATGCTGCTTCTAATCAAATTCAACACTTGCATAAACTTTAGTGAAGAAAAAGTAAGTTAGCTTTAATAGATATGGATTTATAAGATATCAAACAAGTCTTATTTTACATATAAACGTAGACAAAAACTTTTATCATTATACTTATAATACTAACACATATTGTCTTTAACATTGTCTTTAACTTGCATAAACTTTAGTGAAGAAAAAGTAAGTTAGCTTTAATAGATATGGATTTATAAGATATCAAACAAGTCTTATTTTACATATAAACGTAGACAAAAATTTTTATCATTATACTTATAATACTAACACATATTGTCTTTAACATTGTTTTATAAAGATATGTAACTAAACGCAAACAATTTAAATGATATATTATAATCTATTTCGATGGTTGTTAAAGCTACCCGTGTGGTCACACGGGTCCTACACCTAGTACATTATATGGGATACAATACAATATGTGTCAAAAGAAGAAGAAAAAAATAGTAATGACTATATATGGAAGTACGGATACATTGAATTTGAGTTGCTGCTGCTATATATAATTGGCCCTTTCTGTTTTGATATGTATTATACGTTTCTTTCTAAATAAGAGAAGCTATATAGGGTGAAGGGGGTGCCCCCAAAAATGTATGGGGTGCACCCCTTATGTGGGAAACTATTTTTTTTCTTTTTTAATTAATTAATAAATGAAAAAAAAAATTTACCAAAATAAAATTGCAATTAAATTATAAAACTTACTAAAAAACCATTACATTAAATAAAAAATAAAAAAAAATATTAAATAAAATTAAACCTACTTAAAAACATAATTTTAGAAACTACATGGCCAATTATATTTTTTGACCATTTCATGTTTTCGTGCTAGTGTGATTTCCAACCTAATCGAGATCTTTATCAAACCTAATCGATCTCAACGTCTCTCGATGTTCTTGTAATCGCTCTTGTTTTGCCTATCCATGGTATTGTTTGATTAATTGAATGGGTTGTGAGAATGGGGTGAAAAACTAGAGTGCAAGAAGATGATTTTTATAAAGGAAATTGAATTTTTTTTTATAATATACAACGGCAATATAGCCGTTTCTCCACTTCCCAACAGTCGAAAATGCCAAACATTTCATTCTTTCCCCGCAAACGCCCCGAACATCCTAAGGTATGGTTCAACAATATATATATATATATATATATAGAGAGAGAGAGAGAGAGAGTGTATTATACAAAATGGCTTAACGTACGTTACGTACGCGATGTGAAATCGCATGTTATAAAATAGCATGGATGAAATCGCATATGATAATTTTGATGAAATCGCATGCTGGTTTTTTGTAACAATTTCGCATGTGATAATTTTGATGAAATCGCATGTTGGTTTTTTGTAACAATTTCGCATGTGGTAATTTTGATGAAATCATATGTTAAAAAACCAACATGCGAAATTGTTACAAAAGACCAACATGCGATTTCAATGTGGGATGAAGATCTGACGGTTGAGATGATCGCATACGTAATGTAGGACAAGAGCTCTTGTACGTTAACATAACTATATATATATATAGATATAGGGTAAGGTTATTGTAAAAAAGACCAAAAGTGTGAGAAAGGTAAGAAAGAATATCAGCCATTAGATCTAAATTAATTGAAAAGGGTAAACAAGTAATTTTATCATTAATTCAATTAATTAAAAACTTCCCATAACCGCCACCTTAATTATAGGAAGTATATAACACCATTCAGCAAGTATATAACACCATTCAATGACTAAACATCTGATCGAAACATATTTTTTCTCTATATAAGTATAGCAATATGGTACTCATATTAAAGATTAAAAAATGCTCGTTATTATGGTGTAATTTTTTTTTTAAAAGTTACGTATGAAAAGTTATTGACGTTTAAAAAATACGGGGGGAAGTTACATGTGCATTACCTAATTTCTAGTGGGTTTAAAAGACTATATTGCCCCTAGATATTTCAAACCAGTCCAAATTAATGAAAATATTTTACAATTTGGTCCCTATTAATCTCAACCATTAGATCAAAAGATCTAATGGCTGAGATTCTTTCTTACCCTTCTCACACTTTAGGCCTTTTTTACAGGATCCTCTACACACACACACACACACACACACACACACATATATATATATATAGTGGAGGATTCAAATGAGAAGAATTCTTTTGTAAGAAGAAAAAAGAAGAAGTTTCAACCAATAAGAATGCTTCATTTTATTTCATTTAATATTTGTATTTAATTTTAATATAAGGGTATATTGGTAAACTTACAAAATCACTAATGTGTATTCTTCCCATTTAATAACTAGCTAAATTAAATTTGTAACTCCTTTTCAAAATATATATTTTTTTCAAATTAAAAAAAAACAACTTAATTTAAAGTGTAGAATAAATTACTAGTTGTGTAGGATAAATCACGAGTTGTGTAGGATATATTTCGATGTGTGTAGGATAAATTTCGACTGTGTAGGATAAACTTCTATAATGTGTAAGGTATATGTAGGAAAATTTTGATATGTGTAGGTTTTGTAGATTATATGTAGGATAATTAATAATTACTTGACTAATTAATTAAAGAGAGAAAAATTAATGATATGAGTTATAAATGAAATAGCATTTTACTAATATGCCCTTTCTTCTTTTTCTTCTCACATTAAATTTCTTCTCAAATGAACCTTCCCCTATATATATATATATATATATATATATATATATATATATATATATATAGGCTAATGCTCCATAGAAAACCCTTATATTTTAAAAAAACCCTAGAAAACCCAACCTTCCGACATTTTTTTTTTGAAAAAAATAACACATGTAATATACATGTTTTTAAGAATTTTGGGCCAAAAAAACAAAAAAGCGCCGAAGGAATTTTTTTAAAAAAAATAAACAAGTTTCAGCATTTTTTGTCTAACACATGTTAGTCACAAAAGTTGCTGAAATTTGTTTTTTGTTTTTAAATAATCCTTTGGCGCTTTTTTGTTTTTTTTTTTCCCAAAACTCTTAAAAACATATATATTACATGTGTTATTTTTTTCAAAAAAAAAATGTCGGTAGGTCGGGTTTTCTAGGGTTTTTTAAAAATATAAGGGTTTTCTACCTAGCCCTACCCTATATATATATATATATATATATATATATATATATAGGGTAAGGTTCATGCGAGAACCACCCTTATTGCGAGAACCGCGAGAACCAATGTGAACACAACCTAAAATAGCTAAAAAATCCTAACCCCCCCCAAGCTAAAATGCTAAAAACCAAACCCTCAAAAAACCTAAAAAAATCTATAAAAAAAAATCTAAAATTGTTTTTTTTTTTTAATATTTTTTATGTTAAAATCGCTACTTTTAGTAGCAAAAAAAAAATTTAATTTTTTTTTTTTTTTTTGCTTCTAAAAGTAGTGATTTTTTTATAAAAAATATTAAAAAAAAATTGTGTGATTTTTAGCTAATTTTAGGCATTTTTTGTTGTGTTCACATTGGTTCTCGCAATAAGAGGTGGTTCCTAACGGATCTTTGTCCTATATATATATATAGCTTAGCTAGTGAAATAGGAAAACATTGTAGATTATTAAAGTAGTGTTTGAATAAGTGTTGAGTGGTAGCTTTTCATCTACTCTTAATTATACATACATACATACTTACATGTAAGCAGCGACACAACATTAAGTCAAACAAACGACCGACCGACTTCCTAATAATTTTTAAACACGCGTAGGATCATCATCCTAAGGGTAGGGGTATAATGCTCGGTGAGTGGTGTGGGGAGTGGGAGTTACCGATCGGTGACCACACCCACTTGATTGAGTTGGGTGTTTGAGTAGGAGAGAGAGTGAAAAATCGGGGTATGGTCACCGATGTGATTGAAGAGTGATGGAGGAGAGAGAGAGAGGAGAGAAGAACCAATCAAAAAATATCTAGAGTAATTAACAATATCCCCTGATTGAGTGCAAAATAGAGAGTGAAATGGAGAGTTGACATGACATAATATTATTGGGTAGTATTTCACTCAATCATCTTAAAGTGATTAACCATAACCTCCACCCTAAGGCTGGAGGGTGTGGGGGGCGCCACCCCTCCAGCTAAGCCAAATATAGCGCCCCAAGTCTGACATGTTCCATACCCTCAAATTCAAAGGGGGGCGCCATCTAAGGGGCTCCATCATGTTAACTTGAAGAAGGGGGGTTATCAGGAGGGACCCACTTATTTAAACCAATCAAAATTTTTTTTTTTTTTTTTTTTTTTCTCTATAGCGCCCCACTTGTTTATCACCACACCCTCCATGTTAAATGGGGGGTTATAAAGCCCCCTTGGCTGACGTGGCGCCTACGTGGCGCTGATGTGTCCTTATAAAGCCCCAAGGGGGGTTATCCCACACCCTCTAGCCTAAATAGGATACTATCATTCTGATTGCTTGCTTTACTTCCAAGCAAACGTAAAGTGGTTTGTTTGACTTTAAGGGTTTGACTGTAGCAGTGGTCGGTTTCCGATATCATTTTATCACATCATATACCTTTAGTGGGTGTTAAAGTTCAACACCGCCACTTTTTATTTAAAATATATATATCTTCATTAACCAGCTACATTACATGTGTTAAGCAACAAAATCTGTGCTATATTTAGGTAAATAACTTTGTACTATGATTGTTTGTTTGGTACAAAACAACCGAGATGATTAGCTGTTGAGCCATGCACATCAACCAATGGCCCATGCTTACAAGCTCATCACTTCAATATTATATATATATATGGAGAAGATCATGCGAGAACCAACTCTTATTGCGAGAACCGCGAGAACCAATGTGAACACAACCAAAAATGCCTAAAAATAGCTAAAAATCACACAAATTTTTTTTTTTTTAATATTTTTTATATAAAAATCGCTACTTTTCAAAGCCAAAAAATTAAAATTTTTTTTTTTTTTTGGCCACTAAAAGTAGCGATTTGAGCATAAAAAATATTTAAAAAAAAAAAACAATTTTAGATTTTTTTTAGATTTTTTTAGGTTTTTTGGGGGTTTAGTTTTTTATCATTTTAGCTTGGGGGTGGGGGGGGGGGGGGGGGGGGTTAGGTTTTTTTTAGGTTTTTTGGGGGTTTTAGTTTTTAGCATTTAGCTTGGGGGGGGGGGGGGGTAGGGGTTGGGTTTTTTTTAGCTATTTTAGGTTGTGTTCACATTGGTTCTCGCGGTTCTCGCAATAAGGGTGGTTCTCGCATGAGCTCCTCCCTATATATATATATATATATATAGGGTAGGGTTTCAGCGTGAACAACCTCCCAAGAGTGAACTGCGTGAACATATCTGGACCCTTGATTTCCTTTTTAGTTGTTAAGGGTAGGATTGTAATTATATAAAAAATTAGATTTAAATCATTATTTTAATAATTGAATTAAGTTACATCTTTCCTATTTTAAATTCATTATCCATATTATGTTTTATTTATTAATAAGATAATTATCAAAACAAACAACAAATCACCAGATTTCAAATCTAATTTTTATTTCAGAACTGCGTGAACAGGTCTGGACCCTTGATTTCCTTTTTAGTTGTTAAGGGTAAGATTGTAATTATATAAAAAATTAGATTTAAATCATTATTTTAATAATTGAATTAAGTTACATCTTTCCTATTTTAAATTCATTATACATATTATGTTTTATTTATTAATAAGATAATTATCAAAACAAACAACAAATCACCAGATTTCAAATTTAATTTTTATTTCAGATTTCATCACCAGAATTCAAATTTTGATTTTTAAGATCCACGTAACCTTCATATTTCAACGGTATACACATGTGTACTTGGATATAAATAGAACAGTACACATGTGTACTCAACATCGTACATATGTGTAATTAGCTACATAATACATATATAGAAACAATACCGGTAAAACTATTTTATATTTAACAAATTACAAGTTCCATAATGTTTTCCAAACCAAACAAAAAAACATATAATTACAAGTTCCGTTTCGTAAAAACAATAAACCCAACATAATCGAAAAAACAAAAAAATAATCTTTTACAACTATTCGCCACGTTGTATGCTGAATCATCTTTATCGACCAAGCAAACAAACATATGTGAAATCATCCTTATCGACCTCATACGTGAATCATCCTTATCGACCTTCCATCTCCACTTTTCTCGTTAACGACATCTCCTATAATAGCACAAAAAAACTCAGCAACTAATACTTTGCATAATTCACAAGTGTACATCGACAACCTTACACATTCAATACACAAAAAAATCTAAGATATCACAAAAACAGACGCAATACACATGTGTACATCGCGTTAAAATCAGAATACACATGTGTACATCGCATTAAAAACAGAGCAAAATCAGAATACACATGTGTACATCGCAGTAAAACTAGAGCAAAATCAAAATACACATGTGTACATCGCATTAAAACCAGAGCAAATCAGAATACACATGTGTACATCGCATTAAAAAAAGAGCAAAATCAAAAAATTGAACAAAAAAACTCAGCAACTAATACTTTGCATAATTCACAAGTGTACACCCAATCCCGTGCGAACCCAATCCCGTTGCACATCTTCGAACATACAACGCATTCCACGTACATGTAAACAGTTAGCAACTTTATGAAGTTATATAAGTTAGAAACCAATAATCACCTGAACGTTCAACCACAATTTTGTTTGAAGAATATCTACAATGGTTGAACTCAACTTCCCATTAACACTTGGATTAAGTCCACCAATTGAAATCAGTTCTCCATATGCAGCTGGCTCTTCTGTGCCGGCAAATGATTAATTACCTTCAACAATATTAGAACTGAACGCGTTGCTAGTATCATCACATCGGTCACCATCTTCATTGGTATCCATTTGGGCGAAACGCCAAATTGGTGGTCCCATTACACGCTTCTTTGGGTATCTCTTCGCCCCCTTACCTTTTACCTTTACTTTTACTTTTTCATGCTTCGGTTTTTCTAAAATAAGATTATCATCAGAAGTTAGTGGCAAAATCAAGAAGGGAATACCGAAAGTGTTTAACTGTTGATATAGTTAGTTACCAGAGGTTAAAGCCCGCTTTCTTTTAACCCGATGATGCATTTCCATTAGACAAACAGCGGCCAACTTCTATTCCATATCTTCTTACTATATGCACCTACAAAACACCGATTATGAATACTTAATATCACATAATAACACTCAAATCACACATATATCCAAACACCCCCCCATAATTACCTGTAGCTTGCAGCTTCCAACTAGATGAAAGAACAGAAGCATGAAACAGTGATCTAAAATCTCCTTACTTTTGCATAGATCTCATGAAACAGTGATCTAAAAGCAGGATTCTTCATGATATCATTCTGTAGTTACCATAACAGAGCATCAACAATCAGAAAAAGATTAACAATGTGTCACTCATATCATACAGTCAAGCAATATTAACCTAATTATTAGACTATTTAAGCCAATCTGATCAAAATTACACCTTGTGTTTGCGAGCCAAGTATCTGAGAACGAAAAGTGGATAGTTGTTCTTTCATAAGATCGATTCATAATTAGCGACATTTTCTCCCAGTAATCGGTATAGATCCTGATATATTGATACAAATACATGAGAATTATATAATGATACATAAATTCATGTATGCGACATTTTCTCCCAGGGGTTTCAGCTCGGTTGATTTCTTCTAGAATCGATTGACATTCAAGATCTACAAACCAGAAACCAAAAACCAAAAAACAAACAATTAAGTAAACTTATTGCTCATAGAATCAAACCTGATACGATATACGATTACACTAGGGTTTAAGACGAACCTGAACAGTGCTTCTGTTTGATGTCGATAGGATGGAAGGGCGACGGCGAGAGGTGGTGGTGGCGGTGGGAGGCGGATGGCGAGGATCGATTTAGGGTTCGTTTTTTGTTTAGGGATCGATGGTCTCCTCTGCTTTTCTTTATGTCGATGATATGTGAGAGAAAGATTTTTGTGGGATTTTGAAACCTAAATGTGGAGATAAACGAGATTTATGCAATCAAGTTAAAAAGTAAATTACACATATACCCTTATTCACTTAATTAAATAGTAACAAATAACCAAATAATTACCATCTTGCCATTCACTAAAAATCTCAAGATCATAAAAATCAAGGGCCCAGATCAGTTCACGCAGTTCACTCTTGGGATTTTGTTCACGTTTGAACCTAATCCTATATATATATATAGGATAAGGATCATGTGAGAAGTAGTAGGCTAATTGAGAAACTTGAGAAGCATTCTGGACCACACATTTTCCCTAAGCAAAAAAATGCAAAAAAAAAAAATGCAATTTTTTTTTTTTTTTTTTTTTTTTGTAAAAATCGCAGCTTTTTCTTTAAGTATTTAATTTTTTTTTAATTTTTTTGGGATTTATACACATGTGTATATTGTTAATCTTTTAACTATACATATATGTATATTGTCAATTATGTATAATTGACAATATACATATATGTATAGTTAAAAGATTAACAATATACACATGTGTATAAATCAAAAAAAAAAAAATTTAATCCTTAAATAAAAAGCTGCGATTTTTCCAAAAAAAAAAATTTGCATTTTTTTCACCTTTTTTTTGCATAGGGAAAATGTGTGGTCCAGATTGCTTCTCAAGTTTCTCAAATAGGGTGGACTTCTCTTAGGATCCCTACCCTATATATATATAGAGGCCGGTTATCATACAATATGCCTAATCGTACATTATGTACGCTATAACCACAACCGTCCGATCTCACAACCAAAAAACACGGAGAAACTAATTAATTAAAAAAAAATAAATGAAATTAAAATACGTAATTAGAAGCGACAAAGGTTAAAATCGACAATTTTCATCTCAAGAATCCTGGTAATTCAGTGGTGATTATTCAAAATTAAAAGACTTTTCATAATATTCAAAATTAAAAGACTTTTCATAATATTCAAAATTAAAAAACTTTTCATAATTGATCATGTTTTGTATAATCATAGTTTATATTGCAGTTAAAAAACTTCTTTTGATATTGCAGAAGTTGAAAGTGATGATATTGCAGAAGTTGAAAGTGACGATGATTTTGAGTTATTCTATGCGAATTCACTTTATTTCTTCTCCCACACCATTTAATAACATGCGAATTGTTTGGCTCATGATATGCGAATTCACTTTATTTCCATGCGAATTGTTTCCCATGCAAAAACATGCGAAATTAATGTGAAAAGTAATGTTCAGGTTTGTATAATATGCGATTTCCCATGAGATATTCAATAAAAAAATAGAGCAACATGCGTTTTTGTCTGTTGCGAAATTATTCAAATCATGAGATAATATGTGCGAAATTCATCATCTAGTGAATTATAATATGCGATTTCTCATGTGGCCATTTGTGCGAAATGTGATTTGTCTAGTGCATTATAATATGTGCGAAATGTGATTTGTCATCATCTATTGCATTATAATATGTGCGAAATGTGATTTGTCTGTTTGTGAATGTTAATACCATGTGGCTATTTGTCTGTTTGCGAAATTAATATGTGGCCTCTCATATATAATTAAAAATCATCACAACCATTACAATCAAATAGTATGACTTTCATAATATGCGTAAATTTTAAAAGTATACATTTGCGGTTGTCATTTTTTGCGATTAGAGTTTTAATCGATTGTTGTTTTCTATGGATCTACAGAGCAGCACCGGACGAAACCCAAATGTTGATTTTGAATATGTTGAATTCGCCAGTGATCATGGCGAGTTCATTGGTGAGGAGAGAGTTACGATTGAATGAATTGTCTGTTTTGCCCTTAGCTATGAAAACTAAATCAGGGACACGTGTTTTGATCCTGTAGTCGCGTACGTAATGTACGATAAGGAGATTTGTACCCTACCCTTTACCTATATATATATATATATATTTATTTATTTATTTTCATAAACCATTCTTTGCTCGCAACAAGTGAATGCTAAGAACACCCTTCCATCATATCATATACTTTAACGCACTCACTCACTCGCTATAAAATCTACAAGCAAACTAAAAACCCTACCCCCAGTGGCGAAGCTTGAAAATTTCCACCGGGGGGTCGGAAGCCAGCGGACCTAAAAATTCTATATAAGTAAATTTTTTTCTTATAAAACCACGGGGTCGAAAACGTATATACCTAAAAAATTATATACGAAACGTACATACATAACACTGCTGAGCGAAAATTTCGGGGGTCCCCCTCCGCCCCCCGGCCTACGCCCCTGCTTACCCCTACCTGATCCATCTACACAAGCATATGAACCCTAATTATATACACCAGACCATGCATCCTAAATCAAAACAAACCTATAAATTCCGGCAAGTAAAAGTATGGTGGTTAAAAGTGATAGCAGTAAGTACCTTGACACCCAAACCTTACAACTCACAATGATTACATGCTAATAATAAAACAAGTTAAGATCTGTTTCTAATCCTCAACATCATCATCTTCTTCCTCTGGAAGCTGTATTTCATCCGCATCCTCAACGCCTCCTCCGTCTTCATTATCATGATCAACTGCAAACCATACAAACTCAAAACCACATTTTATGTAATATACTATGTTTCAATCTACACCTTATATTGTTATACACAATGATTTCAAATACAAGAGAAAGAAAATTTAAACACCAGTCAAGTAAATTGCCTTACCAAAAACCAGTTCATTAACATCAGCTGACACATCTTTTTCTTAATAACAATCAGTAACTGGATCAAATGATCCAAGAAAGAAAAAGCAAACAAATCATACCTCTGGAAACTAAAGATTCTGCCACCTCACTGTCATCAAGAACATATGGAAGTTCTAGAAACTGTAGCAAAGCTTCTGTTTGAGGATTACGATTATGCCCTACATACATACAAACACAATACTGTCAGAATACACAACCTGTTTTATAACTCAAAACACTGACTGACAGGTATTTTAGTTAAGATATATACCAGAAAAGGAACCACTAGCACCAGTCTCAAAAGAATTATAGCATGGAACCGTGCGCACAAACTCAAAAGGTTTAGTCCCTCTAGATTGCAGCTTACTTCTAACCCACTGACGACTATCTTCCATGTCAAGTTGTTTACCCCTACAGCCACCACAAAGTCAACTACTTTTTGTGCAGATAATTTTTAGAAAAAAGGTCATTCGATGACATTACCCGAAATATGATCTTCTCATAGTCAGAGGAAAAATAGAATTGTATCTACGAGTTATTGCTAGCCACTCTTCATCATACTGAATCTCATATGGCCCAGGCTCCGATTCAACTTCAATAATCTAACAAAATCAGAAATCACAAAAATTAGAATAGATAAAAAATATAGTTAAACAAAATTCGGGTCAGTTTCTGGTCGACCCCTTAAACATGTTTAGTTAAACGGGTCACGTTTGTGTCAACCCATCTGATTCGTGGGTTGACCCTTTAATTCATATATTTATTTTTGGGACAATTGCATATATCCCCTTATAAAACTTGTTAATTGCATATTTACCCAATCCAAATTTAAAATTGCATATATCCTCTTCCTTAACTTACAAAATTGCAAATATACCCATTTCAAAATACTTTATTAAAAATAAATTATAAAATGACTATTTTACCCTTAATTTTACTAAGCTCTAAAATTGCATATTTACTCGTATCTTTACTAGTTTTTGTGTCTTAAAAAATACAGAAAAACAAATTGTGTTTATTTTTATTACATTTAGCAAGCTACTTTTTTCCCTTCTTTGATCTTTAATAAAAAAAAATTCTTGTATTTTGTCATTATTGTTCATCTATCACGAGCTAAAGTAACAAATCATAAAAAATACAAGTGCTTATCATTTAAACGAAAAGAACAAATGATAAAACTTAATCCATTAGCTACCAAAGAAAAATCTCAAGTTATCGATGATAATTTTATTAATTAACGAAAACCTAAAAGAAATTAAAATATATGAAGTTGTTGGCATCCACAAGCAAATATATCATCCGGTCGAACTACTGTCAAATGAACTTCATGTGATGTCTCAAGCAAACATACCCTATTATACTTAGTAACTCTCAAATGAGATTCTAACAGTGACTGGTTAGTAGTATTCCTTTAATTCATATTTACCTGAACCTCATGATTTTGATGATTCAGAGTGGCAATATAATGAAACAGATGTCAAAATCGAATAGCAACAGTAGATGAAATTGAACTCGGCTTTGTGACAGTAAGCTGGGAATCGAGACTACTGGAAGAGTCGCCGGCCGTGGAATCGCCGGAGAGAGACCCCGACGCCGGCCGTGGAATATCTTGAGAGAGACGCGATAGAAACTGAAGAGTTGTGATTTTGTTGTCTGTGTATTTTGAAGGTGGATTTTTGTCTGATCTTTTAATTTTGGTAGGGACAAATTAGTCATTTTAATAAACAAGGGGAAATATGCAATATTAGTTTGGGCTTGGGCAAATATGCAATTGGGAAGCTTTCTTAAGGAGAAATATGCAATTCTCCCTTTATTTTTTTCTTTAAAATGTGTTTTTATGTAATAGCATAAACTATTTAGGTATTTTTAAAACAAAAATTAAAAGCTTTTAATAAATTGGCACAGTTTAAACATAATTGCTTACTGATATATGTAAGTAAATTTGTGATTTTAGAGTAATAAAGATAAAATGCCATTTTCGTCCCTGAGGTTTGGCCATTTTGCGACTTCCGTCCAAATGTTTGTTTTTCGCATCTGGATCCAAAAGGTTTGAAATCTTGTTATTTTCATCCGGCTCGTTAACTCCATCCATTTGTGTTAATTAAGTCAGGGGTATTTTCGTCTTTTTTGTTCACTTAAAGGGCAATTCGGTCTTTTTCACTTTATGTACAAGCATTCAGCATAAAGTACAAGTATTCAAAATACCTTTGGTAAATAAAAAAGACGAAAACACCCCTAACTTAACTGGAGAAAAAATGGAGTTAACGAGCCGGATGAAAATGTCAAGATTTCAAACCTTTTGGATCCAGATGCGGAAAAACAAATCTTTGGACAAAAGTCGCAAAACTGGCCAAACCTCAGGGACGAAAATGGCATTTTACTCAAGTATAAATATGCAAAAGAATATATTGGGTTAACGGGTTGAGTTCGTGTCAAGCCGCAAATATACGTGCCATGTTCGGGTTCATGTGTCTGACACGATTTCCGTGTTCATGTAATCTTTTTGGGTTCGTGTCACGTTCGACCTACGAACGAACATGACCAGTGTAGCAGCAGCCCTAATGTCACAAAAAAAAAACCAAGAAAAAATGTAAAACCGTACCTGCAAAAATTTTCGTCCAGGGATACACTTATCGAGTGCAAGAAATTTTGTTACGGGACCTTCATCACCATGTTGAACTAAAGCAGCAAATTTGCAATGCAGGTGAGCCGAGAACCAGTAAGGCGGTTTTAACTTTTCTAGCAACTCTGCAGCAGGTTTACTTCCCAAAGTTCTATCCTGAATCTGTACACAAGCTTTAACAGGATTACATGATTAATACTGGCAACCTAACAACCACAATTTACCTAACATAATATAGTTACCTCCTCCTTGAAATAAGGCTTATCGCGTACAAGACGTTTCCAGTTTCCATGGTCAGTGATACCAACGGGCCAATCATGTGAAACAAATATATCGACAGGTTCTTCAATTTGCATGAGTTTGTGAACATCGTACTCGCGTACATGGTATACTGACTTGATATCCCTATCATTATATGGAGGCCTTTCGAAATGTCCTGTTTATGAATGATAAAATTTATACTAGTTTGCTTGGTTTTAAAAAGCGAGAGGCGCACAAAAGCGACGAGGTCTAAAACCGAGGCGTGAAGCGCAAAAGCGGCGGGCTTTTCGTACCCAAGGCGCAAAGTGATTATATATTTTTTTATATATATCCCATAGGTTTTTAGCATCCCTTATCCAAAATATAGCTATAAATAAGGTTTATATACGATTTTACCTATAAGTAAAAGCCAAAAAACCTATTGTACAATAGTTTGATGCTTAAAAACAGCACAGAAACAGCCTATGTACATGAGGCGCGCGCCTCAGGCCTGAAAAACCACCCAAATTTGCGCTTTTTTGGGGCTTTTTTGTAAAAAGAGCGCCTCGGCTACCTAAGGCGCCAAGGCTTGCGCCTAGGCGCGCTTTTTAAAACCCAGCTAGTTTGTTTCCACGAATTTCCTACACGGGGATATAAAGGCCTGCAAATGAAATGAACGAACACGAACAAAGGCGTGTTCGTGTTTATTCATTTAAGTTTAACCGAACACGAACATATAACCGAACATATTTTTTTGTTCATGTTTGTTTATTAAGAAAATAGGCGTGTTCGTGTTCGTTTATGTCCGTTCGTTTAAAATCTAAACGAACAGTTCACGAACATAAACAAACTTAAACGAACATAACTGAACAAACATAAATGAACACAAATGAACACAATTGACTAAACATACACGAACATAAAGTGTTTTTTATACAAATTAGGATTTAATTATGATAACTTCCATTTGAAAACCCATTTTTATTACTACTAGAAAGCCCAATTACCAAACACGAAGGGGCAAAGGTAACAAAAAGGCAAACCTGAAGGGCCAAAGTCGGGAGGTGGATTCACCACCGACTTTGGTATTAGCATATAGGAATAGGATAATATAACTACTTATGTATTTAAACTAAAACGAACATAAGCAAATGTATATAAATGAACAAAAACAGAAGTTCACGAGCATATATGAACGAACAAAACGTGTGTTCATGTTCGTTCCTCTAATTAAATATACAAAAAAAATGTTCACGTTCGTTCATTTATCAAATAAACAAACTTCCCACCGAACAAGTTCACAAACAAACAGTTCATGAACGTTTGGTTCGTTTACAGGCCTGGATATATGAATACAATTACAATATAGCGTGAGTAGTTGTACATTTTTGTAGCTTTTAACGCTTTACACAATTCATGCAGGCAATTAACTAACCTAAATGATAATGGTTAGACTTGTAAATTCCAGAAAGACCACCAATGCGAACGCTTCCAAACTTGACGACTCCTGCAAATCCCAAGAAGTATATATGTGGTGCTGCCCATCCTCCATAGTATCTACATTAATAGCTAATATGTTAGCGATCTACTCATCTTCAGCAGCATATCAACCGAACCGTTTCGACCCGTACCGTTTCCACCCAACCGTTTCGACCCGTACCGTTTCTCCCCGAACCGGGGGTTGTGGGTGCCGGGCGATGGATTCCAATTCATTTGACAACCAAACACATAAAAAATGGAATTGAGATTCCAATTCCAACAATTTCCAATTCTAATTCCAAAACATTCGGCCTAAAAAAAAAAGAATAACTCACAGTTCCCAGAGGTAATTGGATGCTTCATGGTTTCCTCCGATGAAGAGAGTTGGAAAGGGGGCAACTTTTTCTCCTGAGTAATACTTCCAGAAAGAATTCATGGTCCTGTATTTCGGTGGTACACTTAAGCTTTCCAAATCCTTCTCGTTCCTAACAGCCTGCTCAAAGATATATATCTCAATCTTTCTGCTGGAAATAACTGAAAATTACATTAGAATTAGGAAAGTCTAACCTGGAAATCACCACAACAAATTAGAAGATCAATTTTTGTCCTCTCAACTTGTTGTAAATGCAAGAGAGTTGCATAAACATTATCCAGATCCCCGTGCATGCATCCTTCTATGGCAATCTTCATTGATATCTATTAAATGATATACTTATTAGTAGTAGAACTAGAAACAACCAAGCTGCTAATTTTTATTATTAATCGATAAAGAGGAAGGAAGGAAGAAACTAAATAGTATTATTAATCTTTCATTCATTGTAACAATGAATGATATGCGGCGCAATCATTATGTAAAAGAAGATGTCAAATTTAGCGCTTACAGTAGAACTAGAAAGCAACAAAAGTATATGTAACACATGATTGATTGTTCAATTAAGCCAAACAAACAGCTACCCATATTTGGCAGGCAGGGCTGGTTCAAAGTATGTATACCTTACTTAATTTAAGAATTTGTGTCTGAGCACTCAGTATGATTACCAACCAACTAGTATTTCTTTTCTTTCTTTGATGGATGGAAGAACACTAATTTTGGGTTTGAGACAGAGATGTTGGATGATGCTGATAATGAAGTGAGCAGGTGAACTGATTTTTTTTGAAAAGGAAGGAGAGGTATGTGTGTGTGTATAACTGGATAAGTTGGCAAGCGGCGGCCATTGACAGTGGGAAATGGTTGAACATATATATACAAATCAAATCAAATCAGAAGTAAACTTCAAAGAGACACACACACCATCTCTGAATTCATTATACCCTAATTTAATATTAACTGAATATTACTAACTACTAACCTGGTGCTGCAATGGGGAAGGCGAAGGGGGAGTGCTGCTCGAGGATGTTGTACCTAATTACCAAATTAGGTTTTAGTTGTTAGTAATTAAAGACTCAAGTTGGGGGGGTTTGTTCGGAATAAATATACTATTACTTCCTCCACCCCTGCCTGGTGGTCTTGTAGTAAGGGTTTTTATTGCATTGCAAACACATGGATGGGGAAGACAAGAGGCCTAAAATCCCACAAATTTACCTCACAACTAGAAGTGGCAAAATGAATGGGTTGGATTGGATTGGTTGTTGGGTCAGGATGGGTTTGAGTTAGAATGGGTTTGGGTCAAGATGGGTAAAAGAAAGAAGAAGGTTAGGATGGGTTTGGGTCACGATGGGTTTGGGTTAGAATGAGTTTGGGTCAGGATGGGTTGAGAGTAAATCAATAATAATAAAAAATGAAAAAAAATATAAAAAATAAAAAAACGAAAAAATAAATAAATAAAAAAAGTAAAAAAACGAAAAAACTTAAAAAAATTAAAAAAAACGAAAAAAATTAAAAAAAAACGAAAAAAAAAAAAAAAAGTATGCTGTCTTCTTGCTTGCTGTCTTTCAAGTGTTCTGTACCGCAAAATAGACGTCTAGAAAGTGTACATATAACCAACCAGCAACGTTCCGTACCGCAAAATAGAAAGCGACCAAAGCAAATGTCCACCTGTTCATCACAAGCAACATCATACAGCCACTTTTTAGGCTTTGTGTGAATAATGAAACATAAAGGGCTCAGAAGTTAAAATCACTTACTAGGTGTAAAAGAAAAGAGAGTTAGCTCCATAAACAATCAGATTAGCAATTAGAAATGCCAACATTACACCAAATGGAACCAATTTGTAAACAACCAGCCAGGCAGGATGGAATGATTGCAAACAGGTCCTCCAAGTTTCATCCTCATACAAAATCCCGACGGGGGCATTTTGGACTTGTAAACAAGACGCTGTTACGTTTATTATCTCAGTAGCTTGGCTGTGGAGCTGCATGATCTCATTTAGGGGTGCTCACGGTCGAGTTCAGCTAGTTTTGGGAAAATACAAACCGAACTGGCTGGTTTTCAAGGTTTGACGGTTCAGTTTTGCCAGTTTTGCGGTTTTAGACAAGAAAATTATTCAAAAACAAAGCATAAATTATTAAATATACATAATTTTATATTCCTAAAAAAAAATTAAAGAACAAATGTCTAACGGCTGGTTCCAAGTTTCAACCGTAAACCGAACCGTGAACTGGACTGTACTTATTTCATACCATCCAAACCAGCCTTTTTTTCATATTTTGATGTTCGGTCGGTTTTGGCGGTTTATGAACACCCCTAGTCTCATTTGACCCACCTAACAGATCTTCACCAATAAAGGAGGTAATTTGTCATAGTATATGCTTTAATCAAACCTTATGGCATCTAACTGTGGTGAATTGAATAGGTAATTTGTCATAGTATTCTTGGCTTTATACTTCGGAGAAGGGCAAACTTGATCGATCTCGAAAGCAATGAAGCCATTGAATCATTCTACATGTTTACCACACTCTTAATCAAATAAATACATATTAATACATAATTATGATAAATTAAATTAGGGAAAAAGGAATGGCTTCAAAACCTTACCCAATAACTGAATTAACAGTAAAAACTAGAACAAAATTCAGACTGGAAGATCAACTCAATAGCACATAGCCACATAACAAATTTGAAAAGAAAAAAAAATCGCTTAAAGAAAAGCAAGAATCAAGAACAGAATATGCAGAATCCACAAAATTCTCAACAAAAACTCCACAAATAATTCAAAATCTTTGATACCCATTTAACAAAACACAATTTTAGAAACCCCAAATCGTTAATTACAGAAACAAGCGGTTGAAATCAAAAGGGTACCTTAAAATCACGATAATCTTGATGAAATCAGTAATGGAAGCAGACCAAGATGAGAAATTGATGAGATCAGAGAATGCCAGCTGGAAATTCGAGTGAGATTTAAGGAGAAAAAGGGTTCGAACCCTAACTGAAGTAGCGAGAAACCAACAGAAGAGCGATTGTTGATTAGCGAGACAGAAACCTTAACTGAAGTAGCGAGAAAGAAACCCTAACTGTGCGTTACCCATTCTGACCTGCTCGGTGATAAAGTCTTAGGGCTGTTTGACAACATCTGAACCAATAAGTGCTGAATGAATAAGAGGTCTGAATGGATAAGAGGGTCTGAACCAGTAAGTGCTGAACCAATAAAACGCTGTTTGGTTGCACATCTGAATGATGTGTAAAATGACATTTTTATCCCTGAACAAAACAAAATACCCAGGCTTTAAAACAAAAGTTGTTCTCTCTCTAAATTCGATCCAGATTACACCAAATTCGTTCCATTTCTTCTATTATTGCTTACAATCTAATTGATAAGAACATGTACCTATTTGATAAAAGTAGCAGCAAACAATTGAAGAAAATAATTGATCGATTACAATCTGTCTCTCACACTTCCCCATCTTCACTCTCTGCTTCTCTCTCTAATAACACAGACATCGAACCTCATCACCATCAACATTCTTACAACCCATCTTCACTCTCTGCTTCTCTCTCTAAAAACACCTTCCTTGTACTCTCCATAGCAACCGCCTGAAAACGAGCAGAGGGAGAGGACGGGAACGGGAACGAGAAGAGAGAGAGAGAAGAGTCGGAGGGAAAGAGGAGGAGGAGACGGTGGCGATGTGGAGGAGCAGAGGAAGAGGTGACAGTGGCGCTGTGGAGGAGCAGTGGAGGAGGAGACGGTGGCTATGTGGAGGAGCAGAGGAGGTGACAGTGGCGGAGATTTGTGGATGAGTGGAGAGGAGAGGAGAGGAATGGGTTGTGGAAGAAGATGGGTTTTTTTTGTTAGGGCACAATTGTCACAAGTATCATTCAGAGTTTGGTCAGACTACTCCACATGTATGATTCGGTCAGACTATAATAAGAGGCTGGGAAGTTTTAAGAGGTATGAAACAAACAAGCTGATATCTGACTCAGTCAGACATGAGACTAATAAGAGGCTAATAAGATGCAAACAAACAGCCCCTTACCCATCCTGACCCGACTTGTGATTATTTTTAAGGAAAATAGCCAAAATAGCCAAGTCAAGGTCAACTTTTCCAAAATAGCCAAGTCAAACGTCTTGGTGAGACGCCACAAAAAGTGTCTAGCGTCTTGGTGGCTGACCAACCATACGCTGCCACGTGTCCAACACTAAGGTCAGACATCTGGACGTCTTGGCTGAGACGTTTCATACGGCTTGAGTCGTTTCCTTTATGGCTGCACATTGCGTCATACGGCTTAAGATGTTTCAGGCCGGCTTGAGCCATTTCACCGTCTATAGCTGGCTTCAGCAGCTCAAGAAGACGTTTTGTACGATTTTAAGACGTTTTGTACGATTTTAAGACGTTTTGTACCAATAGAAGACGTTTAGTACGAATTTTAGACGTTTACCATAATTTAAAGGATCCCTTATTTAAATATTGTACTTATGAAAAACTGTATTTAAAGTAAAAATCTAAGAATTTTGTTTTTTAGTAATTATCTCACAACATGAGGGTCATGTTTGTTGTTTATACTGGGGGGAAGTGGGATGTTATTAACGGAAACATTGAGTATGTTACTGATGGCGATTCAAAGAGACGTGGTTTAGAAATTGAAACAGATCATTCATATAATAGTTTTTAAAATTATGTTCCTAAGATGTGTGATACTCCAAATATTACACGCTTATCATACCGGATGTCTACGTTTACTGATCCGATCGATATAATTAATGATCGAGATGTTAGATTTTTTTTATTTGGCGATGAAGAATCCTTTTGAATTATATAAATTATATGTTATTCAAGAGTCTGGTGTTGGTTCCTCTAGTTTTTCTTCTATAAACAATTTCAAAACTCCAGATCTAAATATTTCAGTTAAAGAAAGTGTTGATGTTTTAAACGATGAGTGTCCTATTTTAGAAAATAATTTTGAAAAATCAACCACGTCTAACAGCGAATCAGCTTCTTCATCTATAGTGTTTGAGGCCGGTCATATATTCAATAACAAATAAGAGATGAAGCTTGAGTTGGGAAAGAAATGTTTGTTAGAGCATTTTGATTTTAAAGTTGATAGATCATCTAAGACACGGTATCAAGTGTCATGCATGGGTGATGGTTGTGAATGGCGATTTAAGGCATACGCTATTCCTGGTGGTAGTTTATTTTTTGTTAAACATATGAATGATAGACACACTTGTTCGAAGACGCAAACACACCCACATTTCCGTCAGGCTAACCCAAAGGTTTTGGGTCACTTTTTAAAGGAACAACTAAAAGACAGTGGTAGGATTTATCGAGCGAAAGAGATTGTCAAAGATTTTAGACAAAGGTTCGAGGTTGAGATAACAAACCTTCAAGCTTGGCGTGGTAAAAGCCATGCACTTGAACTTCTACAAGGAACAGCCCGAGACTCTTTTGTCGAACTACCAATATATTGTTACAATTTGAAGCTTGCAAATCCTGGAAGCGTTACTCACATCTTGGTTGATGAGCAGAGTCGTTTTGAAATGGTTTTTGTTGCTTTAGGTGCTGCGGTAATTTACACATTTTCTTTTGTACTTGCTCTTATTTTTTTTAAAGTAACATGGGTTTTAATCTTATTTTGTTATCATTAATTTTCAGATTCATAGCTTTATGTTTAATCTAAGACCGGCCGTTATCATTGACGCGGCACACCTAAAGGGTGAATTTAAAGGGACGTTGTTTTTAGCAGTGGCCATGGATGGAAATAATCAGATTTTACCAATTGCTTATGGCATTGGAAAATCAGCGGATGGTGAATCTTGGACATGGTTTCCCTCAAAGCTTAGAGACTGTGTTGGTGAAATAGCAGATATGGCGATCATTTCGGATAGGGCGAATTCTATACATGTAGGTGTTAGAAACGTGTTTACCACGGGTTGTGTTGTCGTCATTTAATGATGAATTTACGTTTGTCGTCTAAAAAAAAGAATACGAGGCACTATGGTGGAAGACATGTAAATCTTATCGGATGTCTGACTTTAACGAGTCATTCAATGCTTTGTGTCTTGCCGTTCCTAGAATACGCCAGGTTTTAACAAATATTGGGTTTGGTAGATGGGCAAGAGCTCATTGTCCCGGCAATCGATACCACTATATGACATCTAATAGTGCGGAGTCTATTAACTCTTTTTCTAGATTCTCGCGTAAGATGCCGATAACGCAACTTATCGAATTCTTCCGTGAATCCGTACAAAAATGGTTTTATGACCGTCAACTGCAGGGCATGCAGGAGAGCCACTCACTGACTCAGTGGGCACAGAAGAAAATTTTAAAGAAAAGTGAAGGGTCTAGAACCTGGACTGTTGCAGGCATCGGGGCAAACAGTTTTGTTGTTGTAGACGGTGGGAAAAGGGGTTTAGTTGATTTTTTGAATCGTTCGTCCAGCTGCCGTGTCTGGCAAGTTTCTGGCCTACCTTGTAGGCATGTGATTGCTGTTTCAAGATTTTTGGGTGAACCTGACTGCAGTCATTATGAATTCTCGTGTTATTCAAACGAAGTATACAAAAAAACGTATGAAGAATCGATTAATCCTCTGCCTCATAGGTCTGAATGGGTGATACCAGAAGGCCTTGGCAGTGTATTACCGCCGCATATTACAAAAAGTCAACCTGGCCGTCCAAAAGAAAACACCCGAATCTTGTCTCGTGGGGAAGAGCCCGTTCAGGTATATTGTTCGCGGTGTCGAACATACGGCCATCTTCGTGACGTTTGTTTAGATCCAATGCCATCACAGATTCGTTCACGTAAATCATCAGGCAAAGGAAAAGGGAAAGAGATAGAAACCCAGAGTCCAACGGATGACATTTTTCCATCTTATAATTTAGCAGAATTTTAATAATAGGTTAGTTTTTTTATGTTTTAATTAGGAAAATCATGTAACAAATTCTCGTAACCGCAATAGTAATTAGTACTTTTAATTTTGTTAAGCTAAATATTCAATTATCATAAGTTAGAGGGTTATTATTGTAACTAGTAGAATATATATAAACCTCTTTGTATTCAATATTGAATTAATGAATGAAATTATGAGTTGATATGGTATCAGAGCCATTCAACTTGTAAACCCTAAATAACCTTGCACGGCATCAAGAAGATAACCTTGAAGTTGTTCGACAACTTCAGTGGAAGATTCCTAAAAGGTAGTGGAGGATTATTGCTATTAAAAATTCCTAGATTGTTAGTCAACAACGTCAGACGCAAATTGGAGTTGGGATCGCACATCAAGAAGAAAAAAAATCACAACAGTTGTTGTTTGGCGCAAGAAAAAAAAAGGATTTAGTTCGAGTTCATTCGGCTGCCAACATTGAATCAATAATCGTCTAACTCAGGTATCAAAATCACTATTTTTCCTCATCATGACAACGATTACTGTCTTCAGTATTCAAGAACGCACATCCCATAATTCCCACAAGTTTGCATTCAATCTTACACCAAACAATTATGGCTACTGGAAAGCCATGATGGAACCGTTTTTAAAGGCTAATGCACTATATTGTTATGTTGACAACACGTTATCTTGCCCGGAAGAGAAAATTAGAACCGGTGATGCTACTACTACAAACCCTAATTTTACAAACTGGATTGCTAATGATGCACACGTCCGCATGATAATTATATCCACCGTTTCCGAGTCTTCGTTTCAACACATCCAAGGAGACACGGCTCGAGAAGTGTGGTTAAGTCTAGCACGTGCATATGCTCCCTCGAATTCATCTCATGAGTTCACACTAAAAACGCAGCTTTTAAAGATTTCAATGAAAGATGGTGAAAAAGGTATCGATTATCTCAGCCGTGCTCAAGAATATGCAACGGCTCTTGCAAATATTGGTGAACCCGTCAAAGACAAAGATCTCGTCATGCTTACTATAGCCGGTTTACGTGAGGAATACCATGGTTTGAAAAGCAATCTTCTTGCCCGCTCCCCACCGGTTCAATTTAACGAGCTTCACGGTCTTATTGGTGATCATGAATATATCACTCGCTCCACTGTTTCTTCATCATCAGCCTCTGCACAAGTCTTCAATGTTACCACTGCCGCAACAACTACTTCCCAGGCCCCTGATTTAGCTTCGATTCAGCAGTAGATTACCAACCTTCAACTTTTGGCAAACCAACCTGCTTCCACAACTCAACCGTCGGCCTCACCATCGGTTCCTCAGCCGAATTATACAAATCGGTCTGCTTCTTCAAGACCAACCCGTGGATATGGTCGCGGTCGTGGCTTTTCTCGTGGGGGCCGTGGTGGTTCACAAAGCTCTCACCAATTTGCTTGGGCGTCCACTCAAAATATGGTTTATGGTCATTGCAATAGGTGCGGTATTGGTCATATTCCCTCATAGTGCCCGAATCACACCGGCTCTTCTCGTGGATCACCTCAAGCCAATTATGCTAACTCGGAGGCGGGCTCATATACTACTTGGACATCGGATACAGGTGCTAATTCCCATGGTACTCCTGATCTTGCTAGTATGGACAACTCTGACGTCTATTACGGTAATGACTCCCTCTATGTTGGTAACCGTAACTCTCTTCCAATTCTTCATGTCGGTTCAAAATCCTTTTTTACCTCAAACAAAAACTTACAACTTAACCACATACTTCATGTCCCGGGCCTACAACGTAACCTACTTTCCGTTCACAAATTTTGCAAAGATAATAACGTTTTCTTTGAATTTCACACTTCTTTTTTTTGTTGTGAAGGACGAGGCTACCAGGGCTATCCTCCTCACTGGCCCCAGTGACCAGGGTCTCTACACCATTCGCCTACCCTCCTTTCAACCGGTTTCCAAGATGGCGTTCACTGCTTTTCGAGCTCCATCTACTATGTGGCATCAACGACTTGGGCATCCCCACTTTCGAGTTTTTCAGCATATTGTTAAAACTTTTTCTTTACCTGTTTCTACCAAACTTTGTTCATCTTTGTGTACTTCTTGTCAGTTGGGAAAAATGTCCAAACTTACTTTTCCTATTTCATCTTTTCGTAGTAAAAACATACTTGATTTGGTTTATTGTGATGTTTGGGGCCATACTACCACGTCCTTTGACGGTTATCGTTATTTTTTGTTATGTGTTGACCATCATACCCGCTATATGTGGTATTTCCCGCTCATGCAAAAATCTGACGTTTTTACCACCTTTACAAATTTCGTTCGCCTAGTTGAACGCCAATTTAACACCAAACTAAAAAGTGTTCAAACCGATTGGGGTGGCGAGTTTCGGAACCTTACTCAGTTTTTTACATCCCATGGTATTTTACATCGTCGCTCGTGCCCTCATACGAGTGAACAGAATGGCATTGTCGAGCGTCGCCACCGCCACGTTGTGGAAACCGGTCTCACCTTACTAGCCCAATCCAAACTACCTCAAACTTTTTGGTCATTCGCCTTTCAAACTGCCGTCTACCTCATTAATCGTCTACCTTCTCGTCTTTCCTCGAACAAATCCCCATATCAACTTATTTTCCAACGTCCTCCCGATTACTCATTTCTTCGAGTCTTCGGATGTCTCTGTTTTCCTTATTTACGTCCCTATAACCAACATAAAATTGACTTTCGTTCTACTCCTTATATATTCCTCGGTTATAGCCCGTCTCATCATGGATATCAATGCCTTGATCAAACTACTCAGCGCATCTACATTGCTCGCCATGTTCGATTTAACGAGCATGTTTTTCCCTCCCTTACTGAACCCTCCATCGACCCTCCTTCATCCTCCACAACCGCCACTTCCTTTTCTACAATTCCTGATCCACCGTTAACTATTTTCGATAACTCTTCATCACCAGCCGAACCATCGCTCCCCACCTCTTCTATCTCCGAACCAGTCCAAACCGCCCCTATTCCACAAACCACCACCACTCAACCTACTTCCCCTCCTTCGCAAACATCAACGACTCGTTACCGACCTCCTCACCTTCGGCCACATCCTAAACCCCGAAAATTTTTTGACCCTTCAGCCAATCTCGCCACCACTGCTACCGTTCCTTCTGAACCGACTTCCTTTACTGTTGCCAACGAATCCGTGGAGTGGCGTCAAGCCATGGCTTCCGAGTTACACGCACTACACAGAAACGGAACATGGTCATTAGTTCCTCCGGTTCCAAATTCTAATGTTATTGATTGCAAGTGGGTTTACAGGTTGAAAACTGATCAGCATGGGAACCTGACTAGACACAAGGCTCGATTGGTAGCAAAGGGTTTTTTACAGCAGTGTGGCATTGATTATCATGAGACGTTCAGCCCCGTGGTCAAACCAGCCACCATCCGCACGGTTCTTTCTCTTGCCGTCTCTAACAAGTGGTCTATCAAACAACTTGATGTGCAAAATGTGTTTTTACACGGTGATCTACACGAAACGGTTTACATGCGTCAACCACCAGGCTTCGAGGATCCTAAACATCCTCATCATGTTTGCAAGTTGCACAAATCCCTTTATGGCTTAAAATAGTCGCCCAGGGCATGGTTCACCAAACTCTCAAACGTCTTACAACATCTTGGTTTTCATGGTTCCAAAACTGGTCCATCATTATTTATACTTAACCACTCGGGTACACAGGTTTATCTCCTCGTTTACGTGGACGACATCATCATTACGGGCAATGATCCCAACACTGTTAATCGCATTATTGCTTCACTTGGTCAGCAGGTGTCTCTCACTGACATGGGTCGTCTTACTTACTTTCTTGGTATTGAAGTGCTTCACACCTCTTCGGGTCTTATCCTATCTCAACGGAAGTATATTCAGGAACTCATTGCCCGAGCTGGGTTAAAAGATTCGAAACCGCTTGCCACACCTACAAATGCCAAAGCAGATACGATAAAAAAGGACGACCCACTTATGGCCGATCCTACTAGATATCGTCATTGTGTTGGAGCACTTCAGTATGCTACTTTATCTCGGCCCGACATTGCCTACGCTGTCAACAGGGTATGTCAGTTCATGCATGAACCTCACGAATCCCATTGGACGGCTGTCAAACGTATAATTCGCTACCTTAAGGGAACGTCTCAACGGGGCCTTTGTTTTACATCGAACTCAACGTCTACATTACATGCCTTTGCTGATTCACATTGGGGTGAGCGGTTGGTTCCTATTACAGCATATTCGGATTCCGATTGGGCTGCTTGCCCGGTCGACCGTCGATCCACAGGGGGCTATGCTATCTTCTTGGGTTCAAACTTAGTATCATGGTCAGCTCGTAAGCATAGAACTGTCTCTAAGTCGTCTACTAAATCCGAATACAAGGCTATTGCTGATACGGTTGCTGAACTAATATGGCTAAAGTCTCTTCTACAAGAACTGGGAGTTAAGTTGAATAAACCCACTCTTTGGTGTGATAATCTTGGAGCTACGTATCTTTCAGCAAACCCGGTGTTTCATGCTAGAACTAAACATGTGGAGGTAGATTTTCATTTTGTTCGTGAACAAGTCAGTCAAGGAAATCTGAAGGTTCAATTTATTAAAACAGATGATCAAATTGCTAATATCTTCACGAAGTCGTTATCAACTAAAAGATTTGAATTTTTAAGATCCATGTTGCAGGTCGTTACCCGCCCTCAACTTGCGGGGGAATGTTAAGATAAATATTCAATTATTATAAGTTAGAGGGTTATTATTGTAACTAGTAGAATATATATAAACCTCTTTGTATTCAATATTGAATTAATGAATGAAATTATGAGTTGATAAATTTAAATAAGAATTAAATTTTACAATGCGTACGTCCAGCCTTCAAAAATTAGTTGGTGTGTAGCGCCCGGCGTAGAGTTCATCAGCCATGAAGCGTCTATATCTGACACAAGCATCCTGTATGTTTACTTTGTTCCATGTCAATGAACGGTTGTAAACTAGATTTTCCATTAGCATACATATGATAACACCTGAGTTTCGGCCAATATGAGCTCCGTGGTCAGGCCACACAACATCCCCGCAATACTCTAAGGCTTCTACACTATCTATCCCGGAGTGCTGCCAGTACGATATACGGCCCAGAAACCATACGAATGGAGATTCAAATTTTAAAAGAATTTGATGTATTTTCCTGTGTATGCAGAATCCTTCTCTGCAATTACTTAGGTTACAGTTATCGGTAAAATAAGCATATATTTTAAGCGAACGCATATTTATTTTTAGAAGTAACCAGTGGTTTTCGTTGTGCGATATGGGCATGTAAATCTGCAAAAAAAATGAAACGTAAATAAGCCCCGGAAAAGGTATTCTTTTTAGGGAATTTTTTTTTAAAATTATAAATTATTTAAAAAATCAATATTTTTTTATAAAACATAAAATATAAAAATTGCTAATTTTTTTAAACAGAAAGTTTATTTTTAAATTTATTAAAAAACGTACAACTCTATTATTTCCTTGTCAAATGTTGGTGTAAAAAAGTAAAGGTCTGCAAATTTATAAAAAGCGTACACTCCGAATAAGCATATTTAACAACGTACCGTATCAACGTCCCAAAAGGGAGGAAAAAATTCTTTTGAACCGTCTGCATATCCGTAGGCCTCTCTATTTTGTTCTATTACCATGTTAAAAAAAGTAGGCGGGACTACTGTCCACCGATAATCCTTTGATGACATCGCCGTTGACCGTCTGTGAAGCTCCCGTTGATACATTAGCTTGTTACACCATGCATTGATATGCTGGGAAAAATATGGTAAACGTTTGACTAAAAAAATATAAAAACACTATCATTAACATGAAAGGTATTTCGAAGGTACCATTTCCACAAAATCCAAGTAATCCGCCCCACCATTCTTTTCCGAGAGGTGTTTTACCCATGTAGGTTGAGTAGCAAGTTGGAGTATCGCCGTCATAGTAAAACTCTAGAATATTTGGCGACCAATGTTCAAATCGATCATTTTGGTTTATCCAAATGGTGCGTTGCACGGAATGAGGAATGTTTGAGTAAGACATCCGGTGTGGCATTATTGACATAGTGAGGGCACACATATATACACACATGTTCACAATAAATATAAATATAAATATAATATAATATTTAATATAAATGAAGTTTTACCTACTTAATATGTCATCGAAACATATATAGAAATAACTATTTATAATGAATTCTGTTTTATAAAATATAAATTAATACAAATCATTGAATACATTCAATATCGTCCTCTTCTATCTCGTCGACTGGTTGTATAGGTATAAGCGAGTTGTAGAAAAGTATCAAAAGATGGCGCCTCATCCTTGTAACCGTTATGCTTGTGTCTTCACCATTATTTAGTGGTTTTTTGTTAATCAACCGGTCCAGAAATATACAAACCCAAACCCCACAGTCCCCTAATGGTCCCGACTGCTGTGGCACGTCATCTGCATATACTATTTGAAATGAAAACTTTAACGGTAAAGGTTTGTTGTCATAATAACCATGCATACGAAGCCAATGGTCAAAAACAAAATTTATAAAACAAACCACTTCCGTTCTTCCTTTTTCCAGTTGTTGCATGCCCATCAAGCTACAAAAAAAAACGAGCATTTATAAATTTTTAAAGTCATACCTTTTGAGAGAACTAAAACTATTAAATAATCAGCTACAAAAAAATGAGCGTTTATAAATTTTTACCTGTCGTAAATAGTGAGGGTATGGTTAACCAGGTTGAAAACTCCTAAAAACCAGTGAATTGATGGTATAAATAACGGTACGTACACCTCGTCAACGGTAAATATCGGAGGAAAAGGTTCGACACCCCCGGTGAAGTAACCTTCGAACGTCCCATCCAAAGTTTGACAATTCATCTGGAAATATGGGGGTAAAATGGACCAACGGTCGGATGGATTTCTTAAATGATACATGTGTAGCATCCATCCAAAAATGTGCTGTTATAGGTTTCGACAATTTTAGGGTAAGTTTATAGGAAAATTTAGTATATTTAGTATTAACAAAATAATTTATACTGCTTACATTATCGCTTAACAAGCCAGTACCGTCAGAGCCTAGCAATGCCGCCCAGAAATCAGGACCAACACAGCCGCCTGCCGTGAGGGTTAGTTGTCTAACGCCACTAGTTGGTGCCCAATTTTGTATCGTTTTGATTAAATTATCTTCATCATTTGCTATCTTTTTTTGCTTCCGCTTCATGTTTCTGTAAACTACAAACGGTGATAGCAGAGACTTGGCGGGTTTCACAAGCCTTTCGGACCGCCTCAGTTTGATCATCTCCGGATCCTCATTCTACAATAACATTAATTTAAGAGGTTAATTAACAGAACGTACACGGATAACTAAAATAAACATATACGCAGCACAAACTTACGACTTCTTCCTTAAGATTTTCGGGATTTGCTGACACATGATACACATCCTTATCGAAGTTAAAATAGGAATCAACTGCCGCCTACAAATTTTTAAAAAATGTTAGAAACATTTTTAAAAAAACTTTTTTTTTTAGATTTTTATAACCAAATAAACGCGATTTTTGGATGAATACATTATCATCTTGTTTTTGCGATTGTTCCATCGGTGTTCGTATGTGGCTTGGAGTATTAACCGGAGCCATACGAAAACTTTGCAACAACTCCGACTTGATCATGTCAGTCAACGCCCGGTTGTTTGCGAACATCAGTGACTGAAATTTAGAAACAAGCTACTCTTCAGAATAAAATCCTAACGAAAACGGACCGGGAGCAGCATCCCGTTGCAAGTCAGCCGTGTCTAACGGAATATCATGCATCTGAACCGGTACTTCAGGTGCTAATCCGTGCATTTGAGGCACCTGAAGCGGTACTTCATCATCGCCGAACAAGTCGTGAATGAAGTCCTTCATTTTCTGCTGGCCGTAGTTTTCAGTCGGATGTATTGGATGTTGCATTTGAGGGGGTAATTCAGTCGGCATAGCAGGTTGATAAATTTGACGTTCACGGTCCAAATAATCCGAGCTTGAAATGAACCACTGTGTTTCAGCCTCAAACTCAGTAGGTAGTATGAAGTTTAGCGGTTTATATTCACGTCTCTATCAGATTGAAACCAAACATTTTACAAAAAAATGTTAAAAACTATTAAAGGTTGAAAAAAAAATTAAAAAATTTGTTACACAAAATAATTTGATTAGCTATTAAACTGCATTTTAGATCCCACGTGTCCTCAACTGTTAAACGTTGAATTTTTTTAATAATTTTATAATTTATAAAATTATTAAATTATTAAAACTGTTAAAGTTGAGTATTAAAATTTTCAACGTTTAACAGTTTTTGTTATAACATTATAATTTGAAAATGCATATAAAAATGTTTCAAAAACTATTAACGGTTGAAAATATTTTTTTTATAATTTTATAATTTTATAATTTTAACAGTTATTATAATTTTATACTTTTAACAGTTTTTATAATTTGTTACCAAACATTTTACAAAAAATGTTAAAACTGTTAAACGTTGAATTTTTTTTATAATTTATAAAATTATAAATTTATTAAAACTGTTAAAGTTGACTATTAAAATTTTCAATGTTTAACAATTTTTGTTATAACATTATAATTTGAAAATGCATATAAAAATGTTTCAAAAACTATCAACGGTTGAAAATATTTTTTTTATTTTATAATTTTGACAGCTATTATAATTTTATACTTTTAACAGTTTTTATAATTTTATCGGTTTTTATATTTTTTTAAAATATAATTTTTTTAAATTATAAAATTTTATAATTTTATAAAATTTGCAAAACAATTTCAGACACAATATAGCAATTTACCTTTATTGCATTCGCTAAGATGCCATCAACACTACCCTTCATCAGCTTTTGTCCTTCTTGCCATCCTAAAAATCTCGGAATGGTCTGACTATCGAAATACCCCTTCCTTTGTTTGAATTCCGGAAATACCTCTAGAATCCACATCTGTAAATGCATAAACATATTTAACAGGTATTAGTCTACAAATTAAAACGAATATTATACTTAAAATATATATACGATTTCCCAGGTACCTTAAAGGGCCAAACAAATCCGTCTAACGAAAAACCATTCGCGTCTTCCTTTTGACGAACATGCATATCATACACGTTCGTATACGTACTCTCCCAAAAATAATTACCCCATGGATATTGGTTAAACTCAGTCAGATTATCCACCAGGTGTAACAGTTTATTATCGATTGCATTTGAATCCTGCAACCCTAAAAACCCTTGGCCCAAAAGCATCAATAAACATATATATGTGCAATCCTCGTTGCTATGTAGCATCGGACCTTCAAATATATCTCTTAATCGTTTGAAAGAAACACATTCACGGCCCGGGAAAATCGGTTTTTAAATGAGTCAGGGTGCTCACTTGGTGTCCAATTAGTGGGCCCAAACCTTAACCCCGTTATAAGACAAAATTGTTTCGGGGTAAACATTAAAATTTCTTGGGCTAGGCAATATGTAATACCTAATCTAGGTGTAGGTGTATGCACTTGTAATTGTGCAACACCGAGTAAAAGTAGGCTATCACACATAACAGACTTAATATCTAAATATGGCCCAAAACAGGTCTGCTTAATTTTGGGATTCAATAGTTGCCGTCATTCTTTTGTTCAAAGTCTTTACTATATTCCACGATTGTCGAACTTTGATCTTTTTGGCCTTGTAAAGTAACAAATGAAAGAAAAAACAATTAAATTTTAAGTTTGCGTTACAAAAAATAGTAAATATACTAAAACAGTATAATAAAGGAAACAAAAGAGATAAAGTATCACCGCTACACATGGGATAGGATTTTGTCCAACGTCTTGCATGACCTGATCATCTTGCATGTGCTCGGGACGACCCATGGGTGGGTAAAAATGGTAATTTGGATCCATTCTGACTCAACGGGCAACGTGGTAGTTCGGGTAAACAATGCTAGGTTTTGTTGTCGGATCTTCAATGGGGTCGGGTCTTTCGTCGGATCTTCAACGGCGGTCGGATCTTTCTTTGGATCTTCAATGGTGGTCCGAAAGGAGCTTTTGGTCCCGAAGACGTTTGCCGGCAGATATAAAACACATGAACCCACACAAAGGTAGTCAAAACCTCTTTTGCAACACGTGTCACGCGATGGCTACACTGGGCAATGAACTAGAACACGTGCCGTTGATCCAACGGTAGACATGAGGAAACGTCTCAAGTATCAGTTTAGACGTCTCAAGATTCTTGTGAAACGTCTCAAGTACCAGCGTTGACGTCTTAATAAAGAAACGTCTCGTGCATGTTTGGAAACGTTTTAAATTGACAGCGTTGACGTCTCATGCATGTTGGAAACGTCTTAAAAAGCTGTTTAGACGTCTTAAATAAGCCACGTGTCCTCGTCTGCAAACGTCTTGGAAATATAAAACACAAGACGTCTTGGTTGAAAAGTCTTGAATTAAATTGTCGTTTAATTTATCGAAATTTTGTAAAATAAATAATAAATAAATTCTTCCCTTTAAGTATAGTATTAGGGGGGAATACCAGTTGGAGTACATTTCTGGAGCTCGCAAAATGTCTGAAAAAATAAAAATGATGTATACTACTCGCAACCAGCAAACAAATCATCATCTTGGATTCTAAAAAAATGGAGAAGTTCCAAGGGTGAAAGTTCTTCTGAAGTCTCACAACGAAATGATTCGGAAGAAAGCCACTTTGTACACAATCGACAAAGTTTCCATCTCCACCGGGCTGGTACATGGGCAATTCCAGACGACGAAAGTGAGAACTGGTCAAAAGACGTTGCAACATTCTACACAAATAGGGACGCGCCGTTCTGTTATTCAGCAGTTTTCACAAGATCAATAGAGTTGGACAAAAAAAATTTGGGGGACTCTATTAGGTTTTCGCTGTGGCGGCTACCTAACGTCAACAGTTAATTATTCTTCCTAATATTTTATTTTTATTTTTATTAAATCTTGAATTTATTGCCCGTTATTAATTAATTTTAAATTACAACTTATACAGCATATTGAAGGATGGGTAGGAAGACTAATGGCTTGGAGGAATAGAAAGATTCAAAGGGATCCGTTGTTAAACTTGCGGTGGACAATTCTTCCACCACAATTTTATGAAACGTTGTTAGATTCTACTCCTAAAACATTGTTAAATATGCCAACGGTAAATTACACCCATTTCCTTCTTTCTTCGAAGTGGATTACGTCTTCTTTCCGTTACCGTTAAAAAAAACGAATGGCTCCTAGCTCGACTAGAGTTATCGTCACAGGAGTTGGTGTATTACCCGTGCGAAAATGTTTGTGTCGGCAATAAATACATAAACGTTATTCACCCACGCTTGACGAAGGTTAGAGTTTATTTAGGAGCATTACTAGTGCATTTGCGATATTGGAAAAAACGGGAAAACCAGAAAAATGTATCTCTGCCGAGCTCAATGACAACTACGTGGTATCTAACACATCAATCGCCGGGAATGAAGCTGTCTACCTGTGTATGCTTATGGAGCATCTGGTTACGGACAAACCAATAAATATAACAGGAGACATTCGTAAAAAAATTTTGTCGTACAGACAATTCATTGCAGAAAAACTGTATTTTTGGCGGTGTTTACCCCGTCCAAATGTTGTCTAGTTTATGCTAGGGGTGTGCACGGTTCGGTTCGGTTCGGTTTTTGGGTAAAATCAAAATCAAAACCGAAACCGAAATGTCGGTTTTTGGGTTTTAAAAACCGTTCGGTTTCGGTTTTTACATCGGTTCGGTTCGGTTTTTTGGTTATTTCGGATTTTGGAACAAAATTATGTAAGATTCAAAAAATAAAAAAGTATAATTTATATTATAACAATCTTTTTATATGTTTACATTTAAATTATTATAGTTAACCTCTTTAATTAATATTGTTTACATAAACCTAACCTTCTAATCTTTTTTTATGTTTCTTCAAAGTTTTTATTAAATTTTGTTATATCTTATAGGTGATAATAAATCATTTCACTTATAATGTTTTTATTATAAACACTTAACATTCAACAATAAAATTAACATTTTCTACTAGCATTGGATTAAACACTTAAACAATTTAAACTTAAACATAAAAATATATGGATTGTAACTTATCGGTTCGGTTCGGTTTTTTTCGGTTATTGAAAAAGTTTATCCGAAAACCGAACCGAAATTTTCGGTTATTAAAAATCTGAAAACCGAACCGTCGGTTTTTGTTTCGGTTCGGTTTTTTCGGTTCGGTTATTTCGGTTATTCGGTTACGGTTCGGTTATTTCGGTTTTCTTGCTCACCCCTAGTTTATGCAATAAAATACCTGTTTTTAATTTATTAATTTAATAATTAGTGATCAATGAACCCACTAGTATAAATAAGCATAGGCATTGTTATCATTTAACCACATCCAATAACAATTTAACCTCAAACTTGAAATTTGCTAAAAAAACCATGGATTCTTGGACCAATGAAGAAGACATTGCTGTTGCCGTCTCCTACGCCGCCGCTCGTGATGAAGGCACTTACTCAATTTCCGATCCCGCGTTCTGGGGTCAGGTTATGAACTATTTCTGCATTCACGTGCAACAAACGACCCGTAGCTCCAATGACCTCAACACTCGGTGTGCTTTCCTACGCTTTATATGTAGCCGATTCCTAGGAAGGTACAAGAACATTAAAAAATAAAATCGGCACAACAACCTGGCTGAAGAAGAGGTCATTGAAAAAGCCCTGCTAGACTACGCAATAATTTATGACGAGGACTTTGAACACATTTCCGTGTTTGAAACTCTCAAAAATTATATTTAGCTAACGTTTTTAGGATGTTAATTAAATTTATCTTGTATCGTTTTTTAGGATGTAATAACTTTGGTAATTTAAAGTTATTATTGTTTAAAACCCCAATATTTAAAAACTTATAAATATGAAAATTAAAAAAAATGGGAAAGCCGGGTATCGAACCCGCGCCAAACCCGTTTCACACACTCATCAACAACTTAACCAACATATCACAAGCCACTACACCGTGACCCTGAGAACGATTTACATCCAGTTTTAATTTTATTTATACACGTTATTTATTTTAATTAATTATTTTAACCAAATAAATATTTATAATTTTAGTAGTTAAGGTTCAAGGGGCTTTTGGACCGTTTATAAATAATATAATTTTATTTAAAAAGCCCATTACATGTTGCTCCCAAAACACATTGTTTATTTTAATTATTAATTTTAAGTAAATAAATATTTATAACATTAAATAATATAACTTAAACTTGTTATTTTTAACATTAACATTATTTCATGTAAGCCCAAACCCCTTACACCCAAACCCCGTAAGCCCACACCCCGTCAGCCAACACCCCGTCAGCCCAAACCCCTTAGGCCCAAACCCCGTAGACCCAAACCCCGTAGACCCAAACCCTGTCAGCCCACACCCCGTAAACCCAAACCCCTTAAGCCCAAACTCCGTCAGTCCAATACCCGTAAGCCCAAACCCCGTAAACCCAAATCCTTTACGCCCAAATCCCATTGGCCCAAACCCCGTAGACCCAAACCCCGACAGGCCACACCCCGTAAGCCCAAACCCCGCAAGCCCAAACACCGTCAGTCCAAACTCCGTAAACCCAAACCACGTAATCCCAAACCCGTAAGCCCAAACCTGTGAAACGGTCAACAGGCCCACCCCGTAAAACAGTTAAAGAAAATATAAAAAGAAAAAAAACCATTACATTAAAAAAAAGAAAATATAAAAAGAAAAAAAAAACCATTACATTAAAAAAAAAACCAAACATCTAAAGCCAAACCCTCATCATTTCCCACTGCGAGACGTGTTCGAAATCATGTCCTTCTTTGTGGCGGTAGTTGATGAGGGCAACCGCCTTTATGTCCTCTTCACCAAGATCCTGGGATGAATCCTCCACAAATTTGTAATAACGCTCGAACTTCTCACACTCCAATCGTATAACCCTGAACCTTGAAGATAAGGCGTCAACGGTGCGGCCGTGGTCCAGACCACGGAGTTGTGCAAAATATTGTTGCACATGGACCCATAGACCCCCTGCCCTCGACGAGGAGGATCGGTATACACCTCCACCCAAGCCTCCACCAACGCAATGTCCTCAACATCGGTCCACGAAGAACTAGCCATGTCGGAAAAAAGTGAACCGCGTCTGTTTGTTGTAAACGTTGAACAGACTATGAAAGTAGAAGAAGAAGAAAGGTGAACGGAGTGTGTGTGTGTGTGTGTTTAGGGGTATATATAGCGGGGTTAAATGAATATTTAATTTAACTTTAAATATTCAAACGTCTTAAACATAACATCGAATATTTAATTGGCTGTTGAAACGGCGTTAAGTTAATTATATGTAATTTTTAATTTTTTTTCATTGAATTATACTGAATTGAACTAGAATTCAAATGTAAATTAGTAAAATTTATAACTTTATTATGATTGAATACAAAGTACATAAAAAACATAACACAAAAAATACAAACATATTCATTTGAACTAGAATACACCAAACCGCTACTTCCAACTGGGTAGGAGATGATGTGTTGTCGTAGTCACACGCAAATTTAATCCAAAATACAACTAATAGATAGTAGCAAATGGGTATCGAACACAGGGAGTTTGTGGAAAGTGTGTTGATTCTATAGATTTGTGAATAAACTACAATTAAACTAATTTGCAAAAATTAAAATTCAAGAGTTTGGATTGTTTGATTTAAAAACTAAGTTATCAACTAATTGCTAACCAAAATTGGATTGTAATTCAGATTATGAGAGAATGACCATCTTAGGTTTCGGTTTCTTTTAACACTTGTGCAAAATTCCAACTAGAAAGAGTTACATAGACATAACTCATGCATAAACAATTGTTGTGATAAAAGGGAACAAAGTACTCGGATTATATTAACGCGAGGTTGTTTCCCGATGATCAATTAATCAATATCCAACCCTAACCCTTCCCGTGATTTCTCGATTGTCAACGACACCAAGAACGTACGATTTAGACTACAATTGAAACATCAATTAACAAGCTACAATCAAATATTCATACACCATGATAAGCAAAGCAAACACACCAAGTTATCATTCTAGAAATAAAGGAAAAACACACAAGAGTCATAGAGAAACCTTCACATAAGATGATCACCGAAAGCTTAGTCGGACATTGCTTGGTGGATCATCATAACATCAAGTTTGTAGTTCATACGAATCGAAAGACAAAACAGAATGTTAGAAATTGTTTACAAACACTATCCAAAGCCAAAATTCGCCCCCAAAGTGCAGAGAAACGTCTCCAATCATGAATAATATGAAAAGGCACTTGAAAACGGATTAAAAGAGGGCAGTTACACTTTTTGCGTCAGGGTCTACCGTAATTTACGCTACCTACCGTAAATTACGGTAGCGTTAAAACCTTTACGTTGAGTCTTTACTGCCTTATGGTGGTCAAAAATTGCCAGTGTCTACCGTAAATTACGCTAGCTACCGTAATTTACGGTAGGCTTCAGCAATCAATTTTGTTTTCTTCATAACTTTCTCGTTTCAACTCCGTTTTCTTCACCGTTTTCGCCTAAGTTCTCGTAATTTCATCATCTATCATGTTATCTTCTTAATTCTTCAATTCCAAAATTTTATTTTTTTCATTTATTCTCCGTCTTTCAATCTCCAATCCAGTCGTGTCTATTCGAAGCTTTATTTCCATACTTTTATGCTCCAAATGTACCTGAAACACAAGCAACCGTAGTTATCTAATTCAAGACAATTACATGATCAAATGAGGGATTAACTCGTCTTTTAACACACTTAAGGGTTGTCCCATGGACCACCCGTCGGGAGATCCAGATTCTGATTCCGGAATTTGCATCGAAACACCTAGCAATGATAAAGATGGGTCGTGAACTGGTAAGTTCCATCAACCCACATTTATATTGGCCTAGGTGATATGTAACGGGTTGTTGACATTTTCTTCAACGGTTCTGCGGCTTTGGTGATTTTTGAGGACCTGGCTAACACATTGGTGAGAGCCCATTGTGTTAGCCAAGGTCTCATCAACCACCCTAAAGGGGCAGAACCGTCATGTGCCGAACAACCCGTTAGACCCTTCACGTGTCCGTTGTAGATGAGTTCTTGAACCCGATCGACCCCGCAGAGCACGTGGAAGGGGATATCCGATCTCATCCCATTAAATGGGAGAAGATCTGTGTCCGTTGTAGATGACTTCTTAGACCCGTTGTAGATGACTTCTTAGACCCGTTTATTGAATCAGGGGGTCTGCCCATTTTTTGAAGCTGTGAACACTAATGGGTAGAAGATATGGTGAAGAAGAAAAGGTTGTGTATAACAGGGTTGAAAGTTGTGAACGTCTTAAAAACAGGTTTCAAACGTCTTAAAAACAACTTTGAAGTTCGTGAAACGTCTCAACTTTTATAGAAAACGTCTTAAAAATAACTTTTAAATTCGTGAAACGTCTTAAAAATAACTTTGAAAACGGGGAAACGTCTCAAAAGTCTCAAGGTTTGAATGAAACGTGTAGGATCGTTGTGCGACCTGAATGAGTCGTTCAGAAGAGTTGTTTATCCGAATCAAAGGCGGAATCAATGAAACGGATGCTCGATACAATTATAATGTCTCTTGTATTGATTTAATAGTCTTACAGCACCTGGAGACAATTCGGCAGCACTTCATTACCGAATCACAAGACCTAATTCCGTATGAAATGACAAACCAAGTACCCCTATATATACTAGTGGTGATTCCGTTTGAAATGGCCAAAGGCACTTTCAAGCGGAATTAACTAAGTTAATTTCGTTTGAAATGGTCCTTGGCTGTTTCAAACGAAATTACCATTAAACACACTAAAATCAGTTTCTAGCACCCGAGCACTGGTTTATCCTATCCTATTACATGACACGATACAAGACGAAGTCCACAGACATAGTGCACTAACAGACTCCCCCTTGGATGTTGACGAAGTCCTTAGTGTCGAGTCTTTATCATGACACATCTTCAGTCTTGATCAGTCTTCATGCTCTATCCAAATTGTCTAACACTGTAAGCATCCTTCAATCTTTATGTTCTTTGATCAGCTTTTATCTTTGAATGTTGTATACCAGGATCTGTCTCTGGCTCTAACATTAACAGCTTCTTCAGGCTCCCCCTTTCGTCAAGCTTCCGTGCTTTAGGGATCGACACCTTGCTTTCCGGTTACAAGCTCCCCCTTGCTTTGAGCTCGTCTTCAGACCCCCCCTTAGACTCTGCTGTCGGGATCGTAGTCTGGAATCACATCTGCAACACTCATACGTTTATAAGTAACAACATTTTGAACTTCCAGGATTGAAAACCTGGCTCTACCAACCTTTCTAAACTAACACTTTTAACAAATTTCAGAATTTTGTAGTTTCAGCGAACAGAATCGGAAACTGGCTATTTAACAATATAAGCATCCAAATCCCTCACAGTTAATCATCCAAGTCCAAACTAATAACCTTGGAGATATCACAGACTCTTTTTGATTTTTGTTAAAAATTCAAGTTTCAAATTAATGAACTTGTTTTATTTTCAGAAACACAATCAGCTTACTTAGATTTTGACACTCAGCATTTCAGACATCAGTTGTCGAAAATAAAGCAGAATAAAAAATCTTTTTGTATTTTCTGAAACATAAAGCAGTAAAGAAATATTTACAAACATATTTACATACAATATTTTTATTTGAGTTTGCGTTAGAGGATCATATCAGTTTTTGACAAGTCACAAGTACCGTTGAGCTTAGTTACACATTAAGAATTAAACAATTCACTTAGATTATCGATATATTGATCCTCTTAAATTTTCACACAAATTTCAACTGATTCAGGATACGAATTAGGTGTATTAAGAACTTAAACTCATTCATGTGTCCCACCTCTTGAATATACTCCCGTATCCAGATCCCAATATTCAGTCTTACAGGTGAGTATACCTAGATGATATCTGTAAGGGGTTAAATTGCGAGGCCATGAGAGCTCAGGTCAGAACTTCCGTTTAGCAGAGAAATGATGGCTCGACTTTTGGTGTGTCCCCTTTAGAGGATCTTTTCTTCAACAACACATGATTAGCATTTTTCAATGTTTCATCATTTTTTATGCTGAGGGCGATGCTATGTTTCAAGCAAGCAGAAAGTATTATACGGGGACTAGGCCATTGCTTCCACAAAATCAGAAGTCCCGGGATAATACCCCAGATATCACTAAGCATAAAGACCTAGTATCTCAGAAAGAGGGGTCCTTCAAACGAAATTTCAGGGGTTACCTATATATCCAAGTAGTGTTCCCCACGAAATAAGCAAGTTTGAATTTAAGTTTATATCCCGAAAAAGTTTACTAAATGTATAAAAACCTATCGGCATATCATCAGTGAGACCGTTTAACGCTATATAAAACATTACATTTCTTTAGCATACTGTAACTGTCTACTGATGTACTATCATTTCCTCTTTATACACAAAAACTCATTTTTCGAATTTTATCATGTTTTTTACCTTTTCAAATTTTCAAATGTTTTTGTATTTTCTGAAAATATTACTCCCCCTAAAATGCAAAATCATTTAAAGAAAATTTGACAACCAATACTGATAGCTTTGTCTCGCCATCCATTTTCTGCTTCTTATGTACTGATTTGCAGAAAATCTAACATACCCTCATGATTTACAACACATTGATTTTTACAGTTTGAAAACCGTTTTTCAATCTTGTGAAATTAATCATGTTTGTTCAGCCGTGAGGGTTTCGGCATATTCAAGTAACATCTTTTTGAATTTTTGAATATTTGACAAATTTTAAAAACAAACATAGTTTTGATTTTTAAATTTTTCAATTTTTTAGAATTTTTGAAATATTGTTTATTTATATACAGAAAACGAACAAACTCCCTGTTCAACCAAACCAGGGTTCAGCAGCCTTCTCCTCCTGTTGTGCCAGGCTGCTCTGAAATCCATTCTCACAATCTTCGGTTTTGTTGAGCACCTGCACATTCAGACTACTTAATTACTTGAACAATTTAGTCCAGGTCTGTTGAACCTTAGGCATTTCAACACAATATGTATCATGCAGTTTCGGAAAATCTTTGTCATCAAAGACTTTTTCAATTTTGACTTCAACTTTCTCATCTTTTACTGAAGTCACTTGTTTCTTAACATTCCATGTTTGACCTTTCGGAGTACCTTTTTTGTAAAAATGTGACTCTTTTTGAACATTTTTATTTTGAACAACAACTTTTGGTTTCCAAAACTCGTTTGGTTTTGTTATATCGACAGTTGTTTTCCAACTTTGTGTTGTTCTTAATCTGGGTGTGTGAGAATTCCAGGTCTGTCTTGAATCGAACCTATTAGGTTTTGATTTCCAAGTTTGGTTCGAAACAAACTTGTTTGTGTTGTACCTCCAAGTTTGTTTTGAATCAAATATGGTTGACCTGTGATTCACATCCTCAGATTTTTGTTTCTCATCATCATCAGACTTCTTTTTGTCAACATCCATAGGTTTCAGATTTGGACACTTGCGTGCAAGATGTCCAATTTGATCACATTTGAAACATGTTCTCTTGGACACATCTTTAACCTGTGGTTGTTGCTTTTTCTTTTGAGCATAGAACTCTTCATTAGACTGTCGTCTAAATTGTAGTTCTTTCTCTTCTTCGGAACTTGTTCCATGAACAAAATTCATCTTTGTCTGATAATTTGACGGTTCATTTTTATCTCAATTTTGTTTCTTTTTATAACCCAACCCAGCCTTCATGTTTTTCTTCTTGTAACCAGGTTTGTTATAAAAAGTTTTGTGACTTTTTCCAGCAAACTTTGGAATTTCAGATTTCTCAATCTCAACCATTTTGAAAACTTTATCAACCTTTTCTGAAATCACATTCTGAATCGGGAATACAACATCTAAGAATAATTTGTCCGATCCAATCATGGTATACACCAATCCTTTTGAATCATCATTCAAATTTTTCTCGGATTTTGAGTTTTTCAGATATCCATCATGAAAATTACCTTCATTTTCATCCTGTGATTCAGATTTACCTGTATCAACTGACTCTTCTTTCAACACACTTTCAACGACCTTACCTACCACCTCTGAATCACTAGAATCATCAGATTTGGAATAGGTTACGTCAATGTTATCTGGCAATTGATCTACCATGTTGAAAGCTTTTTCGACCTTTTCATCATCATAAAATGCAAACTTTTCCGGTGGTGGAACTTGATGAAACTCTGAGCCAAAGCCTTTCTTGTTTTGCTCAGACTCACCATCTCCCGGTTTTATATTGAAAATACGTTCAAGCACATATGACGACACGTGATAACTCTTTAACTTGTTATTATCCTGTTCTAAATCAACAATCTGATGCTTTAACTTAGCAACATCCTCAATGTAGGAATTTACAACATGTTGCTTTATTTCATATTGTCGCTTAAGCTCATTAGTTGTTTCAGAACAGTAATTCAATCTTGATTGAACAAATTTCATTTCACCCTTCACTTTTTCATATGACTATTTTGTAATGTGATATGCCAATTTTATTGAATCATATTCCTTTTTCATTTCTTGACAAACAATTTCTTTTTGATCACATTCTTCTGTCTTTTTCAAAACATTTTCTTTCAAAATCTCATTTTCTTTTTCTAATTTTTTACAATTTTCTGAAAGTTTTTCATTATTATCTTTTAAAACTTTTTCATTTCTTAACATTTCTTTGTATTTATTTTTTAAAACCTCTTCAATTTTTGTGAATTCAAGATCTCTTGTTCTGAACTTTTCGTCTTTTTCAGTACAAGCACTGCACGTTTCCATGCATTTCTTGCACTGTTCAACGATTTTGATTTGAGTTTCAGAATTAAAATTTACCTCAATGATTGGCACTTTGGTGTATGTTGCAGTCTCTGTCTCATCAGCATCATTCTTTTGTTTTTCTTCAACACCAACTTCATCACCAGCATCACCAGCAACCTCCAAAATCTCATTCTTTACTTCAGCCAAACTTTCAATTTTCTTCTCATCTTCTACAACCTGCTGTTCTTTATTAACAACTTTCTCAACCTCTTCATTCACCTCAACTTTTTCTTCAATCTTTTCTTTCTCAGCAACCTTCAAATCTTCCTCTTTAACAACTTCAACTTTCTTCACAACCTCAAATTCAACAGCTTTAGCTTTAACCTCTTCAACAGCTTTCTTCAGATTGTTTACCATTTCTTCAACATTCTTCGTCATTCTCTCTTCATCCCCCTTCCTCAAACACGATGTCATGACATATCTTATTTCCTTTTCATGCCTTTTTGCATATGTGTCATCTTTTAATACATTTCTATAGTATTCGGCAGATCGAGGAATTATGAGAAGAACATCTTCAAAAATTATGTCTTTCTTCGGAACAACAGGTTCACCTTCTCTGTTGAAATAGTACTCTCTCTTCTTATCCCATCTCTTATTGATGACGGCACTCTCATACTCTTCTTGCATTTCATCCATTCTGTTCAAAACAATGTTTCTTTCTTGATAAGTTTTCTCACTCAGAATCTCTTCTCTGGTTTTCTCTTTGATTACAACTGTGTCTTTTTCTTCTTTGTTTTCCTCTTGAATTTTAGCAACAAAAACATAATGTTGACTTTTTGATGTTTTTCTACCATGAGCTGTAACTATATTTTCCAAACGATCTTCTTCTGGAAGAATTTGACTCCAATCATAACCTTCATCATCATGAAATACAGCAAGTGCTCTTAATTTTTCTCTAGGTTTATCCTCAATCATTTTCGGCTCTTCTTTGCTTCGGTGGTAAATTGCCTTTCGGTAATAGTCATCATTGAACAGATGTTCATTTCCACCAAGCGCAGAATTGTTGCATTCTCTCTTGAAATGACCTTTTTGCTTACATTTGAAGCAGGTCACTTTGGACTTGTCAAATCCAAGTTTTGTTGAAGCACCGCCTAATGATTGCTTCCCGGTAATCTCCATGTATCTCTGAGCTCTGCGAATGCAACTTGCTAAACACCAACGAATGTCTATGAGCTCCATTTCTTCTGGATCAATCTGGCCGTAGTCTTCTTTGGTTAACTCTGAGTTTCCAATTTTGCCAGCTACAAGACCTTCATACGATTCCAAAACAGATGCAAGAAAGCTCATTTGCTGTTTAGCTGCATTGATGCTCATAGCCGGAGAATTTTTCAACTTAAGAGCAATGTTGCACAATATCTCCTCTGCTTCTTCAGAACTAGCTTTTGAAGCAAATGAATGATAACCCGGATTGTAGCTTGATGAGCTTGTCTAAGGTTCTTTTGTTCTTTCACCACTAAATGCTGTCTTTGGTGAACTATCAGCTTTCACCGAAGGTAAATTACCTTTGTAATACAAACCAACATTCTGTTGATGTGAAGAACTGCTCATCTTGCTTTGTTTCTGCAATTCAAGCTCATGAGTTTCAATCTTTTCAATTAACGCATCAAGAGAAATTGTTTCATACAAAACATCATTTTTCAAAATGAACACAAACGTTTGCCACTGATCAGCTCGTGGTAACGCTTCTATGATTTTGTCTATTATTTCTTCTCTTGTTTTTTCAATCTTAAATCTTTCCAGTTCGATTTTTAGATGACAAAAACGTTCAATCATTCGTCGAACTGATTCACCGTTAAGACTATCAAACAAATCAAATTCCTTTTTTAATAAAGCAATTTTGTTTTTCCTGATTTGTTTACCCCCTCTGCCTTAACCCGTAAAGCTTCCCAAATAGATATTTGAAGATCCATCATGTTGTAACAAAGTAAACATGTCATTTCTGATGGATGATTGAATTAAGGAAATCATTCTTTGTTCAGCTGCAAATTCGGATTTGTCTTCTTTGGATAATTTCTTGAGTGGAAGATCTTCTCCTTTATCATCTCTTGGTTTTTCATATCCAAACTCCAGACAGAACCAGCTCTCGTGTGCATAAGTGTAACAACTCTCATTAAAAGTCCTATTTATTTATTATTTTATCTAAAAGGAATCCCTAATTGAGACACCCAAGTGATTCTGCACAAACCCTAAAATTTTCAGAACAATCAGAATCAGGATCAGGGCCCCTAAAACTCAGGGGGGTAAAACCCTAGTTACGATTATCTTAAAATCTCGCTGTCAAAAACGAATTTTGAGAAACAGTCAAGTCAGCAAGGTTAGTCCAGGACGTGGCTACCCTATAGTGATTTCGTGTCCCTTACGGACCGTAAGGGATGAGTCTTACGGTCCGTAAGCTAGGTAAAATTCGTGTATAAATAGCAGAGATTGGGACTTGATTCTGGGCACTGAAACGTCGAAGAAATTCGTAATACACACTGAGATATCGTAGAATTACTATCAAAACACACACGAATCACGAATTGCTGCCGCAAAACAGGGTAATAACTCGATCGCTGCTACGATTCAATGTCCGATTGATCAAAATATCCAATGGATGTTTAAGTGCTGCCCATATTAGGGTTATGCTTTGTCATTCGTCGTTAATTCGATGGATGTTTAAGTATCGCACTTTGTCATTTGTTGTGAGGGTTTGATCTCGTGAGTTATCGTAAATGCTGTATTAAGTTACTAACCGAATTGTGTGCCTGTTATTAAATTTAGGTTAAAAGGCTAATCAGTAGGCTAGGCTCTGCTCAAATTAAATCTGCAATGTGAGTCATTCTATTTTTATCAAATCTGTGTACAAAAGTATGTTTATTTTCAAGATTATAATTACAGTGATTAAGTATATGTAGTCACCAAATTACAGCCGGTATGTGGGGTATTGTGCACATTACTGTTGTTTTATCACTTTAGGTGGGCGAACCTAAGTAGTGATATTCGTCACTATTGGGTGAACGGACTCAATAGTGGTATGACCATAGTCACAGATCCGGTCGAGTGACAAATACTGTGGGTATTTGGTTGAAATAAACATTGTAATCTCTCTTAATACTGTAAATTATAACAAACGAGTCGTTTTCATAAAAGAATGATTCACTCAATATTTCCCGCTGACAAAACCTTTTTCAAACATGTTTCAGGTGATCTGTTGTGATCCAGGAAAAGTGCCGTGAAGCACTACAAGCTTAAGGAAGTGTCTCAGTATAAAATAAAGAAACATGTTTTGTAAAATAAAAGATTTCTCCGTGAAATCTTATGATTGTAAATTACCGGGTTTTATCCCGAGTTATGAAATAAAATAATCGGGAAATATTTCAGTTTAAAAAGATCCTGAAGAAAACTTCCGCTATTAAATAAATACCACGGGATTTCTGTCCCGCGGCTCCGGAAACGGGTCAAACCGGGTCGGGGTCCGTGACAGAAAAAGGTGGTATCAGAGCCACTGATTTAAGCCAATTAAGTATTTAGAAATACTTAATTTTTTACTGATTGCCAATTACATGATTATGTGTTTTATTAATTGAATATTTGTGTACAGTATGGGTAAGCAAAAGTTGTCAAACAATTATCTTAAATTAGATAAGTCATCCAACGAGAAGGGAAGTTCATCCCAAACCAAATCCTCATATCAGTCTGTAATTCCTGATGAAAGAATATTTGTGCGAAAGGCACAATATGAGGAACCACTTTCTCCTAGTAAAAGAAGTCTGATTATTAGGAAAAGTAAAGAGAAAATAAAGAAATTCCGAGAAAAGAATATTAAACAGGAAACCCAGGAATTAACCAGTAAATCACCTTGGGAGGACAAGTTAGATGAGAAATGGGCAGATCTTTATATTCTAGCTACTATAGCAGTTAATGCAACTCCTTAAATAATTTTACCCAAGTCTTAGCACTTTTATCACCTACAGTCCAGAAACCTTATCCAGTAAATAAATAAATTTACAGTAAACCTAGTGTGTTTTAAAATTTCAGTTGTTTTGTAGTTACCCAATATGAAATAATATTTAAAGGTTTTCTATGAAATTTGATATAATTTTTAACTTAGTATTTGTATTTTGCATGTGGATTAAACAGCATGAGTGACTTGTCTGACGCCCTTCAGAATTTAAATCTCTATCCAGTAAGAATAGAAGTTTCCAGAGATTTCAATAGGTATATACCAGACATAGAAGAACCTATAGAATTCAACGCTTCACCTCTCGAGAAACCCAAGTCTAAGAAAATGGAAATTGGGGAAAGCTTTAGGCAAATTGAAGGGTTACCATCTCAGGAAGAGCTATATTTTATATTGGCAAGCTATGATACTATTAAGCCTGTTAATAAAAATGCTTTTACTCGTCCTATTGAAACTCAACTCCCTATAAACTTAGAACCAGCAATCCCAGAATCTATAATCCACACCCAACCTCTGGGAATGGATGAATGGTGGACGAATGATTGGCAATTCCAAAACTTGCTCAACAGTCCTTATTCCTTTCTTCCTCAATTTGACCCAGAACCTATATCTAATCCACCTATGAGTAATGAGAATTTAGCTGAACTTCGCCACTTTGGCAAGGAATTGGTGGATGCCGAAAATAGGATCAGGGAAGTAGGAGAACAGATCTCCTGGAAGTATGATGAGAGGGAGCGCCGTTATTAAAATATTAGCTGACGAGGGATAAGGGGTTTATGGAGACTGGGGTTGTATAATATTAATAGTAATATAATCTTGTGAAATAACTTAAAATAAAACCTTGTAAATAGTGTGTATTGATGCATACTATAATGGGAATCGAGAAATCGATAGTTTTGGCCATATGTGTATATGTGAAATTTGCATAATTATTTTATGTTTAATTGTTATTTATTTAATTATATAAATTAATCACCAGATGGCAAACATTGGTAATGAACCAATTAACGAAGTTAATCAATCTGAGCAACATCCGGGGGATCAATATATGACTAGGCAAGATATCGAAAATATCGTTGCTCAGGGAATAGCCAATGCTATTCCAGCAATAGTTGCTGCTGTTAGAAATCCAATCGAATCTCAACAAATCATTCCTAGCAAACGTATTTCTGAAGATAACTTCAGTAATAGCGTAAACGGAGGCGGTAATCATACTAATCATGATAATGAACCACGGCAAGCTCCGCTCCCTAAGAAAATGAAAGCTGCAACACCTGGTTGCACTTACAAAGAATTTCTTGCTTGTAAACCTGTTGAGTTTGCAGGCAATGAAGGAGCGACTGCGGCACTGCGTTGGTTAGAGAAAACTGAGGCAGTGATTACCATAAGTAAATGTGCTCAGGAAGATCAAGTCATGTACGCGTCAAATCTTTTTAAAGAAGGGGCGTTAGAATGGTGGAACACGGTGTTACAGGCTAAAGGAAGAAATAGGGCCTATGCCATGAACTGGGAAGAATTTAAAAGTCTTGTAGAAAGAAAATTCTGTCCCGAATATGAAAAAGATCAAATGGCAAATAAGTTTCTAAATCATAGAATGATGGGTGTAGATTGTCGCGGTTATACTTCGACATTCTTTGAATATGCTAGAGTGGTACCAACACTGGCTTCACCAGAACCGGTACTCATTTCTCGCTATATTTGGGGACTAATTAGTGAAATCCGTAACATCGTTAAAGTTGCGAGACCTCGTACTATTGACGATGCTGTGGAATTAGCTAACACCCTAACCGATGAATTGATACGCACGCAAGATGAAAGCAGGAAGAAAGAACTGGCTCAGAAAATTACCCAAGGATTTCGTACGGGTAATAATAACAGCTTCAAGAGAAGAGGAACAGGGCAATCCTCAACTCCTCAGTTCTGCAGAAATTGTAAAAAGAAACATTATGGAAGATGTAATGTAACCTTTAATTTTTGCAAAGTTGTAGGACATCGGGAAGAAAACTGCAGAAAGAAATTCACAATTTGTTACAATTGTGGAGAAACAGGACATTTCAAAACAGAATGTCCTAAATTGGTCAAACCAGCAGAAAACAAAGCTAAACCAACGGATGGAGCTACAAAGAAGAATGTCAGAGCATTCCAGCTAACTACTCAGGAGGCAGAACTCATTCCAGATGTGATAGCTGGTACGTTCTTAGTTCATAACATTTACGCAAAAGTATTATTTGACTCTGGTGCAAACCAAAGTTTTATAAATACTTCATTCTGCCAAGCTCTTAATTTACCTTTAACCCAACTTAGGCAGATTTTTACAGTCGAAACGGCAGATGGAAATTCTGTTAGCATAGATAAAGTTTTGCAAAAGGAAAATATAGAACTCTCAGGTCATAAATTCTTTGCAAACTTATTACCTATGAAATTAGCTGAATTTGACGTTGTGTTAGGAATGGATTGGTTAGTAGCCAACCATGCTCGAATTCTTTGTGATAAGAATTCCAAAGAAATTCAGGCACCCACTGGAGAAGTCATTATGATTACAGGAAATAAACCACGTAAGCCCATGAAGTTCATATCAGTAATAAAAGTTGCTAGTTATGAACGAAAGCAAGGAATAGTGTATATGATTTCGGTAATCATTAGCACTAAGGGTAAAGAACTTAAGGAGATTCCTGTAGTCTCAGAATACCCAGATGTATTTCCAGAAGAGTTACCAGGGTTACCACCAGATAGGGAGGTAGAATTTAGAATTCCTCTAATTCCAGGAACTATACCGATAGCCAAGGCACCTTATCGGTTAGCACCCACAGAAATGTTAGAACTGAAAAAACAATTAGATGAATTACTAAGTAAAGGTTTCATACAACCTAGTTCATCCCCTTGGGGAGCACCAGTGTTGTTTGTTAAGAAAAAGGATGGTTCAATGAGAATGTGTATTGATTATAGAGAATTGAATAAGGTTACAATTAAGAATCGATACCCATTACCTAGGATTGATGATCTTTTTGATCAACTTCAAGGAGCTAGATATTTTTCTAAGATAGATTTACGCTCCGGATATCATCAATTGAAGGTACAAGAAGAAGACATACCTAAAACTGCTTTCAGAACTAGGTATGGTCATTACGAGTTTACAGTCATGCCCTTTGGATTAACGAATGCACCCGCAGCATTCATGGACATGATGAATAGGATCTGTAAACCGTATTTGGATAAATTTGTAATTGTTTTCATAGACGATATACTTATTTATTCTAAAAGTCAGGACGAACATTGTCAGCACTTGCATGCACTCTTAACTTTGTTAAGAAAAGAAAAGTTGTACGCCAAATTCTCAAAGTGTGAATTTTGGTTACAAGAAGTGCAATTCTTAGGACACATGGTAAATCATGAAGGTATTCATGTAGATCCTGCTAAGATAGAGGCAATTACCAAATGGAAGGTTCCACAGTCAGCAATGGAAATTAGAAGTTTTATAGGTTTAGCTGGATATTATAGACGGTTTATTAAGGATTTTTCCAAGATAGATGTACCATTAACTAAGCTAACCTGTAAAGCAGTTAAGTTTGAATGGGGACCTAAGCAAGAAGAAGCCTTTAGGATCTTGAAACAGAAATTAACCAATGCTCCAATCTTAGCCTTACCAGAAGGAACTAAAGATTTTGAAGTATATTGTGATGCTTCAAAACTAGGATTTAGATGTGTGCTAATGCAACGCAAGAAGGTAATTGCGTATGCCTCAAGACAATTGAAAAAGCACGAGGAAAATTATACGACTCATGACTTAGAGTTAGGAGCCGTAATTTTTGCCCTGAAAATCTGGAGACATTATCTGTACGGAAGTAAGTTTACTATCTATACAGATCATAAAAGTTTAAGATATATATTTGGGCAAAAAGAGTTAAATATGAGGCAAAGGAGATGGATGGAAATCCTAAGTGACTACGACTGTGATATTCAATATCATGAAGGAAAAGCAAATGTAGTTGCAGATGCCTTAAGTCGTAAGTATCATGAGAAGCAACGACGAGTTCGTGCTCTTAGATTAAATCTACAGTTAGATTTAATGGAATAAATAAAGCATTTCCAAGAAACAGCAATGAAGGATGATGCTGAAGGAATGAAGGGACGAATAAAAGAGTTAGAACAAGGAGTTGATGGAATTTGGAGATTCCACAAAAGAAGAATTTGGATACCTAAACAAGGAGAATTAAGAAATCAAATTTTAGAAGAAGCTCATAAATCTAGGTATACCATGCACCCAGGAAACAATAAGATGTACCAAGATTTAAGAAATAATTTCTGGTGGATAGGCATGAAGAAAGATATAGCTAGATATGTTTCTAAGTGTCTTACTTGTTCACAAGTTAAAGCAGAACACCAAAAACCTTCAGGTCTACTACAACAATTAGAGATGCCTGTATGGAAATGGGAACTCATAACAATGGATTTTGTTACTAAGTTACCCAAAACCAGAAAAGGTAACGATGCGATTTGGGTAATTGTAGATCGATTAACCAAATCTGCTCACTTTCTACCAATGAAAGAAACCTTTAGCATGGAAAGATTGGCAAAGTTGTATGTAGATAAAATCGTATCTCTACATGGAGTTCCACTCTCCATTGTATCAGATAGGGATAGTCGTTTCACTTCTCATTTCTGGAAAAGTTTTCAAGAGGCAATGGGAACTCGATTAAATCTAAGCACTGCATATCATCCTCAGACAGACGGACAAAGTGAAAGGACAATCCAAACTCTAGAAGACATGCTCCGAGCATGTGTAATAGATTTTGGTGGAAACTGGGATGATCATTTACCTTTAATTGAATTCTCCTATAACAATAGTTATCATTCAAGTATTGAAACTGCCCCATTCGAGGCACTTTATGGAAGAAAGTGCAGAACTCCAGTATGTTGGGCAGAAATAGGAGAAAGTCAATTGTCAGGTCCCGAGATAGTGCAAGAAACTACTGATAAGATTACTCAAATCAAGGAAAGGCTGAAGACGACTCGAGATCGCCAGAAGAGTTATGCAGACAATAGATGCAAGCCGTTAGAATTCCAAGTTGGAGACAGAGTACTGTTAAAAGTTTCTCCTTGGAAAGGAGTTGTTCGATTCGGTAAGAAGGGAAAGCTAAGTCCAAGATACGTAGGACCATTTCCGGTAATCCAACGTATAGGACCAGTTGCTTATAGTTTACAACTACCAGAAGAGTTAGCTGGGGTACATGATGTATTTCATGTATCCAACCTCAAGAAATGTCTATGAGATGAATCTTTGGTAGTACCTCTCCAAGATATAGAGGTAAACGAAAAGTTAAAATTTGTGGAGAAACCTCTTCAGATAGAAGACAGAAAAGTAAAGTTTCTCAAACACAAACGACTAGTGTTAGTTAAAGTCAAGTGGGATTCAAAGAGAGGACCCGAATACACTTGGGAACTGGAATCAGAAATGAAGCGAAAGTATCCTCAATTATTCCAGTAAATCTTGAGGACGAGATTTTTATTAAGGTGGGGAGAATGTAACAACTCTCATTAAAAGTCCTATTTATTTATTATTTTATCTAAAAGGAAACCCTAATTGAGACACCCAAGTGATTCTGCACAAACCCTAAAATTTTCAGAACAATCAGAATCAGGATCAGGGCCCCTAAAACTCAGGGGGTAAAACCCTAGTTACGATTATCTTAAAATCTCGCTGTCAAAAACGAATTTTGAGAAACAGTCAAGTCAGCAAGGCTAGTCCAGGACGTGGCTACCCTATAGTAATTTCGTGTCCCTTACGGACCGTAAGGGATGAGTCTTACGGTCCGTAAGCTAGGTAAAATTCGTGTATAAATAGCAGAGATTGGGACTTGATTCTAGGCACTGAAACGACGAAGAAATTCGTAATATACACTGAGATATCGTAGAATTACTATCAAAACACACATAAATCACGAATTGCTGCCGCAAAACAGGGTAATAACTCGATCGCTGCTACGATTCAATGTCCGATTGATCAAAATATCCAATGGATGTTTAAGTGCTGCCCACATTAGGGTTATGCTTTGTCATTCGTCGTTAATTCGATGGATGTTTAAGTATCGCACTTTGTCATTCGTTGTGAGGGTTTGATCTCGTGAGTTATCGTAAATGCTGTATTAACTTACTAACCGAATTGTGTGCCTGTTATTAAATTTAGGTTAAAAGGCTAATCAGTAGGCTAGGCTCTGCTCAAATTAAATTTACAATGTGAGTCATTCTCTTTTTATCAAATCTGTGTACAAAAGTATGTTTATTTTCAAGATTATAATTACAGTGATTAAGTATATGTAGTCACCAAATTACAGCCGGTATGTGGGGTATTGTGCACATTACTGCTGTTTTATCACTTTAGGTGGGCGAACCTAAGTAGTGATATTCGTCACTATTGGGTGAACGGACTCAATAGTGGTATGACCATAGTCACAGATCCGGTCGAGTGACAAATACTGTGGGTATTTGGTTGAAATAAACATTGTAATCTCTCTTAATACTGTAAATTATAACAAATGAGTCATTTTCATAAAAGAATGATTCACTCAGTATTTCCCGCTGACAAAACCTTTTTCAAACATGTTTCAGGTGATCTGTTGTGATCCAGGAAAAGTGCCGTGAAGCACTACAAGCTTAAGGAAGTGGCTCAGTATAAAATAAAGAAACATGTTTTGTAAAATAAAAGATTTCTCCGTGAAATCTTATGATTGTAAATTACCGGGTTTTATCCCGAGTTATGAAATAAAATAATCGGGAAATATTTCAGTTTAAAAAGATCCTGAAGAAAACTTCCGCTGTTAAATAAATACCACGGGATTTCTGTCCTGCGGCTCCGGAAACGGGTCAAACCGGGTCGGGGGCCGTGACAATAAGCTTTTGCCCAGTTGATGAAACGCTCTTTCCACCATGTATAGTCTTTAATGCTTTCCAGAGTTGGTGGTTTTGAATGTGTGCCGTAAAAGTTATCATGCTTAATGTTCTCATTGATCGCTTTTGTAATGGTTTTTGGTGTGACAGTTGATATTTCGGAAGACTCGGATGTAAACGCGTTGTAAAACGTATTGTAGAATTCTTCAGCCATGATGAAAGCTTCTTGAATTTCCTGGAGACAGAAACAGACAAACAAACACAATCAGTTTAAACAATATCAAACAATTTGAAACAGACTGACACTCGGTTGACGTGAAATGATCTTGACGCGGAATTTCCAATTTCAAACGGAATAGTGATTTCAAGCGGAATCACTTTGGATGACACTTCAAACGAAATCACTTGGATGACCCTTCAAACGAGATATGTTCAAACGAAATTACTTCTCAAACGGAATCACTTGTTTTAAGCGAAATCTTCAAACGGAATACCACTTTGAAGCGGAATAACTAATTCCGTATGAACTTCTCAAACGGAATTACCCTTTTCATGCGGAATCAACACGCTATTTCAAACGGAATTACGATGCTCGTTCAAACGAAATTAGGTTTTTGGTCCATTTTAGTCACTTTTAAGCCGAATTTTGGTCTGATTCTCTCAAGGCTTTGTTAAAACACTGTTTCGCATGTAATGTGTGAAATTCAGTCCATTTTGTCCGTAAAATCTTGTGAATTTTGAAAAAGAAGGTGTAGAAGTCAGAAAACTGCTGAAATCAAGCTAAACTCTTCCTCCTGAGCTCTGATACCACTTGTAGGATCGTTGTGCGACCTGAATGAGTCGTTCAGAAGAGTTGTTTATCCGAATCACAGGCGGAATCAATGAAACGGACGCTCGATACAATTATAATGTCTCTTGTATTGATTTAATAGTCTTACAGCATCTGGAGACAATTCGGCAGCACTTCGTTACCGAATCACAAGACCTAATTCCGTATGAAATGACAAACCAAGTACCCCTATATATACCAGTGGTGATTCCGTTTGAAATGGCCAAAGGCACTTTCAAGCGGAATTAACTAAGTTAATTCCGTTTGAAATGGTCCTTGGCTGTTTCAAACGAAATTACCATTAAACACACTAAAATCAGTTTCTAGCACCCGAGCACTGGTTTATCCTATCCTATTACATGACACGATACAAGACGAAGTCCACAGACATAGTGCACTAACAAAACGTCTTAAAAAGAACTTTGGAAACCGGGAAACGTCTCAAACGTCTCAAACTTTGAATGACACGTCTTAAAAAGAACTTTGCAAACCGTGAAACGTCTCAAGGTTTGAATGAAACGTCTTAAAATTTTTTTAAAACACGTGATACTTTCAAACGTCTCAAGCCGTGTTGAGGCGTCTCAAGCCGGCTTCAAACGTCTCAAGCCATGCAAAACTATCAGCTTAACAGCTCAACTTTTAAAACGTCTCAAGCCGCCGTCTGAAACGTCTCAGCTAAGACGTTAAGACATTTGAGATGTGTCGGACACGTGGCAGCGTTTGGTTGGTCAGCCGCCAAGACGCTAGAACCCTTTTGTCGCGTCTCCCCAAGACGTTTGACTTGGCCATTTTGGAAAAGTTGACCAATACTTGGCCATTTTGGCTATTTTCCCTTATTTTTAACTAGTTTTTGCCTAGCCCGCGTTGCGGGGCAATAAGCCGAATATTTCTCTCTCATAACATGTATGTCTGTATAGAGGGCAAAATCGTAAATTATATTTTGAACTGGAGGCGAAATCATAATTTTAAACTGAGAGCAAAATCATAATTTTGAGCTAGGGGGAAAATATAATTTTATTTTGAACTGTGGGCAAAAACGTAATTTTGAGCTGAGGGCAGAATCGTAATTTTGAGTTAGAGGAAAAAACAGAATTTTATTTTAAACTGGGTGAAAAAACGTAATTTTAAACGGAGGGCGAAACCGTAATTTGAAACTGGGAACAAAATTGAAAGTGAGTTTTTGAGCCGAGGGCAAAAGCGTAATTTTGAGCTAGGGGAAAAAATATTTTATTTTGAGCTGGGGGCAAAAACATAATTTTAAACAAAGGACGAAAGCGTAATTTTAAACTGGAAATAAAATTAAATTAAAAATAAGTTGGTCCAATAGGGAAGTGCCAGGCAAGCTGTCTGGCACTATTCCCCTAACTTAGAAATGTATATGTAGGAAATGTACTTTGGCCTATCTAGACCTACTAACAATTTACTTATGGCCCAAGATAAACCAAACTGTTATTTTAAATGCCCATCTTGACCCAAAATTTAGTTAATGGGTTTATTTTGCCACCTCTAATTATACCCTAATTTAATTTAATATTAACTGAATATTACTAACTACTAACCTGGTGCTGCAATGGGGAAGGCGACGGGGGAGTGCTGCTCGAGGATGCTATACCTAATTACCAAATTAGGTTTTTGTTGTTAGTAATTAAAGAATCAAGTTGGGGGGTTTGTTCGGAATAAATATACTATTACTTCCTCCACCCCTGGTGGTCTGGTAGAAAGGGTTTTTATTGCATTGCAAACACATGGATGGGGAAGACAAGAGGCCTAAAATCCCACAAATTTACCTCACAACCATAACTTTTTCACATCATACACTTTTACATACGCATCAGCATTTGGTACCGGGTATTGTCGTACCGGTACCCACTTTCTCCATTTTTCGATACCGGTACCGATACTTTACAGGTAAAACACCGGTACCAAGCCGGTATATTCGGTACCACTACCGGTACCCACTTTTCCTGTTTTTCGGTACCGGTACTTTTGCCACTTACCAAATCTGTTTTTAGTATGTTACATTGTGTACATGTACATGTGCACACTTATGTAGTGTTTGGTATGTAGGAATGAGAGTCAAGATATAATAGACTATTACGAGGGGATGAAAAAACATGCGTTTGGTTGGTCAAGGTAATGGAATAACCCATTACATATGGCATTCCATTCCCTCAAATTTATTCCATCCATCACCCCTGTTTTTTTTTTCATTCCATTTCTTCTCATCCTTCTTCATCAACATCTCGCCCCACACTATCACCACCCACCACCACCACCACACACCGTTATTGCCAACACCCGTCGCCGACAACCGCCACCCCATGCCGCTGCCCAACCACTCTTGCCGTCACCTTCCGCCACCGACCACCGGCGCCAATGTTGACCACTGCGAGCACCTTCAACACCTTTCGCTGATAACCGCCACCCCGCGTTGCCTCCACCAGCCACCGCCACCCACCGCCTTCGTCACTCTCCACCATTGGTCACCGCCACCGCCGACCTCGGCCACCGCCTGCCACCACCACCGACTATCGCTGCCCACCGCCGCCGCCACCCACCACCGCAGCCTACGCTAACCACCTCCACCATCACCGCCCGAAGACCGCTACCCACCACCGCCGACCACGCTACCACCTGCCACCGCCACCGACCACCACCGCCACCGACCACCACCGCCCATGCCACCACCACCCACCGCCGACATCCCACCACCGGCGTGGTCACCCATTGCCGATTTTATTCCTTCATCTTTTGTTGCCTACCAAACAAACACAAGGTAATGATTCATTCTATTCCTATATGGTAACCAAACAAGACCATGGAATGGTAATGATTCATTTCATTCATTTGTCCATTCCATTACCTCGTCGATTCCATTCCCTCACCCATTCCATTACCTCATACCAAACAAACACTTATATTTATGCATCTGTCACAGTTTTCACATTTTTTTCATCCTTAAAATAATCATTTAGTTCTTGTTGGAAATTTGTGAAAATAGCATTTTTCACTAAAATTGGAAAATGATTTTTTCCTATTTTGGACTAGAAATAAATATAAGAAAATGAGCGGGTTTTATATATTTATTTGTGGGTTTGTGTTCTATGTTGGAAGAGCTTCGCAACGAACTAAACCACGTCCAAAACAGAGCTAAGATGAATGAGATATCGATGCTCAAAGTTTGGTGTTTGAAACTTGAATGCTGAAAAGTGGGAAAGTGGCACCTTGTCCCACATAGGAGGAGAGATGAAACTTAAAGGGGTATTTAAGTGGGAACTCTCCATCCTTATTGTTTCATGGAAACACTCACTAAGTACTCGCGAAGGGTGCGGAGCACCCTAACTCGCACTCGCACACGCGCGCACGCGTGGCGTGGGGATGAGGCGCAATGTGGCGCTTTGATGGCGCATTTTTCACTTCGCATCGCCGCGAGCCGCCTTTGTATTTTTGACCGCGTGTGCGTGGTGGAGCACAAGGGTTACAAGGACCAAGTGGTTGGTGATGTGGCATGCAGGCGCATGACCCTGGTGGGTTCCCGCGCAGTGGCGCATGACGTGGCAGTCATGCGCGAGTACACATGGCATGATGGCGCGCACTGGCGCATGGAGCATGGGCACTGAGGTGACATGCGCGGCGCACCAAAGTGAGCCAAAACGGCGCGACTGTGTGGCGTGTGTAACACCCCGTGTTTCGAAAGTCAAAGTCAAAGTCAAGATTGAAGTCAAAGGAAGAAAAGATTGCTAATTTCGATCTGTCACTCCTTACTCAATTCCTGTTTTGACTTCTTTGACTCATAGATAGTCTAATTTATGCTTGACGTTAGTTGTATTATGTGGAGTATCTATTAATAATCGAGGTTTATTCGATATTTATCGCATATTTGATCGATAATCGCAATCGCGCTCGCAACTCGAATTACGCATTCTGGATATTGTTTTACGTGTGTGTGTGCCTTATGTGTTACTTGTGCATGTTTACTTATGTATATGTTGTGATGATCAAACGAAACGAAACGCAATCGAAACCCAATCGCAATCGAATCGCAAACACTAAACGCAAGTAAAATAGGATGATTGTATGTTAGATATAGTAGTTGGGATTAAAAGTAATTTGAATAGGAAACTCTATCGCATTCGCATCGCTTGCAATCGCAATCGAAACAACAAAACTCGTCGCACCGAACACTCAAACCAGTTGACTGATCGACCAGGTGACCAACCGATCGACCAGCTGATCGATCGAGCTGCCGCTCAATCGGCTAGCCAATCAATCAGGCTCCTACCCGATCGACCCACTCCTTTCCACTTTGGGTAACCCTATAAATACCCCATGTCACCATCAAACTTTTTACTTTTGGTACCCTCTGTCCGAACAGCGCTTCAACCTTGCTTTTCCCCGATTTCCTCTCAATTCCGGTAAGATCTCAACCTAAATCTTGTACATCTTTGATCTACACTCGATTCTACACCATTCTATCTTTTGAATCTTAACTTTTAATCGTGAAATCACTAGATTTGAGGTGTTCTAGGATGATGTCATCATAGTGTTCTTGAAGAACTTCATGTTTTGGCCTCAATCCACCAAGAACAACTTAGGTCTAACCGATTTCCACATAAACAAACAAAGATCTTTCCCAGACCTAAACATATTCACGGTAAAAGGGATTGAGAGAAGGTTTTCCAACTTTCTTTCAACTCTTTTACACTCAATGCACTCAAAACCGATAGAATCGGAGCTTGCACCGACTTCCTACTCATTCTTGTGGTTGTGTTGGTCCAAGATATGGATTCTATCTACGAGGTTTATCGATTTCGGGTTAAACGTGGAACACCGTCTCGAACAGTTAACTGATCGGGTTTGGGTAGTTCCTGTCCGATCAGGAGTACCAAGTATTGACAAGGTTTCTGTTGTTTAACACGTTATCCAAAACATCTCGATAAAACGACAAACTATCAAAATAACCAAGTGAAAGACGAACGGAACAACCAGGACGGAATGCCGTCCGATCGGACTACCGTCCGAACGGACTGTCACCCGATCGATTCACCCTTGGGTCCCACACTTAAACTGTTTACCAACATTTGAAGTCTGATCGTTGAACGAGTTATTGTCTGATCGGACTACCATCCGATCGGATTAACCGCTCGAACATGTGACAATTAAACTTCAACACTTAAACAATTTTCGACATGTTCAATACCAGCAGGTTGCCACCCGATCAGACTACAATCCGATCGAATAACAAACTGCTGTGAACTTGTTCTCACTAGAGTGTCCAACCAATCGGGGTATCGCCCGATCGAACGGTCGTTCAATCGATCGACCTGAAAGGTAGTAATACTTCGATGTTTTCAAAATACTACAACAAAAACTTCAAAAGTCAAGCCATCATACACAAACACATCCTTCTCAAAGTAGAAAACAATCCACTCAAAAGGCCATCCGATCGGATGACCATCCGAGCGGACTGATATTCGCACGACCCGCAGTCCGATCGGACTACCATCTGATCGAACCGTTGCCCGACCCACTAACACTTGTATCGTTTTACGCGTCACTTATCGTTATGCTATCGTTCTGATCATGCTAACCTTACTCTCTAGCGCTCCCATCAATCCACCAATCGCTGTGAGTATACTCGATCCCTTTTTGCTTTATGCACTTTTGGGTGTTACATACGTTACTTATTCTAAATCACATCGAACACACTACGCAATACTTTTAACGCTAACCGTTACCGCATGTTATACGTGACTTAATGAATGCTTGTTTGTTATGTTTACACATGGAATGCTGTCTACCTACCTTAGCAACGATAGTACTATAGTTTGGACTCAGCACCTGTTCACTCAGGGGTTGTTAAGGACAATTAGTTACATGGCTCATAGTGGTGAGTGTGTATCACGAACTGCCTTGGGCAGTCAGCCCGCAGTCATTGGTATCGATAGGTTCATGTCGATAACTAACATGCCTCATTTCACATTGTGTACGTGCTGGTTATGCGTAATCGATTTCGAACTCTATTATATCTATTAAACTTGTATGCTCACCTTTACACTATGTGTATTGACTTTTACTTTAACGTATGTGAAAGGTGCTTAGGATGCTTATTTGCTTTCTTTGCTGTGAAATCGAGGCTAGGAAAGACCTAGGTCAACAATAAACAATTGTCTGTAATAAAAATCTGAGTTGTCGGAACAGAACAATTTGACTAGATCTTTTCTGTAATAATTGTATTATCATTTATGACATGGTATGGGACGTGTTGCTTAAAATATCTGGTAAATATAGTTGTTATGGAAACTTCTGGACAATCTGTTTCGCTCAGTGCCGCGCCTCGATGATTCCGCCATCGGTTGGGGTGTGACAGCGTGCTCGTAGAGGCTTACAGGTGACGTGGCGCACGCGCGCATGTGCGCATGGGACTGAGCCAGTATGGCGCACACGCGCATGGCAGTGAGCCAAAATGGCGCACGCGCGCAAGAGCGTGCAGACTTGCGCGCGCGCGCACAGAAGCTTCTAGCAGTTAATGCCAGTGCAGTTACACTTCAGCATTTGAAACTGACGAATCAATGCGTTTGACTGAGAATTTAATGACGAATTAAAGTGCATTGAAGACATTTAATGCAGTTTAATTCTCCCATTAAATTCATTTTTTAGTTTCAACTTCAGATCTGCTGTATAAATAGGAGGCTCCTTCAGCAGATTCAACACACCGAAACACACAGCAATCATCAATCTTCACTCTGAAATTTTCATTCATCTTCAAGAAGCAAGGTACACCTTCGGGTTGAAGTCAAGACCGGCAGTGCAACTGCTTCGGGTTGTTGTATCCTGGAAACAAACGTGTTCTCCTGGGAGACACGAAACTTGTTTTAAGGGACCCGTGTCTAACACGATCCTCAGCCAAGAACATTTTAATTTTCTGTTCTTGTATCTTTTATTTCAGTTGTAACAGTAATTATTTCAGCTTTCCATTTTTGTTGTAATTCAAGTTAATAATATTAGTTTTTATTTATTTTTACTCGAACGGCTTCCTACAATCTTATAACAATTTTTTTAAAACACCGTTCGTGTAAGACACAAACAATTCTGCTGTGATTCTAATTTTTTTTTCACAGCAGGTTGTGTTTTAAAAAAAAGGTTTTTTCCTGTTTTGGTTCAAAGTAGCGACTTTGTCAAAACAGATTCTGCTTCTACTCCTTTCTGCTTTTGAGTTCTAAAAATCTACTGTTGTAGTCTTCAAAGTTGGACTTAGAAGCTACACGGCTGGTTTTGCACACTCATAAAAATAATAAATTAGCACATTTATTATTTTGAAAACAGTTTTATTAACTTGTTTTCTTGGAACTTTTCAGAATGTCGACAGAAAACGTGAATACCAGTAACACTAATGTTGTCGTTGGAACCCCTGCCAACACTGTGGGAGCGTCCACAGTGGCGAATCATGCTGAACGACCCGAGAAGTTCTCGGGTCTCCACTTCAAGAGGTGGCAACAGAAGATGTTCTTCTACTTGACCACCATGAACCTTGCGAGGTTCTTGACTGAAACCGCTCCCCAACCTGCGGAAGGGGAGACCGACGCTCAGGCTCTGAGCGCGGTAGAGGCTTGGAAGCACTTGGATTTCATATGTCGAGGCTATGTACTCAACGGTCTCTCAGATGCCCTGTATAATGTGTACTACAATATCAAGACTTCCAAAGAATTATGGGAGTCTTTGGATAAGAAGTACAAAACGGAGGATGCGGGAACAAAGAAATTTGTTGTTGCCCGTTTCTTGGACTACAAAATGGTTGATAACAAGACTGTTATGAACCAAGTCCAAGAGTTTCAAATTATACTACATGACATCCATGCTGAGGGAATGGTACTTAGCGAGACATTTCAAGTGGCAGCCATGATCGAAAAATTACCTCCTGCTTGGGTGGATTTTAAGAATTATCTTAAACACAAGCGAAAGGAAATGACGATTGAGGAACTTGTCGTCCGTCTTCGTATAGAAGAGGACAACAGGGTGGCCCAAAACGGCACCATTTTGCATGCTTCGGCTAAGGCAAACATGGTGGAAGTTGGGGAGTCCTCAAAGGGCAAGAAAGGCAAGGGTAAAAAGGACAACAAAGGGAAAGCAAAGGTTAACAACCTTGGACCGAAAAAGGGGGCTGTGAAAAAGAAGCTTGCACCTTTCCAAGGTACTTGTTGCAATTGTAACGAGACGGGGCACCGTGCTAACCAATGCAAGAAACCTAAGCGTGAGTGTGCGCACATGGTTGATGAGGATGGTATGCCTCTAATTGCAATGATAACCGAGGAAGCGGCTATGATTGAAGAAGTCAACGTGATGGGTGAAAACCCAAAAGGATGGTTCGTTGACACGGGTGCAACCCGCCATGTTTGTGGAGATAAGGCTCTTTTCTCTACATTCAAGGAAGCGTCGGGTGAAGAAAAGCTTTATATGGGAAATAAAGCTGCCGCAAGCATCAAGGGGGAAGGCACTGTCATCCTGAAGATGACGTCTGGCAAGGAGCTTACTTTGACCAATGTGCTTTATGTCCCAGAGATACGGAAGAATCTCATGTCGGGGTGGATGCTCAACAAGTTTGGATTCCGTCTAGTGTTTGAGTCGGACAACTTTGTTCTTTCTAGATGAGGAATGTTTGTTGGAAAGGGCTATGCCCTAAATGGAATGTTTAAAATGAATGTAATGGTTGTGAACCAAAACAAAAGTATGAATAAAACTTCTACTTACATGATTGAGTCTTCTAATGTTTGTCATGGTAGACTAGGACATGTAAATTTTAATTCATTACGACGTTTAATTAAATTAAATTTGATACCAACATTCCATATCGAGTCCGATCACAAATGCGAGACATGTGTTGAATCCAAACTAACGAGATCATCGTTTAAATCGGTTGAACGAATAACCGAACCCCTTGATTTAATTCATACCGATGTGTGTGATTTAAAAGCGGTTCCCATGCATGGAGGAAATAAGTACTTCATCACGTTTATTGATGATTGTACTAAATATTGCTATGTGTATTTACTTAAAAGTAAAGACGAAGCAATAGAAAAGTTTATCTTGTACAAAAATGAAGTTGAGAATCAACTTTAAAAGAAGATAAAAGCTGTGAGAAGCGATCGAGGAGGTGAATATGTTGCACCTTTTACGGATTTATGCGCAAAAAGTGGCATTATACATGAGTGTACACCTCCTTATTCTCCACAATCAAATGGCGTGGCGGAACGAAAGAACCGTACATTGAAAGAAATGATGAACGCCATGTTGATCAGTTCGGGAGTGAACCGAGAAATGTGGGGGGACGCCATTCTCTCAGCAAACTATCTTTTGAACAAGATACCTTTGAAAAATAGGGACGAAACTCCATATGAGTTATGGAGAAAAAGGAAGCCTTCATACAAATACTTGAAAGTGTGGGGGTGCCTAGCTAAGGTGATTGTACCACCTCCTAAGGCTCTTAGGATATGACCCAAAACTGTTGATTGCATTTTCATTGGATATGCACATCAAAGTAGTGCACATCGTTTTCTTGTATATGAGTCCAAGAATCCCGATGTACACAAACACACTATCATGGAGGCAAATCCTAACATCGTCTCATATTTTGAAAATGTGTTTCCTATGTTAGGACAAACACATGCGACTTCATCAACAGCGGCTGATGAAGCAGGTCCAAGTTCATCTAAATGGTTAGATGAAGCAGGTCCTAGTGCATCTACAAGGGTAGATGAAACTCATGAACGACCTGAGGTCGAGGAGGGTGAGCTTAGACGAAGTAAACGACAAAGGGTTGAAAAATCCTTTGGTCCAGACTTCATGAGCTACATGGTTGAGGGTGAGCCCAATACCTACCGCGAGGCGGTTACCTCCGCAGAAGGACCTCAATGGCAAGAAGCAATTAAGAATGAAATTGATTTTATATTGCAAAATCATACTTGGGAGTTAGTAGATCTTCCACCAGGTTGTAAACCACTTGGATATCGTTGGATATTCAAAAGGAAGATGAAAGCCGATGGAAGTATTGATAAATACAAGGCAAGGTTAGTAATCAAAGGATTTAGACAAAAGGAGGGTCTAGACTACTTTGATACTTACTCGTCTGTGACGCGAATAACCTCTATACGATTGGTTCTTGCAATTGCGGCTCTTAGAAATTTGGAAGTTCACCAAATGGATGTAAAGACCACATTTCTAAATGGCGATTTAGAAGAAGAAATTTACATGGAACAACCTGAGGGTTTTTCCGCCCCAGGAAATGAGGGCAAAGTATGTAAATTGGTTAAGTCTTTGTATGGCTTGAAGAAAGCTCCAAAACAATGGCACCAAAAGTTTCATCATGTCATGATTGACAATGGTTTCAAAATAAATGAGTGCGATAAGTGTGTGTATTTTAAAGACACACCAAGAGGTTACGTAATCTTATGTCTTTATGTAGATGATATGCTTATCATTGGGAGTGATGATAACATGATCAACTCAACAAAAGACATGTTGAAATCGAGGTTTGACATGAAAGACATGGGTCTCGCGGATGTGATTCTTGGAGTAAAACTCACTAGAACCCAAAATGGTCTTGTGTTGAGTCAATCTCACTACGTGGACAAGATCCTTGGGAAATTCAATTCAGACGATACGAGTATAGCTCGAACTCCAATTGATAATACTCAACGCCTAAGGAAGAATAGAGGCGAGAGTGTTGCTCAGTTAGAGTACTCAAGGATCATTGGGAGTCTCATGTATCTAATGACGTGTACTAGACCCGACTTAGCGTATGTTGTGCGCAGGCTAAGTAGATACACCAGTAATCCGTGCGCGGAACATTAGAAAGCTATCACGAGGGTGCTCAGATACATAAGATACACGAGAGACTATGGATTGCATTATACCCGTGATCCAGCAGTGATCGAAGGATACACTGACACGAACTGGATATCGGATATAAAAGATCATAGATCGACAAGTGGATATGTGTTTACACTTGTGGGCGCAACTATAGCTTGGAAGTCTTCCAAGCAAACTGTTATAGCTAGATCCATGATGGAATCCGAATTCGTCACTTTAGATAAAAGCGGGGAGGAGGCGGAGTGGCTACGTCAATTTGTGGAAGATATTCCAAGATGGCTAAAGCCGTTGACGGCGATTTGCATACATTGTGACAATCAATCAGCGCTTGTTAGGGCACAAAGCGCGATGTACAATGGCAGATCAAGGCACATTCGACGTAGACACAACACGGTACGACAACTTATCTCAACGGGTGTTATCTCAGTTGACTATGTTAGGTCAAAGGAGACCATTGCGGACCCGTTAACGAAAGGCTTAAGCAAAGATAAGGTGTATAAGTCGTCAAGAGGAATGGGACTAAAGCCCATAGATGAAGGAAATATGAGGGAAACCTAACCTAGTTGACTGGAGATCCCAAGATCTAGGTTCAATAGGCAAGCTTAATCATAAACCCAAAGGGAGTCACTGTGGGGGGTGCCCTAAAATCAATAAAGGGAGTTGCATACTTCCTAGTCCATTCCAATCAGTGACATGAAGGAAAGGTTAAGCATGTTGAGGTTAAGGATTTTGAGGAAATCCAAAATTAACCATGATGCTTTTAATGATTCAGAGGAATCACCTATGTTAGAGAGAAGTGGGGTCGCTTCGAATGGATTTGTGGGGAGGCGCAAATCCTAGAGCTCTCGCAGAACCAAGAAAGTGTTCCATGACCATAAACGGACACAGCCATGAGGACTTGACTCAACTAGGGAGAGTATTGTGTGAATGTATATTGTCGCCTACGTAAATGTGGGATTGTTCAAAGACACCGCGTCTACAAGACCCTAGGAGGCTAAGTATGCTTCACAAAAGAATGTTCAAAGGTTACACCTACCTATCTTGCAATACTTAACTGTTGAACGTGTATCGTTGAAACTTGATAAATCGATTTCTATTCATGTGGGGGATTGTTGAAAATTTGTGAAAATAGCATTTTTCACAAATATAGGAAAATGATTTTTTCCTATTTTGGATTAGAAATAAATATAAGAAAATGAGCGGGTTTTATATATTTATTTGTGGGTTTGTGTTCTATGTTGGAAGAGCTTCGCAACGAACTAAACCACGTCTAAAACGGAGCTAAGATGAATGAGATATCGATGCTCAAAGTTTGGTGTTTGAAACTTGAATGCTGAAAAAGTGGGAAAGTGGCACCTTGTCCCACATAGGAGGAGATATGAAACTTAAAGGGGTATTTAAGTGGGAACTCTCTATCCTTATTGTTTCATGGAAGCACTCACTAAGTACTCGCGAAGGGTGCGGAGCACCCTAACATGCACTCGCACACGCGCGCGCGCGTGGCTTGGGCGATGAGGCGCAATGTGGCGCTTTGATGGCGCACTTTGCACTTCGCATGATGTGGCATGCAGGCGCATGACCCTTGTCACACCCCCAAAAATACCCCAAACGGAAACCTGTAGGATCGTTTGCACGACCAAACGAGTCGTTCAGAAGAGATCTCGTCCAATACGAAAGGCGGAAACAGACGTATCGGAGTTATATCAGATGATTTGCACTTAGATTCACTTTAACTGTCTCTTGTATTGATATCAGATCGTTTTACAATGCTGGAGACACTTCGGCAAAGCTTCGCTACCGGAATCGAAAACCTTACAAATGAAATCTCCAAGGCACGTATTTTATAGGCAGCCTATTCCGCACGAAACGGTTCACACGAAATGACCATCTCCATTTCGTACGAAATGGATTCCTAATTTCGTGCGAAATGGCCCATATTCCATTTCGTGCAAAATGGCCCATCCAACATGTTTTTTCAATTTTCTCGTATATCGTGCCCTGATCTAACCAACCTAATACAAGACTCGATACAAGACGAAGTCGACAGACATATGCACCAACAGACTCCCCCTTGGATGTTGACGAAGTCTTCGGTGTCGAGTCTTCAAAGTCTTCAGTCTTTATCAGTCTTTTCGCTCTCTCCAAAGAATTCTCCATTGTAAGCATCAACAATCTCTATCTTTCTCTTCTCTTTCAGAATCTCAATCTGACTCTGTCTTCTCTTGATCAGATCTCTTGATTCCTTAATTTCATCAGCATCAGCAACTTGCGTGGATTACAGGATTCGAACCTGGCTCTTTACCATTCAAACTTCCTTTTGAATGTTGATCCAGAATCAGAAGCTGGCTCTATGCATCTTCAGACTCCCTCTTGGCTGTCTTCAGACTCCCCCTTTCGATAAGTTGGGATCACACTCTGGAATACACAATCTACAGCTTTTGGATCTGAAATCTGGCTCTTATAACTTTCACAGGTTCTAAAATCGTAACCTGGCTTTAACCTGCACAAACTCTACCTCACAATAAATTTCACAAATTTAAAATTTGACAAATTTAGAAACCACATTGTAAATATCGTTCAAAGTGATTTAACAATTTACAATTTCTGATGAACCACTTGTAAAATATAATTTTTCATTTCAAAACCAACTCTCCCAAACCTGTTGTCCGTCATGTTTAGCACTCGGATTTTTGAAAATCAGCTCTCCAACATTAGTTGTCGAAAATAAGATGAAATAAAATCTTTTTGAGTTTTTCAAAAATTTATGCTAAAACACACTAAAATCTTTTTGGATTTTTGTTTTTAAAGGAAATAAGTAAAGAAATATTTACAAACAATATTTTTGTGAGTTTGTGTAAGAGGATCATATCAGTTATTAAAACAAATCACCAACACCGTTAAGCTTTAAACATTTTAAGTTCTAAACGTTTCACTTAGATTGTCAGTATACTGATCCACTTAAATTTTCACACAAAGTTCAATTGTTTTGAGATACAAGAATTAGTGTTTTAAAGACTTAGACTTATTCGTGTGTCCCACCTCAGAATATACTCCCGTATCCAGACTCCTATATACAGTCTTACAGGTGAATGTGCACTAATGATATCTATAAACGTGTAATGCGAGACCATGAGAGCTCAGGTTAGAACTTCCATTCAGACAAAGAGATGATGGCTCGACTTTCGGTGTGTCCCGTTTGGGGATCTTTTCTTCAACAACACATGATTAGCATTTTTCAATGTTTCATCATTTTTTATGCCGAGGGTAGGCTTTAAGATTAAAGCAGTGCAAAGCATTATACGAGGACTAGGTTATTGCTCCCGCAAAATCAGAAGTCCAGGTATAATACCCCAGATATCATCATGCACAAAGACCTAGTATGTCAGAAATAGAAAGTCTTTCAAACAAGATTTCGGGGGTTACCCATATATCCAAGGGATGTTCCCCACGAGATAAGTAAGTATTTGATATTTAGGTTTATATCTTGACAACAATCTACTAAGCGTGTAAAAACCTACTGGCACATCATCAGTGAGATCGTTTATCACGTTTAACTTTTCATTTCTTTAGCGTGCTGTGATAGTCCACTGATGTACTATCATTTCCTCTTTTTCACAACAAAACTCGTTTTTTTTTTCAATGTTTTTGGATTTTGAGATTTTATCATATTTTTGGATTTTTCAAATTTTCGAAATTTTCTAAATTTTTACTCCCCCTAAAATCAAAAATATGTTTCAATTTTTGATTTTCAAGGAAAATTTGAACACAAACTATACAATAAAATGACAACTGTTGTGAATTGCTTCAATTCGCCATCCACTTGGCATAAACAATCAGAACTCCCCCTGACAACAAACTATTTTCCCATTATGATTTCAAAACACTTAAGTTTGTTTTAATCAAAATGGTTTTTCCGGAAAATTAGTTTTGTTGATATTCACAAACCACTTGTAGATTAGGGGTTTCATCACATTGTTTTTCAATCACTTATATGAAAGTTAAATCAAGTTCAACTTAATGACCTTGATTAACCACTTGTAGGAACAAACACTTGTATGTTCACTTCAACAATACCACTTGTAAGTTTAAATATGACAGTTTTAAGTTTTACCACATGTAGATTTTTCAAACAAACATATTCAAGAATGATGCCGATTCCTGCTCCACGATTACCAACTTGGGAGATCCGGCAAGTCCAGATTTTTAGTCATGATAGGTTCTATCCCAGTTACTAACCTGGGATGACCCATCTTCATCTGGTTTCTTCGTTTTCAATTCATAAAATTCCTTTACCCCTTTGACTTTCCCGTCAATCATTTTTCCAAAAATATTTTGAACTGTGGGGTTAAAGGCTTTTTCAACATCAAATTCTTTCTTTTCAGAAAAAAATTGATTTGAAATTTCAACTTTTCCAATTTTTGATTTTAAATTTTCAGCCCGCAATGGTGGAAAATTTTCATCATCCAGTGGCGGCACTGAATTTTCACTTTTCACCTCAACTTGTGGCTCCTCTGACTTTGACGAGTCAGATTCATCGCCAGAAAATAGCTCCTCTGATTTTGACGAATCAAAATCATTACTAGAACTATCATCAGATTTCTTAACAACCCACCTTTGGTTGCTAAGCTTTTATTTTCTTTTGTAAAAACTCTTTGAACACTCACCAACCTCAAATTTTGAATTTTTGAAAACAATAAATTGTTTGGTTGGTGGTTCATTTTCAACCATCTTTCTTTCAATTTTTTTAGAAACTCCCTATTTTGTTTGTATTGCCTTTGTACAGTTCCTGGCAATGTGACCAACTGTGTTGCTTTGAAAACAGGTTCTTGTCTCCTTCTTCTTCTGAGCAACTTCCTTTCGCATTCCCTCTTGCTTCTTCGCAAGGAAATCTTTGTTTGTCTGCTTCCAGAATGAGCTCTTTTCTTCTTCCTCCGAACTAGCTCCTGAAACAAATACAGTTTTTGTTTTATAAATTTTCTCATTTTTATGATTTTCTGGTGGAATAAAACCCAATCCCTTCTTTTTGAAATTACCGTTATGGTTTGGTTTCTTTCGATAACCTGAACCATAACTGTAACCCTTTTTCTTGTTTAATCTTTGTTGAACCCTTGAGGTGTATTTTTTCGGTTTTTCAGTAAGATTTACACCTTTTATTTCAGAAATATTAATTTCTGTTAATTTGAAAACCTTGTTGATCATTTTAGTTTTAACACCTCTTATTGGAAATTTTTCATCAGAATATAATTTGTCAGAATCATTCAAAGTGTATGCTACTTTGAATGTTTCATCATTCAAATTATTTTGTGATAACATAAATTCTTTATTATAAACCCGTTTGCTCTTTTTGACAGTTGGACTTGAAGTGTTGGACTCAGATTTTGACTCTGACTTTGACTCCTCCGTTTCATGTTTATCCAATACCTGATCGACCACTTTCTTTATTAACTCGGACTCATGATCAGTGTCGGATGATGTAAAAGTGACATCAATGTTGTCTGGCAAATTATCTGAAGACTCAGACTCCCACTGTAAGTTGGTTGCCTTTTTGACTCTTTCTGAATTTGGATTTCTTGGAGAATATCCATTTTCAAGCGGAGGTGGACACTTGTTATAACTGACACTTTGTTTCTTACCAGAATTCTTCACTTCAGTATCCTCTTTTGTCTCGACATTCTTTGCTTCAGATGTTTCTTTTTCAAACGCTTTCATACCTTCCACTGTAGGATAAATCCTGTCAATCACATAAGAAGAACATGAGTAACTTTTCAACAACTTGTTTACTCTTTCAGATTCAATTCTCTGAGTTTCTAGTTTCTGTTCAAGCTCAGCACACATATCAATGTAATAATTGATCATTTCCTGCTTTATCATGTATGCTCCATTGAGTGTCTTCATGGCTGTAGCTTGTTCACTGCTTGACTCGTTGTATTGATTCATGGCTTTGTTTAAGACATCATACGATTCCTTCAACCTGTTCATGTTGTGAATCAACTCGTTGTTGTATTTTTTCAGAGTCTCACAATTTTCACAATTTTCAGACACCTTTTCTGCATCAGCTTCCTTTTTAATCTCGAAAGTTGGAATTTCTTTCTCCTGCTTCTTGATCACACGGACTTCTTCATCATCATTCTTATCTTTCCTTCTTTCTGCATCTCTCTCGGCTAAAAATTTTAAATGCTCTTTCATTCTATCTGCCCAATAATCATCTTCACTATCATCTTGTTTTTCAACCTTCTTCTTTGCCATTCGAGCCTTTTAAGCATCTCTTTCTGCTAGATATTTTAAGTGTTCTTTCATACTATCTGCCCAATACGAATTATCATCATCTTCAACAACTTGAGCAACAAAAGCTTTATGATCTGAAGTTCTGTTAGGGTCAAAATCATCCCAACTGAAATCTTTTGGAAGCCTTTCATCATCTTGATCTGTCAAACATGCTTTACTCTCAGCCGAAATATATTTATCCCAACTAAATCCTTTTGACGATCTTCCATCATCTTGATTAACAAAATACACTTTCTTTGATTCTTCGATCTCCTTCCTAGCATGTACAGTTTGTGGTTGTTGTTGATACGGTTGTTGAGCAACTTGATGATAAATCGCTTTCCGATAATAATCATTGTTGTTGAAAGGATTTTGAGCTCCATTTGCTTCGCGGTTTGTGCATTCTCGCTTGAAATGCCCCTTTTCCCTGCAACAAAAACAAGTAACTTTAGATTTATCAAAACCTAAAGTAGAAACATTTGCATCACGAAAATCATCTCTTCCCGTAATCTGTTTAAACTTCTCAGCTCTTCTCGACACACTAGCCAAACACCACTTTATATCCATAAGTTCCATCTCCTCAGCATCAACCTGATCGTAATCCTCTTTTGTCAACATCGGATTTCCGATCTTTCCTGCAACTAAACTCCCATAAGACTCTAACACAGTCACCAACAAAGACATATGACTTTTTGCTACTTCTTCAGAATAATTTTGATCATTCTCAAGATTTAACGCAATGTTGCATTGTAGTACTTTGCCACTCTTGGTTGCAGAAAAATTTGGATCGAATGATGGATAAGAAGAAAATCCAGTTTTGCTACTTGATCCTTGAGATGAACCTCTAGAAGAACTTTTTGCATTGAAAGCAGTTTCAATCTTTGGTGCAATCTTGGTCTTATCACTAGTACCTCCTTTGTAATACAGACCAATGTCTTGTTCACCATCATAGTTCTTCATTCTCGCTATCTTTCGTTGTTCCATCTCTTGAGCTTCAAGTTGTTCAATAAACTCGCTCAGCGTTAGATTGTCAAATTCAGGTTTATTTTTCAACATCATAAGATACGTGCCCCAAACATCTTGTGGCAACGCATCAGCCAATTTTTCAATCAATTCTTCTTTATCTTTATTGATATTTAATCTCTTCATGTTCTTCACCAAATTGCAATATCTTTCTATAATCTGCTTGGTGTTTCAGTTCTTAATCCTCGGAATAGATCAAATTCTTTCTTCATAAGTGACGTTTTGTTCTTGATCATCTCCTTACTTCCAACAAACTTCGATTTTAGTTCTTTCCATATTGAATCTGCACTTCCGTTGTGTTGTAGTAAAATCAAGATTTCTTCCTTAATAGCTTGCTGCAAGAGACTAACCATTATCTTTTCATTTTTATATTTCTTTTTCTCATCAACACTCAGATCTTTAATATCAACCTTCTTTCCGTCGTCCTTAACCGGTCTAATATATCGAAATTCAGTATATTCCCATGCATCTAAGTAATATGCTTGAACCCAATTTTCAAAACGTTCTACCCATCCACTATATTCCTCAATACTCATAAGCCTAGGCGGTTTTTGCAAGGTGCCCGTTAAATTTTCTAACATCGTACTCTGAGTCACAGTCATCGGAGTAGCAAAGGAGTTGCAGAACTCGTTCTCCATGATTCAGTTTCCAAAATATCACAAACACTGATTTTCAAACGAAATGAAAATCTCAAACGAATTGGATCTGAAGCGAAATGCCCTTTTGGTGCGAAATGGACAATTCGTGCGAAATAGGGTGTAATTCAAACGAAATGGATCACAAAACTCAATTCGTATGAAATGAATATATGTTTCACACGAAATGGGCTTATCGTGCCAAATGAAACAATGTTTCACACGAAATGGCCTTTGGTGCGAAAAGAAAGCCCGTTTCATGCGAAATGGATTCAAAGTCCAACAATCTGATATCCAATTCGTGCGAAATGGAGCTGACGTCACACGATCGGACAGTTTTTGATAAAATTGATCAAGTTTTACTTCGATTTTATGTCTGATTCTTTCAAGGGTTTGTTAAAACAGTGTTTCGCACGTTATATTTGAAAATCAAGCCATTTTATCCGTGAAATTTTGTTTAATTTTGAAAAATGTGAAGAAAGTGAGTAGAAATCAGAAATTTTCAGCTGAAATGGTAAGAACTCTTCCTCCTGAGCTCTGATACCACTTGTAGGATCGTTTGCACGACCAAACGAGTCGTTCAGAAGAGATCTCGTCCAATACGAAAGGCGGAAACAGACGTATCGGAGTTATATCAGCTGATTTGCACTTACATTCACTTTAACTGTCTCTTGTATTGATATCAGAACGTTTTACAATACTGGAGACACTTCGGCAGAGCTTCGCTACCGGAATCGAAAACCTTACAAATGAAATCTCCAAGGCACGTATTTATAGGAAGCCCATTCCGCACGAAACGGTTCACACGAAATGGCCATCTCCATTTCGTACGAAATGGATTCCTCATTTCGTGCGAAATGGCCCATATTCCATTTCGTGCGAAATGGCCCATCCAACATGTTTTTTCAATTTTCTCGTATATCGTGCCCTGATCTAACCAACCTAATACAAGACTCGATACAAGACGAAGTCGACAGACATATACACCAACAAAACCCCTGCGAGGCGTGTGACGTACCAGGATCTAGCCACCAATCACATTGAACTCATACAAAATTTTAAATAAAACTTTCATACATTAATATAAAGTGTTACAAACAGTGATTACAAATCATCGTATTCAGCGGAAGCATAAATCATTAGTTAAGTGTTTCATAAACCATATGTATAATAACCATTAGACTCGTCTCGTGATCTCCTTGTATCTCGACCCATGACCACTCCAGCTTCACAGACCGCAAGTTCCATATCCACACATATCTATAACATGCAAGCATGCACACACGTGTATCAGACAACGCTGGTGAGTTCATAGTTTTACGAAAAACGTTAGTTACCAAGTGTTTAATTCAGTTCATTGATTACAATGTTGATAATACCTCGGATAAAAGACGGCTCCTGATTTATTTTGCCATTTCCCCAATGCTCCTATCAAAGCATTGGTCACGACTAGGTCATTAGTTCACACCCGTCCTCTCCGGTACGGGGTGAGGGTGCCAAACCTAAGTAGCGCTACCAACTAATACCCGTTACCTCTCCGGTAACACAAAAAGATGGGACTTAGAGGTGATAGGGCGAGTGTATTATCCGACATACCAGTTTTATACGCAAGACGTATTCCTCTCCGGAATACCCAGTTGATTTACCCAAAACTATCCCTCCCCGGGATACCCAATGACTGTCCCAACCACCGGGACACATGCTCAAGAGATGAACTCACCTTAGATTGCTCGGATTGTTACGTTTCTTTACCTGTTCCAAGTTGGCAACCAAACCCTACCGTGGTTACCAAGAATAGTCAGTTTCTTAACACATAGATCTCATACTCTTTGCACATAACATACAAGTAACGTACACATAAACACACACCATACGAGTCATACCAGTTTATCATGCAACGTGTCCACCAATTATCATCACAAGATCACATAACAGATATTCGGTTCTCATACAAGTTTACACTATGGTTCTTGTTTCAATAAACATCAAGCAGTCTATTATTACTCATCATAACAGTGTGCGATTGAGTTAAACTTGTGCGACCCGTGAACAGTGCAGGCCCAATAGCTGAGGTACGGTCCAATGTCAACCCGTGGCCCAACCCGTGTATGACCCGACTAAACTGTGCAATTACCCAAGGTGTTCGGCCCAAGGTGTACAATAGCCCAAGTGTTTATGTGAGCCAAACATGTGTATATATGTGCGCTTGATTTTCTTTAAGTGCGGCCCATCCTAACTCGGCCCAACAAAATGTGTGGTCATATATAGTGTGTGTGCGATAATAATAATAAAAGTGTGTGGTTGACCCAATCCACTTCCTCTTTGAAATTCCAATAACTACTCCCCTCATACTCGATCAAACAATTACAATATGCAAACAGCTTTTCTATCACCAATCATGATCTATTAATTTATACCATATATTATTCAATTCTCTTATTTGTCGTGAACTATATAACCATCCCACCAATCATAATATTTGGATTTAATAACATGGAAATCTCTTAACCCAACTAACTGTTCACCGGTTATCAAATACCAAATATCAATCCACCACACTTTGACATATAAATACGGTTGCACTACATCCATGGTTCCATATATATAAGTCGTGTATACAGTTCGCCGATTACGCACACATACCCCCGATCTCGATGAAGCCTATTCATATCCGATTTACATATAGCATCCTATTTGATTCATACATAACAGTTTTTACACGTTTAACCACTCTCACGGTTCATCTACGTGACATAAACATGGCCCGCCTATCTAACACATAAACCGTTCGCATACAACTCAACATGTACGGTTCGCATTCAACATTCACGCATACGTCCGGGTCATGTGATCAGAACTCATGTCATACATTCACACACAAATCTTCATTAGCCTACCCACATACACATTTAGTTTCATGCAACATTTATCCCAACAGTTTTCATCCATACATACATATAATCATGTCAACGTGCTAGGGTTAAACCTCATGCACCTACTTGAAATCACAACACACACAAACTGCATGCTCATACCGAGAACAAGAGATTGAACAGAGATCACGACGGATACGTTACACTAGGGTGCGAACTAAAAGGAGAGGAGGTTTTTACCGGTGATCGGCGACGGAAAAGAAGGAGGGGCGATATGCTGTGTTACGGTTGCCGAGACTTGGATAGGGAGCTAGGGTTTGATTCGTAGGGCGTGGACGACGGGTGGGGAGGTTTGGGTTTTTAAAACAAGTTTTTATTATTACATTTACACTTTGGCCCCTAATGTTTCTAATTCTTGAAACTTGGATAGGGAGTTAGTGATATATTTTCATACTCATACAAGACTAGTCCCTCAACGAGTTCGTGTTTAGCCAATGCGTGGTACAGTATCTTCCTAGTCGTTGGAAATAACTACAAGTGCTAATTATAGTTTGTATAACTTATAAGATATAAAAGAAAGTGAGTCAGGAGAAAAATATAAAGAAAAGTTTCGGATTTTGCGGGGTGTCACATTATCCCCAACTTGAAAGAATTTTCGTCCCGAAAATTTGATAAGTAATCCGAAACGGTGCCGAAAATTTGATAAGTAATCCGAAACGGTGCAATGTTAAACCAATGCGGATCTTCTGTAGGTGCCACATCATCGCCAACTTGAAAGGGAAATTCGCCCCGAAATTCGCCAGTTGTATCAGATTTAGATTAGTCAGTTGGGATTAAGTGAAGGTACTTGCTTTTCATCTGATTTTCGCGTTCTCCAGTGAACTCTGGTCCACGCTTTGAGTTCCAACGAACTCTCTCGATTGGAATACGACTATGCTTACGAACCTTAACTTCCCGTTCCACAATTTCGATGGGTTCTTCGACAAACTGCAATTTGTCATCGATTTTCAGTTCTTGGAGTGGTACAAAAAATGTTTCATCGGACATCCACTTCTTTAGTTGCGAAACATGAGAACATCATGAACGTTACCCAACTCGACGGTAACTCGAGCTTCTATGCCACTTTGCCAATACGTTACAGAATTTTGAATGGCCCAACATAGCGTGGATTAAACTTATCACGTTTCCCAAACTGCACCGCACCCTACCAGAGTGAGACTTTTAATTGTGATATGTTCGCCTGCAGTGAACTCCCAGCGTCTCCTAAGCTTATCAGTTTTTTCCCTGGCGGTCACGCGTTATCGACACGCGATTCCCGATCTAAACAATTTTCCCAAGATTTTCGAGTACAAGTCCTGGACCTGTGATTAAGTTGTCACTCATCTTAGCCCGACAAGGAGATTGGCATTATCATCCATACAATGCCCCAAACAGAGCTGTCCTTCCAATTTTCACTAAGTCAATCACACACATGCCTGCAGCATGTCTTCGAGTGTGGGGGGGGGGGTTCGTTTACTTTGACCATTTGTCCTATGGTGATAAGTATTGCTCATGTCTAGACGTGAGCCAAGAGTGTTGTGTAGTGCCTATCATAAATCAGGTACAGATCAAAATCAGGGGTAACAAGAGTTGGCACCTCGTGCCTACACACCGTCTCCTTCCGAGTAATATTCACAAGCTGCGAAAGCTCGTCAGTTCCTTAATTGCAAGAGGGTGTACTGGTTACATGAGATAATCGACGATCACCTAAGTGATATTGTTTTCGTTCTGGGTTTTAGGTAACCCAGTGACAAAATCCGTGGCAGCCTCTTCTCATTTCCATATGGGTGTTTTCTGCTTGCTGACACAACTAGAAGGTTTCTGATATTGCACCTTGACTTTCGCACAAGTCAAACATCGTTCACATACATTGCTATATGGACCTTCACGCCCGGTTGCCAGTACCAGGTTTATAGATCCTAATATCTCCTATCAAAATCCAGACGACTAGAATAACGAGGCTGGTAAGCTTTGCTCAACACAAGTTCCCTACGGTTGCCGTATGGTGGGATCCATATTCGTTCCATGAAGTAGCGAATATCGTCCGACTTGCCAAAAGTTGCTCCTCCATGCCCCCGCATGGACTCAAGTTGAAAATTCTCTTCCTTTAGTGCTTCGATGTAAACAGGGTGAATCTGATCGGGTAGGCTAGTGTCGATGGTGAGTTGCAAGCTTATACGCGTTTAGGTTCCATAATCGTATTCGCTCGAGAGTTTCATCCAGCGATGCCATCACATAATTAGCTCTCTTAAAACAAAGGTACACGGGAGGCCCTTGTGATTGGTCTAAATAATGCAATTGGTACCGTCCAAGTAATGCCTCCATCTTAATTCCAAGGACCATGGCTTCCACCGCAGATTATGACCCGTGCAATTCTTCCTGTAAATCCACTACGTAAACTGTCACCTTCTCGTGCCGCATTGGCGTGTAACTGAGTCTCTGTTTCGAATCGTCATGATATACCACTAGACCACCTGTACCCTCGGGTAAAGGCGATGCTCAGTGCATTGTAGTGTTGGGTTTCAAAAGCTGAAAAGACGTCCTCCTGTTTATCTTCCACGAATACACATCACCCTGCTGTGCTAAAGAGATTAAAGCTACAAAATCCCCGAAAATCCTGTGATGAATCTACGGTAGTATCTAGCTGGACCAAGAAGTTGTTGTATCCCTGATGGACTATTTGGTGCCGGTCACTATCTAATGGAATGGATCTTTAGTGAGATCTGCATGTATCCCCACTTCGTTGACTACGTGACCAAGAAACTGTACCTCCCAAATCCTGAAGTCACTCTTAGGTAGACTTCGTGTGGAGTTGCTCCTCCCCTAGGAGCTCTAGGACAAAATACAGGTGCCGTTCATGGTGTTCCTTTCCCCAGGTAGTGATTCCAAACGTCACAGATACATACGGTCGACGAATCTGGCGAAACGAGGTTGACGCATACTACTCATGTGATCCCTGAGGCTGCCGGTGTGTTGGACATCTTAAATAATTTGAACAGAAAATCGTAGTGGCTATACTGGATCTGTAACGCCGTTTTAGGAAGCATCCTCCCCATGGTCTTCTATCAGATGATAGTTCGTTCGTTAGTCAACCCTCGAATAGGAGCTTGACCCTCGCAACTGGTCAACAGGTTGTCAATACATGGTCAGGGCAAACGGTTCTTGACTGTCACCTTGTTGAGTTCTCGATAATCAGTACACATACGAAAAGGCATATCTTTACGGATATAACTGGGGCTCTCCAAAGCGAAAAGCTAGGTCCGATAAAACTTATGTTCAATAGTTACTGTAGTTGATTAGACAGCTCTTGCAACCTCCTGGTGCAAAACGGTAAGAGTACGAGTAATCAGGGCTGCCTCTGACGTGAGATCAAACTGAGGTTCCGCCTAACAGTGGTGGAAGTAAACCTGAAAGTTCCTCGGGTAGCACACCGAGAGAAATCACGAACAATTGGTGGATCCTCGATCCCCTTTTCCTTAGCCTTAACATCAGTAACGGTTACTATCATAGTGAGGTAATCCCTTCGTAGACACTTCTGGACCTCCATTGCTGAAATGATACTAACCTTTACTCCACTCTAACACTTTAGGTCAGACGATGATTCTCCACTAGGGGGAGAGATACAAAAAAATTTCTCCTCACCGGGTATACCTGTGCAATATCTGGATAACCAGTCCATGCTAACTACTGCATCGAAACCATCAAGGTTAGTAGGAAGAAGGTCGGTGTCGAACACTTGTCCCACAAGGTCGAGTTGACATCCCAACGAACATAGGAGGTTTCAATTGAGTTGCCATCAGCCGATTCGAAGACAGGTTCGGTTTCAAGAAGCATCAGGGTTAAACAGAACAGGGACAAAGCGCTTAGTTACCAAGAACGTGCAGGCCACCAAGTTGTTACATTCCTGGCGTCGTCCATGCCAATCCTACAAGCATCATTCCTAGGGTTGTTGTTACGTTCACGTGGATTCCAAATACGGTCGTTGTTCCCTTGGTTGTTGATATTTTGACTTAACAATAGTCAATCCCTGTCGAAGTCACCTTCGTTTCCATACTGCAAGCTACGATTTACGAGCACCTCGATGTCGCCGTGACTGTTGCCTCTAATGTCGCTACTTGTAACGGGATCCTGCGATCTTTCACCAACAGGGTCCATCTTTTCACCTTCCGTGTCACGTCCTAAGGCGCTACTCATTGTGCTGGCAGTTACTCATTCCACACCATAGTCAATTGTCACAGTCTATGCATCGATTAATTCGTAAGAGTTGACTCCCATAAGTCGCTGACTAGGGTTAGGGATTCGATTGAAGTCAATCCGCTGGTGTTCGTTGCCGGTAATCAGGGTTGTCCAATTACTGGGACCAGTAAAGTACTACACTGATCCTCTTGTCCATCGATCTAGCAAGTTAATTGACTAATACCTGGTATGTTACGAGAGTGTTGCATAAGTGATCGTACTTCAGGATCTAAGACGTCAATACATTGAGTTCCAACAAACGAAGGGAAGTGAGGAAGGTATCGACCAATCATTCGATGCTGCGACATCCCACTCAGGAACATTCGTACTAGCATCTAACATTCTACACAGTTCGCTAGGCGTTCAGATGGGCATTCAAGTAATACTCGATAGCTTTGAGATTTGTAAGGATTCAGAGAGAAGTGAAAATATCACGTTCAAGTAGGAGGCAATCATTGCTAGGACTCCTACAGATTTGTTACGTTTCTCATTGATTAAATAACAGAACAGAACCCTTTTTTCACTTGTTAAGGCTCACTGGGACTCGCATGCACCCCACATTATTATTATGTGTGCACCCACAATAATATTGTGATTTGCATTCTCATCTCAGTTCCTCCTAGCTCGTGTCAAATGGTTCTTCAAACTCAGATATCAAACGGAGGTTGTCAAAGTAATGAGGTCACAGAAATCCAAAGACTATGACATACTATCAACGCATCATAATGTAAGCAAGTAATCCATGCCATCATGCTATAGTGACGAGTGTGTGTTCGTATGTTACGTCATAAACAAATGTGTACTAGTCATGTAATGTATGCAACAAGTGAGAAAGACGAACGTTGCAATCTGGAGCTGATTGTCATGGTCGTATTCACGTTTTCAGAATTGTTCGGTTATAGTCTGGTTTTACAAAAATGTTTTAAAACCAAGTTCACTATAACCAGTGGCTCTGATACCAAACTTTCACACCCCCAAAAATACCCCAAGCGGAAACCCCCGCGAGGCGTGTGACGTACCAGGATCTAGCCACCAATCACATTGAACTCATACAAAATTTTAAATAAAACTTTCATACATTAATATAAAGTGTTACAAACAGTGATTACAAATCATCGTATTCAGCGGAAGCATAAATCATTAGTTAAGTGTTTCATAAACCATATATATAATAACCATTAGACTCGTCTCGTGATCTCCTTGTATCTCGACCCATGACCACTCCAGCTTCACAGACCGCAAGTTCCATATCCACACATATCTATAACCTGCGAGCATGCACACACGTGTATCAGACAACGCTGGCGAGTTCATAGTTTTACGAAAAACATTAGTTACCAAGTGTTTAATTCAGTTCATTGATTACAATGTTGATAATACCTCAGATACAAGATAGCTCCTAATTTATTTTGCCCTTTCCCCAATGCTCCTATCAAAGCATTGGTCATGACTAGGTCATTAGTTCACACCCGTCCTCTCCGGTACGGGGAGAGGGTGCCAAACCTAAGTAGCGCTACCAACTAATACCCGTTACCTCTCCGGTAACACAAAAATATGGGACTTAGAGGTGATAGGACGAGTGTATTATCCAACATACCAGTTTTATACGCAAGACGTATTCCTCTCCGGAATACCCAGTTGATTTACCCAAAACTATCCCTCCCCGGGATACCCAATGACTGTCCCAACCACCGGGACACATGCTCAAGATATGAACTCACCTTAGATTGCTCGGATTGTTAAGTTACTTTACCCGTTCCAAGTTGGTCAACCAAACCCTACTGTGGTTACCAAGAATAGTCAGTTTCATAACACATAGATCTCATACTCTTTGCACATAACATACAAGTAACGTACACATAAACACACACCATACGAGTCATACCAGTTTATCATGCAACGTGTCCACCAATTATCATCACAAGATCACATAACGGATATTCGGTTCTCATACAAGTTTACACTACGGTTCCTGTTTCAATAAACATCAAGCAGTCTATTATTACTCATCATAACAGTGTGCGATTGAGTTAAACTTGTGCGACCCGTGAACAGTGCAGGCACAATAGCTGAGGTATGGTCCAATGTCAACCCGTGGCCCAACCCGTGTATGACCCGACTAAACTGTGCAATTACCCAAGGTGTTCGGCCCAAGGTGTACAATAGCCAAAGTGTTTGTGTGACCCAAACATGTGTATATATGTGCGCTTGATTTTCTTTAAGTGCGGCCCATCCTAACTCGGCCCAACAAAATGTGTGATCATATATAGTGTGTGTGCGATAATAATAAAAGTGTGTGGTTGACCCAATCCACTTCCTCTTTGAAATTCCAATAACTACTCCCCTCATACTCGATCAAACAATTACAATATGCAAACAGCTTTTCTATCACCAATCACGATCTATTAATTTATACCATATATTATTCAATTCTCTTATTTGTCGTGAACTATATAACCATCCCACCAATCATAATATTTGGATTTAATAACATGGAAATCTCTTAACCCAACTAACTGTTCACCGGTTATCAAATACCAAATATCAATCCGCCACACTTTGACATATAAATACGGTTGCACTACATCCATGGTTCCATATATATAACTCGTGTATACAGTTCGCCGATTACGCACACATACCCCCGATCTCGATGAAGCCATTCATATCTGATTTACATATAGCATCCTACTTGATTCATACATAACATTTTTTACACGTTTAACCACACTCACGGTTCTTCTACGCGACATAAACATGGCCCGCCTATCTAACACATAAACCGTTCGCATACAACTCAACATGTATGATTCGCATTCAACATTCACGCATACGTCCGAGTCATGTGATCAGAACTTATGTCATACATTCACACACAAATCTTCATTAGCCTACCGACATATACATTCAGTTTCATGCAACATTTATCCCAACAGTTTTCATCCATACATACATATAATCATGTCAACGTGCTAGGGTTAAACCTCATGCACCTACTTGAAATCACAACACACACAAACTGCCTGCTCATACCGAGAACAAGAGATCGAACAGAGATCATGATGGATACGTTACACTAGGGTGCGAACTAAAAGGAGAGGAGGTTCTTACCGGTGATCGGCGACGGAAAAGAAGGAGGGGCGATATGCTGTGTTACGGTTGCCGAGACTTGGATAGGGAGATAGGGTTTGATTCGTAGGGTGTGGACGACGGGTGGGGAGGTTTGGGTTTTTAAAACAAGTTTTTATTATTACATTTACACTTTGGCCCCTAATGTTTCTAATTATTGAAACTTGGATAGGGAGTTAGTGATATATTTTCATACTCATACAAGACTAGTCCCTCAACGAGTTCGTGTTTAGCCAATGCGTGGTACGGTATCTTCCTAGTCGTTGGAAATAACTACAAGTGCTAATTATAGTTTGTATAACGTATAAGATATAAAAGAAAGTGAGTCAGGAGAAAAATATAAAGAAAAGTATTGGATTTTGCGGGGTGTCACAACCCTGGTGGGTCCGCGCGCTGTGGCGTATGGGACTAAGCCAGTATGGCGCACGCGTGCATGGCAGTGAGTCAAAATGGCGCACGCACGCAAGAGCGTGCAGACTTACGCGCGCGTGCGCGCACAGAAGCTTCCAGCAGTTAATGCCTGTAAGATCGATTTGTGACCCAAACGTGTCGTTCAGAAGAGATTTTATCAGTTTCAGATGCGGAAAATAAGAAACTGACTTCGAAACAGCTTGGTTATCACTTTAAACATCTTGTGTATTGATTTAACAGCGATTACAGTCATAAGAAATACCGGCAACACTTCGGTACAAGTTCCTATACTCTCCTCTAGTCCCCTTCAAATGAAAGACATGACCCATATATATAGTACATCCTAGTTCGCTTGAATCTACCCATATACTTTCAAGAGAACCACCTACTTTGATTTTCAAGCGAAAACATATAACATTCTTTCAAGCGAAACCTCCAAGAAAAACATATTTCATGTGTAGATGTTTTCCCATGATGCAATAATGATGCCACTTGTGTGATGCCATCATCAAGAATGATGACATCATGCTTGTTTAGATCCGCAACGAAACCGAGACTCGATATAAGACGAAGACGACAGATGTATGCACCAACAGATTCCCCCTCAGATGTTGACGAGTCTTAAGTGTCGAGTCTTCAACGTCTTTAGTCTTTATTAGTCTGAACGCTCTCTGAAATATCTCACAGTGTAAGCATCCTCAAACTTTATCTCCTTCTCCTCTTCAGCATCAACAAACTCCCCACGAACAATCTCTACTCGGATGTCTTCAGACTCCCCCTTTAAATATGCTGGGATCGCAGTCTGGCTCGTTAAAATCACAAAGTCCTCAGGTATCGGAACCTGGCTCTCTATTATCTATCCAAGATCACCTAGCTCTTATCCTGCACATTCTCTACCCAAAAATAAATTTTCTGATGATAACTTGTAAAACAATCTCACCATCTACTGAACCATTTGCAGGAATTGTACAATAAAAAAATGATTTTACAATGTAGATCTCTGATGAAAACACTTGAAGAAATATCGTTTTTCTTATCAAGACAACACACTCTCCCAAACCATTTGTTCATCATGTCTAGCACTCGGAATTTTGAAAATTAGCTCTTCAACACCAGTTGTCGAAAATCTTTTTGAATTTTTCAAAATTTATGCTAAAACACACTAAAATCTTTTTGGATTTTTGAATGTAATGAAATGCAGAGAAGAAATATTTACATACAATATATTTGTGAGTTTGTGTAATAGGATCATATCAGTTTTTGAGACAAATCACCAACACCATTAAGCTTTAAACATTTTAAGTTCTAAACGATTCACTTAGATTGTCAGTATACTGGTCCACTTAAATTCTCACACAAAGTTCAACTGTTTCGAGATACGAGATTAATGTCTTAAGCACTTAAACTTAATCGCGTGTCCCACCTCAGAATATACTCCCGTATCCAGATCCCAATATTCAGTCTTACAGGTGAGTATACCACAGATGATATCTGTAAGGGAATAACTTATGAAACAGTACGAAACCGTGAGAGCTCAGGTCAGAACTTCCGTTCAACAGAGAGATGACGGTTCGACTTGGGTGGGTCCCCTTTAGAGGATCTTTTGATTACAACAGCAATGACTATCAATTTTATTGTTTCATCAATTTGCTGAGGGCGGCGCTATATTTCAAGCAAGCATAAAGTATTATCCGGGGACTAGGCCATTGCTTCTGCAAAATCAGAAGTCCCGGGATAATACCCCAGATATCACTGAGCATAAAGACCTAGTATCTCAAAAAGAGGGACCTTTCAAACAAGATTTCGGGGGTTACCCATATATCCGAGAGATGTTTCCCCACGATATAAGCAAGTTTGAATTTAGGTTTATATCTCGTCACAATCTACTAAATGTGCAAAAACCTACTGACACATCATCAGTGAGACCGTTTATCACATTTTACTTTTCAATTCTTTAGCATGTTGTGACAGTCCACTGATGTACTATCATTTCCTCTTTTTTCACAATACTCGATACTCGATACGTGTTTTCAAGCGGTCATTGTTTTCAAGCGAGAACAAAACATATTTCAAGCGGACTCTCAGTGTAAACTCAAGCGAAATGACGTTTTCAAGCGGAATGACCATGTAAATTCAAGCGAAAGGTCGATGACATCAGCATTTCGAACAACTTTTCAAGCGAAAGTACAATTTGAACCAATTTTAAGCCGATTTTAGTTCTGAAACTTTCCAGGATTTGTTAAAACATGATTGCGCATAATATGTGTGAATTTGAGCCAATTTTAACCGTGAAAAAATTTTAAATTTTAAAAAAATGATGTAGAAAACAGAAATTGTGATGAAAACAGGCTGTTTTGGCAAGATCTCTTCCTCCTGAGCTCTGATACCACTTGTAAGATCGATTTGTGACCCAAACGAGTCGTTCAGAAGAGATTTTATCAGTTTCAGATGCGGAAAATAAGAAACTAACTTCGAAACAGCTTGGTTATCACTTTAAACATCTTGTGTATTGATTTAACAGCGATTACAGTCACAAGAAATACCGGCAGCACTTCGGTACAAGTTCCTATACTCTCCTCTAGTCCCCTTCAAATGAAAGACATGACCCATATATATAGTACATCCTAGTTCGCTTGAATCTACACATATACTTTCAAGCGAACCACCTACTTTGATTTTCAAGCGAAAACATATAACATTATTTCAAGCGAAACCTCCAAGAAAAACATATTTCATGTGTAGATGTTTTCCCATGATGCAATAATGATGTCACTTGTGTGATGTCATAATCAAGAATGATGACATCATGCTTGTTTAGATCCACAACGAAACCTAGACTCGATATAAGACGAAGACGACAGATGTATGCACCAACAATGCCAGTGCAGTTACTCTTCAGCATTTGAAACTAATGAATCAATGCGTTTGACTGAGAATTTAATGACGAATTAAAGTGCATTGAAGACGTTTAATGCAGTTTAATTCTCCCATTAAATTCGTTTTTCAGTTTCAACTTCAGATCTGCTGTATAAATAGGAGGCTCCTTCAGCAAATTCAACACACCGAAACACACAGCAATCATCAATCTTCACTCTGAATTTTTCATTCATCTTCAAGAAGCAAGGTACACCTTCAGGTTGAAGTTAAGACCGGCAGTGCAACTGCTTCGGGCTGTTGTATCCTGAAAACAAACGTGTTCTCCTGGGAGACACGAAATTTGTTTTAAGGGACCCGTGTCTAACACGATCCTCAGCCAAGAACATTTTAATTTTCTGAATTTTCTGTTCTTGTATCTTTTATTTCAGTTGTAACAGTAATTATTTCAGCTTTCCATTTTCGTTGTAATTCAAGTTAATAATATTAGTTTTTAATTATTTTTACACGAACGGATTCCTACAGTTCTTATGCGATTGCGAAGGGTTAAGTTCGTCGGCCCAAACAACATCCTCATTTATGATTGAAAGTAAACATGTTCAATCTTATCTTCAATAGTGAAGGAGGATTGTCTTAGTTCCTCTCTACAAGAACAAAAGAGACACTTAAATGTTGTGGTAATGATAGGGTTAAGCTCACAAGTCACGATGATACTATGAAATTATGGGTAATGGTTATTGAGGCAAGAATTCTATTGGAATATTAGGATAACAAACTGATTTGGATTTATTGCAGGACAGTTCACTACTACGAAGGTGATGCGCTCTTTAAGGAGGCTGGTTGAAAAGTATAAGGAGAAAAAGTGAGATTTCCATATGGCGTTAATCGAGTCTGAAAATAGCGTATCACGTTGACTGATTTAAGATAGTCATGAGGATATAGGGATTTTGTACACATATATTGAAATCATCATAAGGTATATGGTAGTGTTAAGACAAGTGTTGAGACGTCAACAAAGAATCAAACCGGTACAACTTGGTCAAGTAAATAACTATGTTGAGTGCCAATGATCCTTTGGTGGAGTGGTGGAAAAGACTTAGGCCTTGTGAGAGGTCTCAAGTTCGATCCCCACTCCAAGCAAAGAGGAGGTGAGAGGGTTTACCCGCTTCGGTGGGGTTCCCGCTCGGGGGGCTGGAGTTTCGACCGATACGGAAGGCGCTTAACTGCGGGCCGTGCAGGACTCGAACCCAGGTAGGCTGGCAACTCGCCAGCCGTGCTCGACCAACTGGTCTGCAACCGTTCAAAAAAAAAAAATAACTATGTTGAGTCCAAAATAATATGAAAATATATTTTAGAAGTAATTGATTTTAATGCCATGTGAGTGAGTTGTTAGGAAAATCCACATGATTTAAAACCCAACCTCCTCCTTTTCTCCTAGGGTTCAAAGTAGCCAAATCCAAGTCTTGTAAACAATTTTTGATTAAACGCATCTTCTTCCTTCTCCAACCCCGAACAAACGCACGCGGTTACAACCTGGTGGTGGGTGGTACCTCCTCCTCCTCTTGTTCTTTTCCAATTCCAATTCCAATTCCAGATCCATACCACCATCATCATCATCAAGTAAGAATTCCATTCCTCCATTCATTTCATCACGTACTAGTCTCATTTGGATCTAACTATTAGAATAGAATCATCCATGGAGCTCATTAGCTTAGCTTAGATTGAATCTTGATTGATCTATTATGGCTTCCATTCGAAGAACACTATCTCCATATCACGATCGTTCCCATCAAAACGGTGCTACCACTAGTCCCTTTTCACTCAATTCACCTTCACACAAGCACAATTCCACCACTAGATTTGCCTCTCCTCTCTCCACATTCGGCCTCCCGCGAAAGGGCTATCGAACATGGAGGAGATCACTTTACACTTGTATCTTCTTCTTCTTGCTAGGCTTTTTCTTAGGTTTCGCACCCTTCGGGGACTTCCAACAAGAAGACGTCGTTAGGACTCGTGATTTCTCCTTCGAAGTCAACCGCCCACCCGCCTTAGATGTTATTAAACAGGACGACATTGTCGTTGTTGATAAGGTGGAACTAGCTGCTAATCTCAAGGAGGAAGAGAGGTTTGATTATCAGGTTGCTAGAAAACAGCTGATCGTTGTCACCCCCACTTATAACCGACCCCTTCAGGCGTTTTACTTGAATAGACTGGGGCAGCTTCTTCGGCTTGTGCCTCCCCCGCTTCTTTGGATTGTTGTCGAGATGAATGCGGCTTCTACAGAAACCGCCGATATTCTTAGGGGAATGGGAATTATGTATCGCCACCTGGTATGCACCAAGAATCTTACCGATATAAAGGACAGGGGCGTGCACCAGCGGAATAGAGCACTTGAACATATTGAGCATCATAAGCTTGATGGAATCGTTTATTTTGCAGATGATGATAATGTCTATTCACTACAACTGTTTGAGTCAATCAGAGAAATCAGGTATATCGTTTGTTTGCTGTTGTTATAATCTTCTGTTTTCTATGTTATCATGTGTGTGTGAATTTTGAGATGTTGCAAACAAGGTGGTGTGTGTCTGTTACATATACGGATTACTTTTGCCATCGTGTGTAAACTCTAAAATGTTGTATTTTGTTTGGTTTCCTTACTGCAGCCGTTTTGGCACGTGGCCAGTCGCAATGCTTGCACAAAGCAAAAACAAGGCAACTTTGGAAGGCCCTGTATGCAACGGAAGTCAAGTAATCGGGTGGCACACAAACGAGAAGAGTAAAAGACTTCGAAGATTTCACGTTGACATGTCGGGGTTTGCATTCAACAGCACCATCTTGTGGGACCCAAAGAGATGGAAAAAGCCCACCTCAGCTTTAATTCGTCAATTGGACACCATCAAAGAGGGATTCCAAGTATGCATAATCTTTTCGTCTTTTCCTAATTAACAATCACCCTTAAAACCTCTATGTATGTTTACAGGAGACAACATTTATAGAACAATTAGTGGAAGATGAGAGTCAAATGGAAGCGATTCCATTTGGATGTTCGAAAATCATGAACTGGCATCTTCATTTGGAAGCTCATGAGCTTGGTTATCCTAGAGGTTGGTTGCTTCAGAAGAATATGGATGCTGTTGTGCCTATTGAGGAAAAACAAGAATCATAGAGAGGTACGTATAACTTCAGTAGCATATTTAGTTATCTAATAAGCATTCACATTTTTCCTTTTACACAACGAAACAATTGATTAGCAGCAGGTAGATGTGGACACAATGAGTCTCACAAATGCGTATGTGAACGGAGCCCAGAATATTGATACTTGACAAAGATTGTGTAACTAGACACATAATATATTAAAAAGTAAAATGCCATTTTCGTCCCTGAGGTTTAGTCAGTTTTGCGACTTTCGTCCAAAGGTTTGTTTTTCTGCATCTGGACCCAAAAGGTGTGAAACCTTGCCATTTTCATCTAGCTCGTTAACTTCATTCATTTTTCTCTGTTAAGCCAGGGGTATTTTCGTCTTTTTTGTTAACTTAAAGGGCAATTCAGTCTGTTTTCACGTTATGTAAAAAGACTGAATACCCCTGAAAAAGACTGAATTGCCCTTCAAGTTAACAAAAAAAGATGGAAATACCCTTGACTTAACAGAGAAAAAATGGATGGAGTTAACGAGCTGGATGAAAATGGCGAAATTTCAAACCTTTTGGATCCAGATGTGGAAACACAAACCTTTAGATGAAAGTCGCAAAACTGGCCAAACCTCAGGGATAGGGACGAAAATGGCATTTTACTCTATATTTAAATTAGTAATTTGACACCATAAATATGAAAAATAAATAAAAAGTAAAATCCCTTCATTTCATAAAAATGAAGGCCAAGCAAAAACAGTTAATTGTGTTTCGAATCTTATAACTGCTAGAGTTTGTTTTATTTTACCAAATATTAAGTTTTACATTGCTTTTGATCCAAATGTTTGGATTATTCATGCCGACAGTTGCAAGGGATAGGATGAACATAGGAATGTGAGACTTGTATTGTTGTATATATGATTTTGCATTCATGAGAGGAAGCATTAGCAAGTTTTGTTGATATTTTTGTGACAGAGATGATGGTATGTGAGACAAGCACATGAGCAAAAGCAGCAGGCCTGCGTTTTTTTAGTAGTGGCAGCTGGCGAGGGAGATGTAGAAAAGAAGGAAGTTGTTTCTCTAAGTCAAAGTTTGTATGGTCTGCTTGCTTGCTGCTTATTCTTTGACTATATTATATCAGATATGGGTTTTGGCCATTGCCTTGTGAAATTCTTTTTTGTTAAACATGTGAAAATCTTTGCCTTGTTTTTTGTACACTAGACAGACTTGTTATATATTTTCTTGTTTTGAAGAATGGATGGATAAACTTTTTGCAGATTTGAATTTGAGCATATACAGTGAATTAGTAGTGATCATGCATACTCATGATTGATTTACTTTGAACTCTGTCTGAGATAACAAACAATTATTATTTCCTGCAACAAAAACACAAATTGACACCAAAAGCCATAAGTCTAAATGAAGAGTGACTGATTCACTTTTTGAACCATTGACTGACTAGGGTAACTAAGAACTTCAACATGAAGACTGATTCACTTTTTGAACCACTGTATTTGACTTAAATGCTGAAACACGAGATTGAAATGCAAAACAAACAACCATCTTCTGTGTTCAATTACAGTTGGTGTTTATATATTGTTCTTCGGCCAAGTCCTTCAAATTACTAATTCTTTGGACCACCAGAAATTCATGTCCTAACCCTTTTTTATTTATTAGATTTTCTACTTTGTTAGATTATGTAATGTAATATATTACCTTAGATTATGTAACAGCCTGATATTTAACCTAATGGTATGATCACGTGTTCAATTACAGTTGGTCTTGCAAATGATTCCAGCTCAGCTGGTTGATGCATTGGAAATGATGGGGAAAGGACTCAGGTTCGACCCTTGATCCCACCCGAGTTTTCTACTACAGTGCATTTACTCCAGAGAGTCGGCTCTTGTGGAGGGTACAACTCCTGTCATGTGACAGGAGGCTGGAAATTTTCTCGGGGACAGCGTATCGCCCCTCTCGACCAGGCGTGAGCCCGGTTAAGACAACATAGTCCTAGTAATGAGTGGTGGCGGGCCAGCGTCTTGCGGGTGTGAATTAGCCGTCTGTTGTGAAGTTCACCTGTCAAAAAAAAAATACAGTTGGTCTTGATTTCGTTTCACAACCTACACTTTCTGACTCACCCACCTCCACCATACAAGTCCACTGCAATTCTGACGCCCAACCGTTACATCCATAGTTAATGGCGAATAACGATAAGATACCTATATGCTTGAAGCGGTAAGGTCCCAAAAACCTTGCACAGGTGCTTGAGACCATACCACAACCCCGTCAATAAGCTCTTTTTAGAATGAACCTTGCGCGGCCGCGCACTGGTTCTAAAAGAGAACTTAAAAAGAAGCACAGTTTTAAACATCTGTGCGCCCAAAAGGAAACTAACAAATCCTCGCGCTAGCTCTCATACAACAGATAGGATAAAATCCTAACAAAACCTCCGCATAAATATCATCCAGACTTGGATAAAAGTAACATTTCTGTCATAACAGAATTACCATGAGAAAGAGCCACATAGGATTACAGCTGTATCCTTCTAGAAGGCTTCATCATGCACAACCATTCGGTTATAACCGAATGGCCACGTGGCATCATCCCAGGTTTCCTCAAAGTCACGATGATGGCACCAAATTGAAGGAAGATCCACACTTACCCACTTTCCACGTGTCATCACCCCAGCCGTTGATCATGACCACGATCCGTGTGCATACACACCCATTAGTTATTGACGGAAGGAGAAATAACCGCTTACGGAAAAGTACTTTCCGTTAAGTTTTCCATTAACAAACTTTCCCGCCCAAACTTCGGCTATATAAAGGATAATTCAGGTATAATTCTCCAAGTTACTCTCACTTCACTTTACTATTACTTCTTCTTCTTCTTCTTCATAAAACCCTGTACTTATTCTCACGCCGGAGGGTGGTCACAAAGAGAACCCCCATTCTCCCCGTGGCGAGTTTAACGGCTGTTTGTTTTGCAGTTGTTGTTCGAGGAAGAAGATCATTCGCCCCTGAATCAAACGAGAAGATCTAACCCTTTTATGCAGATTCAAACCCCTTGGTTCAGTTGATTCCGGTCAATTAAACCAGTGTTTCTTCAATTCTACATAGCTAATAGCGATAAATAGCGGATGCTGTTTTATAAATAGTGATATACAAGATTTTTTTTTAAAATTTATATGTATATTTAACAAAAACCTAAAATCCAGCTATTTAGAGCTATATTTAATCACTATCTAATATTTTTGAGTAAACTGCCGTTTTGGTCCTTAAGGTTTGGTCACTTTTGGCACTTTAATCCAAAACTCAAACCTTTTGCATCTGGGTCCCTGTGGTTTCAGTTTTATTGCTATTTTGGTCCAAAAGTGAAATCAGGTCATATTTGTCTTATAAAATCCTGCTATTTTGTCTTTTTCCTAGGGGCAAAATAGTCATTTTAATTTTTCTCAACTAAAATAATAAAATTAAATAATCCATTTATATAAAGGACTCTATTATCATCTTATATTCTTCAACAAGAACACCCAAAACATCAATTGATTCCTAATTGTTAGAAAACTAAATTTTGCTTTGTTAATGGAGAATAACGATAAAATACCTATATGCTGCATGTCGGAAAGTAAATAGTGTGTCGTAGTGTAAGGGCTATTGTGTAACTTGGTGTTCTATATAAACACCCTTCTTTGTAACCCTAGTTCTTGTTCAACACAATTCTCAATACAAGACAACATGGTATCAGAGCAGTGATGATTCTTGAACACTTTGCTCATCATCTACAATCCAACCTCAAGCCAGTAAAAAAAAAAAAATAAACAAAACCAAAATCAGAATCAAGGTTCCGAAATCGAACCTGCAGTTTCTTTCAATCCATCAGACAACAGCAGCAGCAGCCGCCGAGTCAAACCAGTAGCGCCGCACAAAAACCCTAAAAGTTCCGGCGAATCAGTTACTCAATCCGCTCAAACCAGTAGGCAGCAACCAAGGTTCCAGCGAAGCTCTCAACCAAATCTGCCCCACCGAACCTCAAATCAGACGTTCTTTAATCAGTTCCGCCATTGTCCTTTACCAGCTTTAACCAAGGCAACCCTAGTTTTATTTTGTAAACAGATCGTAACAACTGGTAGCCGCCACCCATCAAAACCCTAAAATCCAAAACCGTCGGATCTGTTTCACCATCAAATCCGCCGCCTGTTCATCCGCTGCTCAAATCCGCAACCTGTTCAAATCCGCCGCCTGTTCATCTGTGCTCAAATCCGTCAGTTACTTGGAGATTTATGGTGGTGGTGACCTGATCTGTAAAGGAGCTACAGAAAGAGAAGGAGTGCCTCAAGAAACCCTAAAAGTTTTTTGCTAATTTCGCTGCACATTATATATCCGCTGAGCGGATTTATTTTTTCGGCCAACCTTAAATCTTGAACGCGAGTTCAAGTGGCACGGTGTATTTAATAAATACGCCGATAAGAGAACGGGCCCGGCTTCGGTTATCCAGCGTTGTTGATAAATCTTGAACGTGAGACCAAATATCTAGCGTAGTTGATAAATACGCCAAAAAAAATTGATTGAAAAAAAATGGAAATCAATCATGGAAAAAATAGTTCTTGGATATTTGATTCTGGTGCCACTGACACCATAACGTTTGAACCGTTGGACATACGCTCAATGACCCAACCTCAAAAAACTCAAATCCATACAGCAAACAACGGAACGATGCAAGTGAAAGGAGGAAGAGTAATTGAAATTTCACCAACTATGAAATTATCAAATTGCCTCTATGTTCCGTCATTATCACACAAATTGCTCTCAATTAGTCATATTACCAAAGAATTAAATTGCACGGTACTAATGCACCCTACTTTCTGCCTCCTACAGGATATCAGGACGAGTGTGATTATTGGACGTGGTACTGAGCGCCACGGATTGTACTATGTGGATGAAGTGGCTCAACAGGGTACTGTGATGTTGGCACATGGAACCGAAAACCGGGAAGCCTGGCTATGGTATAGACGTTTGGGACACCCATCCAGTGGTTATTCGCACCTTTTGTTTCCAAAACTCTTCCCTTCAAATGGAAAAACAGATTGTGAAACCTGTCTTCGTGCTAAAAGCCATCGACAACCATTCAAACCTAGCAATACGAAAGTTGCTTCACCCTTTTCACTAATTCATTCGGATGTGTGGGGTCCTGCTCCTGTGATGGGGGGGGGGGGGGCATGGTCTTCGGTACTTTATACTATTCGTGGATGATTGCACTCGCATGACATGGGTATATTTTTTTAAAAAATAAAGCTGAAGTTTACGAGAAATTTATCACGTTTTATGCTATGATTCAAACTCAGTTCCAAACTCAAATCCAAATCCTCCGATCCGACAATGGGGGGGAATTTGTCAATACATCCATGAAACAATTCTTTAAAACCAAAGGATTAATTCATCAAACCTCTTGTTCTCATACCCCCGAACAAAACGGTGTTTCCGAACGGAAAAACCGTATTATTCTTGAAATGACTCGAGCCATTTTAATTGAATCTCAGGTACCTAAATCTTTCTGGCCAGAGGCAGTTGCAACCTCTGTGTATCTCCTAAATCGACTTCCTACAAAAGCTCTTAAATTTAAGACTCCCTTAGATTGTCTGTCTAAGTCTGTCAGTATTCCCCATCCTCTTACACTTGAACCTCGGATTTTCGGGTGTACAGATTTTGTCCACATACCCAAAACTAACCGAAACAAGCTTGGCCCATGTGCCGAGAAATGTGTATTTGTCGGCTATGGGATCGATCAAATAGGTTATCGGTGTTATAATCCAAAAACTCATCAAATGTTCACCACAATGAATGTTGACTTTCTTGAAACGAAATACTTTTATGACACCCAACTCAGTGGTCAGGGGGAGAATGAAAGTATAGACACTTTGAGTTGGTTAACTCAACTTCCCTCATCTGAAGAAGTAACAACAGAAAACCATCACAGTACTTCGAGTCCTTCAAACACAGCCACACAATCTGCGGAGCACAATATCACTGAAGAAAGTCCATCCAACGTGATACCAGAGGTAAGAAATACTGAGAACTCTGAATGTACTACGTCTTATAACTATGAGACAACAGGGGAACACACAGAACTGACAACAACAGAACCTACAGAACATGTTGAACCAAATGCTGAACAGGTTGAACCAGTTGTTGAAGAAGTGGAACCAGTTGTTGAACATGTTGAACCAGGTGCAACAGAGGCAACCGGAAGATACTCTCTCCCTCCAAGAGAAAATTGAGGAGTTCCCCCTAAGAGATACTCTCCAGAAAAGGTGGCTCCAAAGTCCAGGTATCCTGTGGTAAACATTGCCACTGGAAATTTGTCTAAGGAAGCTAAAGCATTTGCTGCTGCCTTGTGCTCTGAACAAATGCCATCTACAACACAGGAAGCCTTGAACTCTGAAGAATGGAAGAAGGCCATGGAGACCGAAATGGAAGCACTCAAGAAGAATAACACGTGGGAGAAATGCACTCTCCCACCAGGAAAGAAACCAGTGGGATGTCGGTGGGTGTTTTCAGTCAAACACAGGCCTGATGGCACGGTTGAAAGATACAAAGCAAGGCTGGTTGCAAAGTGTTATACTCAGACTTATGGAATTGACTACTCTGAAACCTTCTCCCCAGTAGCCAAAATCGATACAATCAGAGTTCTTTTTTCAATAGCCGCCAATATAGGTTGGCCTCTTCATCAATTTGATGTAAAAAATGCCTTCCTTCACGGAGAACTAAACGAGGAAGCCTATATGGATGCTCCACCGGGATTCAATGAGAATTTCAAGGCTGGAGAAATATGTCGGTTAAAGAAGTCTCTGTATGGGCTTAAGCAGTCTCCTAGAGCTTGGTTTGGGAGGTTTACCCTTGCTATGAAGAAATATGGTTTTAAACAAAGCAACTCTGATCATACCCTATTTTTGAAACGTAGGGGCAGTCTTGTGACCTGCTTAATTATCTACGTTGATGACATAATACTTACGGGGAACGATGAAGAAGAAATGTCAATGCTGAGAGATAAACTTTTTTCGGAGTTCGAGATGAAATACCTGGGGAGATTGAAGTACTTTCTTGGAATTGAAGTTCTGAGATCTAAACAAGGGATCTTTATCTGTCAGAAGAAATATATCCTTGATCTGCTAGCTGAAACCGGAATGATTGAGTGCAAACCGGCGGACACCCCAATGGTGGTTAATCACGGCCTTCACATGGAAGACGAAGCCGAACTAGCAGATAAGGAGAGATATCAACGAATGGTGGGAAAACTAATATACCTCTCTCACACTCGTCCAGATATAGCATATGCAGTAGGAGTGGTGAGTCAGTTTATGCACCAGCCCCAAGCGAGTCACATGGAAGCGGTATTAAGAATCATCAGGTATCTCAAAGGAACAATAGGTCATGGTATTCTGTTTAAATCAAATGGGCACTTAGAAATCCAAGCTTATACAGACGCCGACTGGGCAGGGGATAAAGGAACGAGAAGGTCAACCTCAGGATACTTCACCATGGTCGGAGGAAATCTAGTTACCTGGAGAAGTAAAAAACAAAAAGGTGGTCGCTCTATCTAGTGCAGAAGTCGAATTCCGAGGGGTTGCACGTTGCCTAGCCGAGATTCTGTGGATTCGTAAACTCCTAACTGAGATTGGCTTTCTTCCTACTACAGCAACCAAAATCATGTGTGACAATAAAGCTGCTATACAGATCTCAGAAAATCCAGTCCAACATGATCGAACAAAACATGTGGAGGTAGATCGACACTTCATCAAGGAGAAATTGGAGGATGGTATCATAGAGCTCCCATATGTATCGTCAAAAGATCAACTCGCAGATATTCTTACAAAAGCTGTTAACGGGAACGTGTTTATTAGCTGCTTGAGCAAGTTAAGTGTTGGTGATCCCACTACTCAACTTGAGGGGGAGTGTCGGAAAGTAAATAGTGTGTCGTAGTGTTGGGGCTATTGTGTAACTTGGTGTTCTATATAAACACTCCTTTGTAACCCTAGTTCTTGTTCAATACAATTCTTAATACAATTTCAAACCCCAATCACTGTTTTTGTTCTCTATACTAGACAACACTGCATAGCTAATAGTGATAAATAGCGGATGCTATTTTATAAATAGCGATATACTAGAATTTTTTTTTTTTTAATTTATATGCATATTATATCAGAATACCCACCCAAGTATATACCCTATTTTACATGTATATTCAACAAGAACACTATCACCATCTCTAGGAAGTGTATGCTAGCTTTACAGGTTCCGGAAATTCCCATGCTTTGTCACTTTTCATGAGATATGTAAATCAGCTGTCTTTTATCAAATGCTTTCAATGGGTCATTGCGGAACATATGAGAGCATTTGCTAAAACACACTTAAAATTTCACACACATGCATCGTCATCACATACCACAATGTTGGTTGTGTCACTCTTGGTAAATCACGTGAATCTAATGGCTTCTATGAGCATGAACTTAAAACATCTTCTTTGCATGTTCCAATATGGATAAGGTCATCCTTGTGTCTAACAACTATCACCTCTACCTTGCTAGTCATGTTAATTTTGCAAACATCAACATGTCCATTTTAAGTCATTTGCGTCTTGAGCGTTCCTTGCACATTTGATCAAGTTTTGAGTTGGTTCATTACAATTATTAAGGTATTCATTGTGTTACCTCTAAAAACCGGTTACAAGTACTTTATTACTTTTATTGATGATTATTCTTGTGTTATTTCAGGAAAACCCGTTCTGTAAGTGTTTCCCACATTTGTTCCTTTTATCAAAACAAAATTGAATGTTTGAATTCAAATCGCATACTACTTTTTAATTTTACGTGCTCCAATATTCACGGATAAAGTAATTATAATTCAATTTTGTCTCTAAGGATTAGGATCAAATACAAAGGATCCTAATTGTAAGAAGTTTGTAAGAAGTGTAAGAAGGATTTATAGAGTGACAAGTGTCCAATAACCTAAAAAAAACCCACTAAACAAAAAAACCCCACTACAAAAAAAAAAAAAAAAAACCTTAAACATCCACAGCCACCAAAAACCTAAACCCCCACCCACCCACATCACCCACCCAAAAAAAAAAAACTTTTTTTTTTTTTGCCGAGGGGGGGGGGGGGTTTAGGTTTTTAGGTGGTGGTGGGGGTGGGTGTTTAGGTTTTTGGTGGTGATGTAGTGGGTTTAGTTTTAGGTTATTGGACACTTGTCACTCTATAAATCCTTCTTACATTTCTTACAATTAGAATCCTTTGTATAAGGACGACTGTTGTGATTTTAAGGACGACTGTTGTGATTTTATAAGGACGACTGTTGTGATTTTATCGAATTACATTTGTCAGGAGTGCTAACACGTTCTTAGGTGTTAACAAGGATCTGAATCCCTTGGGTAGGTTTCACCATCTTGGCCGCGTAGGCTAGGTTTCACCCTTAAGATTCTTTTTAAAATGCCTATTGGAAGGGAAGGAAGGATATTTATTTTATTCAGGATTTTTATCATAAATCCTAATTTATAAGTTAATAATAGCACAAATGGCCTAGTCGCGTAGACAAGTTTAATTTATAAACCATTATCGTTTGGGATCGAGGCAAATTTATAAGTTAGTAATAGCACAAAAGGCTTAGTCACGTGGACAAGTTTAATTTATAAGCCATGATCGTTTGGGATCGAGGCATTTAGTAATAGCACAAAAGGCTTAGTCACGTGGACAAGTTTAATTTATAAGCCATGATCGTTTGGGATCGACTTTTAGTAATAGCACAAAAGGCTTAGTCACGTGGACAAGTTGAATTTATAAGCCATGATCGTTTGGGATCGAGGCATTTAGGTGTGAATCAAAGTTCATTACCTTTTCTTGACAGGGAGTTGTAGGCTACCACCGTCTTTAGTCTCAGAGGACGTTAATTATAGCCCGTAGGCACTTCCCTTCTAAGGGATGTTATTTTCCATTTATTTCATATCTCATGCTTAGAATGAAAACTTAATTTAATCAATCCATTATATGAAAATAAAAGTACAGAGTTGCCCTAAGCGGGTCTTTGAAAGGAATAATGTGTCCTTAAAGGGACTGGAAGATAAATATGTCCTTATGAGGACTATTAAGGAAACGATCTTCAGCAAAAGGAGTTTCTTCTTCAAGTTATTTCTGAATGCTTTCTCCTTGGATGCTCGTTTCATTCTAGCCGCGGTACGAAGCTCAGCATTTCTAGGCTCCGGGTGTGGAGGACTCCTATTACGGCTTCTTCGCTTGGCGACGTATTCAATAAAAAATTTTGGAAGTAAAATTTCCAGATTAGGATTTGAGAATATTCCTAAGTTAAGTCTAGACTCAGAAGGCCAAGGAATGTGCTACTGTGTCATTGAGATTAAACACTAAGGGCTAGTGTTTAATTCACTCAATGTTGGCTCTGATACCAACCTGTCACACCCCGATTTTCCACGTGTCACCGGTGGGCCCGGTGGGGGAGTATCGTGACGTGGTTGGCAACATAATAGTCAAACAACACAATATATAAATGCACAGCGGAAGCAAAAGATAAATATATTACATTCCGAATATAAGTAATGTCAAAGTATTACAACGGAAGGTAAAGGATCCACAGGCGGATCAATAAAAGAAAACTGTTCAACAGACTTTAGGCATCTAGAACTTGCAAGATTCCCTAGTGATGCCCTGAGCTCCCAGCCAATTACGCATAGTACCTGTCACTTAACCTTTTGGAAAATACGTCAGTTTACACTGGTAAATACAATTAACTGACTCATTTTGGAAAAGAGTTTAAAAATTGATTTGAATGCACGTGGCACAAAATATATTTTATAAGTTGATTAAAATGCACGAGGCAAAATTAATCTTTTATACTTGGGACAATTTTATTAATAAAGATCTTGTATCCGATTTACATGGTTGTCCAACATTTAGGGCCGGTGATTATACAATACAAGCCGGACAAGATTAATCGACACACCACAAATATAATCTCACAAGAAGATACCCTTACGAGTGAGTATACGTTATACATATGCAACAGGAGGTGTTTTGCCTACACCTTGTGCTTACGTCGTGGCCATTCACTTTTTAAAATGAGCCAAGGATATCCAGGACACGGTCATTAACCCCCAATGTTATTTGTTATCAATCAATACAGATTAAAACAGGATTATTCAATTTAATTATCTCCGATTAAAAGGTTTCTACACCCGACCAAGCAGTATTTTTATAATACCGTATCCCAAGCCCGTATAAGGGAAAATAAGTTAAAAGTATTTACCTGAGCTAGCAATGCAATTTATACTCAGCCGTATATTCTAATCAGCAAGCACAAGTACTTCTACTGGGGCTCTCAATCTGGAACGAAGGTTTTATTAACCTATTAAATTCCTAACGGGTCTTATTTAAGTCGTAACTTAGACCGGTTAGTTTTAAGGAAAGGTTTACGGTTCAAAACGCATGATTAAGCGAAGACCGGAATAGGATGTGATTTAGACCCGACAAGTTTGGAGACTTGTATAATATGGGTAAACTAAACACATTCTGGATTTTGAGATAAAAACGATAACGTTTGACCCATTTCGGCTAATTTATGCAAACTAGTTACATAAACCGAACCGAACGCGAATAGCGCATGACGGGTAATCATGAGAGTCATATACAGGTTTCCTAAGTTAATTATGCCTCAAATATGTTGTGACATCAGTAAGATGTCTTTCATTATGCCCGAAACGAATTTAAACACAAACTATGCCCCGTAGGGGTAGTTTGGTCATTTTAAAGGTTGTAAAAGAGTTTAAATATTTACCTGAGTTACAGGTCTGATATAATCAGAAAAAATACTTATTTTTATAAGTTATAACAGTAGGATAAAGTATATGTGTGAAATCTATCATTTATAACCAACTATGCACCGTAGGGGCATTTTGGTAATTTCACATAAGCCGAAAAGCTCAAAACTGAAGTCTGAGTTAATCAGCCTTTGCTTACTGTTAAAACATTCTAATTTGCCTAAAATATCAGTAGGTATCAACCCGGGTATGTTCAATATAATTTTAATACATACTATGCGTTAAAAACGCTTAATAAGGCGATTAAAGGCCATTTCCGGGTTCGATACTTAAATCTGATATTTTTATTTTTCCAGAAGGTTTAAAATAATTTATTTATCATATGTGATCAGTAGCAAAAGGTTTGGAGTCGTTTAGATATGTAAAACTCATTTTATGGCCCGTAAGGGCAAAACCGACAATTACCGGATTAAGCCTACGACTACTAGTTATGCTCAGCCTAAAATTAATTAAAAATCTTCAAAAATCCCAAAATAATATATTACATCAGTGGGTATTAATTTTGATACCAAAAAGTAGGCTTAACTAGGCTATACGCTAATTTCGCCGTTTTATTAACATAAAGCGTTCATTTTACGTTAACGAGCATAACTCTTAATCTACACCTCAAACTGATGTCAAACTTTGCATACAAGTTTATATATTAGTAATTAAAGTTTCTACTCTTTTACATTTCCAAAAATCACGTTTTAAGATAATAAGGGCATAATGGTCAACATATGAGCAATTAACGGAAGCGCGTAAACGAATGGGTCAATCAATGAACCAACCACAGAGGTTTGTGCTAACATGTAGCCTGGTCCTAAAGAAGCTCTAAGACACTTTCAAATCATACTAAAGCGGGTCAGAACTGAAAGTCAAAGTGAAAGTCAAACTATGTGACTTTCGGTTCCGAACCGGGTCTAACCAGGAAATTGTCGGGTTGAACATGTTTAGACATGTTCTTACACTTATTACTAAGTTATAACAATGATCCAAAAGGTTGTATATGATCTACAATGTTAATTATGCATAAATGGCATTTTAGACTTCCTGTTGACTTTTTAAATATAAGTTTGACCCGACTTTTGACCTGGTTAGAGTGGGAATCAGGGGGAACCCTTTTGAGGTTTTATTACCCACATAATTACCAACTTATAACTACTTTCACTTCGACTAATCACTGGACCATTAGTGATTAATCTTAAAGTCAACCGTTAATTACGACGGTTTGACTTTTAAGCTAAAACTAGGCTAGAACTTAATCGAGGAAGGTCAAGGGTACTTACAAGGGTCCTATGCACGTGTAGGGATGTCTTGGATCTGCTCCTAAGCTCCAGAAATGCTCCATAAATGCAGATGAAGGTGGATGATCAAATGTTGCAACTAATGGTCTTATTTATAGTGTTTAGATCACCATAACTTGTTGACATCTAAGTCTATCAATGACCACAACTCTTCAACAAGTGTCCCTAAGTGTTTAGGGGTTGTTTAGGGGGCTCTTGGAAGGGTTTAAGGGCAACACATGGCGTTTAGAAGGCTGAACAGGTGAAAAAAACGAGTTTCTGCATCTGGGAGGCTGAGGTGGCCCGCTTGAGGTGCTAAAGCGGGCCGCATGGGCCTTCTGATCAGCTTTTTCATTTTTTAGTTTCCACATCTTGTCCCTTGGCTCTTCGGAAGGTCAACTAGCATTATTACTTGCAATTTGACCCCTTATTATTTACCTACAAGGGCTTTAGAACTTGTACCCACTTTTCTAAGTCCTTGGCCACTCGGTTATTACCCGAAAAGTCATAACTTTCAACGTTAACGCTTTTAACCCCTCGCATACGAATTTGATCATAACTTTCTCATACGATAACGAAACTTTATGAAATTTAAATCGTGTATTCTAGTGAGCATAATTAACCGTTACAAAGCTTCGGGTTTGTCAAAAGGTCACTCATAGGTATAACTTTAAACATGTTGACACATTTAACCCCTGTAGTTTGTAATCTCTCACTTTTAGCTTCGTATGATCCATGATTTATTCGTTTGATGGCATAAACATTATGTAGGGTTAATGTACAATATATTTATTCACTGTTGACATTTAGAACTCGTATTTTCATATACTTTTCAAGTTTGTCAACTTTAGTCCCTCTAGGGTTTTCTTTCACACGTTCAAGCATTATGACACGTGTCAACACATTATAGGACGTGAATTTTCGAGGTGTTACAGGGCGGCGGAACTGAAGAGTTTGGTGTGCATGGGAATTCGGCTGCTCGTGAGGAACCGAATGATAAGGAGGTTGGTGGCAATTATGATAGTGTTAGGCATTTATCACGTGAACAAAAAACAAAAAAGAAACCGTTTAACTTGTTGAAGGATAAACATTCTAAAAAGGCCTTTTCGGCGAGCCCAAATGTAGACAACAGGCCCAGGAAAAGGTCAAGACAGGATATGATTGACCCATTTACCTTTGCTATTGGTGATAAGACCCAAGGAAATTTTAACACGTTAGTCGATGATAGTACCAACAAGGGTATCGACTTAAACATAAGGGTATCTGCTGATGGGGAATCGCTTGCTAACTCTTCTGGGGATACTTTGGTTAAGGATACTCAAGACAGAAGTGTTAATGAAGAGGCGAATCAAGATGAAGTGGAAGAAACCATCCGTATTGGGAAGATTATTGGAGCAAATCTTAGCGATCACAGGAACTTGGTGGCAGAAGCCCTGGCCAATAAAGGTAATAATGTGGTTGAACAATGAATTTTCTATCTCTGAATGCAAGAGGGATTGGGGGATCTGTCAAAGGTAAATGGATAAAAGAGTTAAGATTGGACAATAAGATTGATTTTTTACTTATTCAAGAAACAAAACAGGAAGATCTTTCTGGATTTAATTTGAATGATTTTTGGGGTAATCAAAATTTTGGGTTGAAGTATGTGGAATCCACGGGTCTATCGGGTGGTCTTTTAAGTATTTGGGATAAAAGCATTTTCGAAGCCGTGAACTCAGTGAAGGAAATATATTTTTTGCTGGTTAATGGAAGGGTAAAAGGGTCTCGAGAAGAAATTAACATTGTTAATGTTTATGCCCCACAAAAAAACGGCGGAGAAATTATTTTTGTGGAATAGATTACTCGATCTCATGTCGGGGTTCCAGGGGATGTGGGTCTTCGCTGGGGATTTCAACGCTGTGAGAACCCCTGACGAGCGCAAAAATTCAAGCTTCAAGAACACTTGTGCATCGAACTTTAATGACTTCATTAGTGCGGCGGGGTTGGTTGAATATGAGATGAAAGGTAGGAAGTACACGTGTATCAGTAATAATGGTAGGAAATTGAGTAAAATCGATCGCTTTTTAGTTAGCCCGGAATTTTTATTTAAGTGGCCTGATGCATGTTTGAGAGGGCTGCAGACAAGATTTTCCGACCACTGTCCTTTGATTCTGACTGTTATAAAGAAAAATTTCGGAGCTAAACCGTTTAGAATCTTTAACTCTTGGATCGGTGAACCGAATTTCAAGGAAACGGTGGAGATGGCTGCGAACTCGGTGGTTAGCAGTGTAGGGGCTGCTAATATTGGTCTAATGAAGAAATTCTCGAATGTTAGGAATGCCATTAAGGAGTGGAGGTCTAATTATTTGAAACAGAAAGGGGAGTTATTTCTCAAAGCGAAAGAAGAGATTGAGGAAATAGAAGAATTAATGGAAGAACGAAATTTATTTGAAGAAGAGGAGTGGGCTTATATAGAAAACAAGAAAATTTTGTTGGAACACGAAGAGAAAATATGTGCGGATTTGAAACAAAGATCAAGAACGAGATGGGCTTTAGAGGGTGACGAAAATGCAAAATTTTTTCATGCTCACATTAATATGAGGAAGGTATCCAATCAGTTATTTGGTCTTAACATTGGGGGGAGATGGATTGATGATCCGACGAAAATCAAAAGAGAAGTTATGAAGTTTTTTAGAGAAAGATTTAAGGAAGTGGCTAGGGAGAGACCGGGTTTGTCTTGTAGTAACATCAAAGTGTTGAACGACTCGGATAAAATGTTCCTGGTTGAACCTTTTACGGAGAACGAGATTAAAGTTGCTATCGATGAGTGTGGTGATGATAAAGCCCCAGGTCCGGATGGGCTTAATATGAGATTTATTAAGAAGTTCTGGGAGTTATTTAAATCTGATTTCAAAAATTTGTTGGATGAATTTTATGAAAAGGGGAGTATAAGCATAGGTTGTGGGTCATCATTCATTACTCTTATTCCGAAGACTAAGGACCCGGTGGAACTAAAAAATTATAGGCCAATTAGTTTGATTGGTATCATTAGCAAGGTGATCTCGAAAGTCTTGGCAAATCGGCTCAAAATGGTCATAGGTTCCGTGATCTCGGACTCTCAATCGGCGTTTATTAAAGGTAATTTCATTCTTGACGGGCCTCTATTAATTAACGAGATTACTAATTGGGGTAAAAAAAATAAGAAAAAAGCGTTCTTTCTTAAAATTGATTTTGAAAAAGCATATGACAACGTCAATTGGAATTTCTTGTTATCAACTATGAGCCAGATGGGGTTCCCGGTTAGATGGTGTTTGTGGATCAGAGGTGTTTTAGAATCGGCGAGGTCCTCCGTTTTAGTTAATGGATCTCCGACTTTTGAGTTTCAATGTTTTAAGGGCTTACGCCAAGGAGATCCTATATCGCCATTCCTTTTTATTATTGTGATGGAGGTTCTATCATGCATGATCGAAAAAGCTAGAAGTGAGAATGTGTTATCGGGCATTCAGATTCCCAACGGGCCTTGTGTTTCTCATTTATTCTACGCGGATGATGCGGTCATTCTTGGGGAGTGGTCGGTGTCGAATATTAGAAATGTGCTTCGTATTCTTCGAGTTTTTAATATATGTTCGGGGCTTAAAATAAACCTGGATAAATCTAACATATTTGCGGTGGGGGTTTCTTTATCTGAGCTGAATGGGACGGCGGATTCGGTGGGTTGCTTAGCTGGAAGTTTTCCTTTCAAATATCTGGGTCTTATGGTGGGGGCGAACATGAACCGGGTGAGTAATTGGAAACCTGTTTATGACGTGTTTGATGCCCGGTTGGCTAAGTGGAAGGCAAATTTATTGTCCATCGGTGGGAGGATCACTTTGATTAAAGCAGTTTTGGAAAGTATTCCCAACTACTATTTCTCTCTGTACAAGGTGCCGGTTCAAGTGGTTAAGGATCTCGAAGCTAAGATAAGGAATTTTCTTTGGGGCGGTGACGATTCAGTTAAGAAGCTTCATTGGGTGGCATGGGATCGTGTGTCTCTCCCGAAAAAGAATGGCGGTCTCGGGCTTAGTAAACTGAAAAATATTAATACGGCTTTGTTATCCAAATGGGGTTGGAGATTTTTGACTGATAAAGATAAACTGTGGGCTAAAACTATTGAGGCTCTTCACATGGTTAGGAATGGAGGCGATTTTCTGCCGGTTAAAAAATCGTTATCGGGTGTGTGGTGCAATATTGTGCAGGTTTTAAGCAAAACAAAGATTGACGGGATTCCGCTGAGATGTTTTTTTAAAGCTTCGGTGGGGAACGGACAATCTACGGCTTTTTGGTTGGACCCATGGATTAGCAACAGGCCTTTAAAGGAGTTATTCCCTTGCCTTTTTTCGCTCGAAAAAGAAAAAGGATGCAGGGTTAATAGCTGTTTCAGCAGCAATTATCATCTAATTTGGAGATGGAAACGGCCGCTTTCGACCGAGGGGGAAGTAAACGAGCTGGTAAGTCTGTGTTCTTTATTGTTGCATGTGAACTTGAATCAAAGTCATGATAAGTGGAATTGGATTGGTGCCGCTGACAACGATTTTAGTACAAAGGCGGTAAAGAAACTCCTCGACTCAAGTAGGATCAATTCAGAGGTTTATGTGCCAGAAGAATGTAAGTGGATCCCGAAAAAATGCAATGTTTTTATTTGGAAGGCAGAGATGGGGAAAATAGCGACTATGGATGAATTAAGGAAAAGGAATGTTGGCATTGGTGACTCGGCCTGCAGCCTTTGTGGCGAAGTGGATGAGAGCGTTGAGCATATCTTCACTAGCTGCTTTTTTGCTTCTATGTTGTGGTCGTTTATTAGTAGCTGGTGTAAATGTCATGGTATTATGGCCTTCTCGTTCAAGGACCTGATCGAAGCTCACAATCATGTTGGCCTGTGTGGTCAGAAAAAAGAAATAGTAAAGGGCATCATTAGAATTGGTTGCTGGTGCATTTGGAAAATGAGGAATGCAGCCAGGTTCAACAATAAATTGGTTAGTTTAGATGGGATTATTAGGGAGGTTAAAAGTGTTGGTTTCTTGTGGTATAATACGAGGTCTAGAAAAGAGCCGGTCCTTTGGACTGATTGGTGTAAATTTGTAAATATGTAATGGTTTTTTGTTGGCCTGTCTCGGTTTGAGGCAGTGTCCTGTTCTTAATGAAGTTCACTTTTCAAAAAAAAAAAAAGTTTTTACATTACTTATTTGGAAAAATCACCATTCTAGCCATTATTTACCAACTAACTTTTCTAAATTAGCCTTGACATTAGTTATTTGGAAAAATCACCGTTCTAGCCATTATTCACCAACTCACTTTTCTAAAGTAGCCATGTGACGTGTTTTTGGGAGAGATCTTACTCGATTGGGTCTCTCATGTATAATGTTACATTATGAGAGGTTTCAGTAAGCAACCAATTAAAAAACGATACGTAGCAATTTTGGTTTGAAGCGGCTGAGAAACTCCACAACGCCGCAAAGTCAGTAGAAGCGTCTGGCTTGAGCCGCTTCCATTGGCTCAAGATGACTCAGAGTAAAATGGCTTAAACGACTCAATTTTTTGGCTCAAACGACTTAGACTTATTGAGACGTCTAGATGAGCCACTTCAGCCCATTTTTTAGGCCCTTGGACGTTTCAACATTAGTCAATTTTTTTTGTTTTTCATTTTTTTTTTGTAATTTTTAACTGAGACGTTTGCATGTTAAATAATTGAGCCGTCTGCAACTTATGACTTCTGAAACATCGAGCCAGACGCTTCCACTGACTTTGCGGCGCTATGGAGCCTATCCGCCGCTTCCAACCAAAATTGCCACATGTCATTTTTTAATTGGTTGATTACTGAAGCCTCTCAACATTATGCTTGAGAGGTTACCTCGACTAATTTGGAGAAATAGATTGATCAATTGCTAATTTTGTGATTTTTTTCTAGTTATTTTTTAAATATTGTTGCTTGATCGATAATATTCCAAATCCCAAAGAAGTTTCATCTACTTTGTAGTAATCTAAATAAATTAAATTAAAATTCAAAAGAAAAAGAAAAAACCCTTTTTAATTATGAGTGTGAATAGTTGCCACGATTTGAACAAAAATTGGTGGTGGAGAAAGACTTGAGAAGATCTCCATAGCGAATCCCTATGACAACTACCCAATCCCTTTCTTTCTAGTTCTTAATCTTTTCCACATTTTCCAACTTTTTTTATGTTAAATTATAAAAATACCCATTCTTTTTATTGTTTCGCCATCACATATCATGCGATTCGTTGCATAAGTGTTGAAGTTGACGGTATCATAATAACAACAATAATTGATTTTTTGTAATTTAGTTTCATGTGTATCACATAAATTTTGGTAATGTAAAATAATAATGTAGACTTATGAGTTATTTTCATCAACATTATTGAAGTAAACATTTTTAAGTTTAATAATTATCTTTTTTATGTTATGCAAACCGGATATATTTTTCCATTTTTCAAGATAACTAATTAATTATTTTGTTTTCAACAAGTTCTTTGTTTATCTTATACGATACGAATATTGTATACTTTTATGAGATTTACTTTTTTTTTAATGGCCAATCTCACTTGAATAGGTTTAAACATGGATCTTTCACTAAAGAGGGTTTAACATCCTTTATAAAATTTACTTAATTGGTAAAAGGGTTAAGTATTAATAGTTATTTCAGGATGACAAATGTATGAGAAATGACTCAACAATCATGATACTTATTTACTACTTTTTTTAAACTCACCTAAATCAAAAGTGATTTGATTGTGTTTTTTTTTTTTTTTTTGTATTTACAATCAAACCATAAACTTTTTTTCTTTATATAAAAATAATCACTATAAATTGGATATATAATTTAATTTGCTTATGCTTCAAGTTAATTACTAATAGTTGTAAACTTAGGTCTAAAGATTGGAATAAATATATATCACATTGCCAATTTTAAATTTGAATAGATATTGCCAATTTTAATTTTGAATATTATATTAACAGAAAAGATACATGTGTTTATTGTTGTGGTTATGGTCAAAGGTAAATAACTTAGGGTCTGTTTGTTTATTTTGAATATGTGTTTTTTTATAAGAGTAGAATAGTATGTAAAAATGGAAAAATTAAAAGGATGGAGGAATAGATAAGATATGATGATATGAGAGTGTGGATGACACCAATCATAATTCACTGAAATCCCTACCCCTGGGCCCACTCCATCCATCTGTTTGTTGTTATTTCCTTTCCTTGGTCACCAATTACACACGCCCATTCATTCATTCATTCGGCATTTGAAGAAAGAAACTAAGCTGTTAGGGTAGGGAGGGTTTGGAAATGGCTGCATTCGCTGGTGCCAAGCTTGAATCTATCTTCCTTAGCAATGCTGCTGTTGCTGCTTCCTCTCCCCTATCTTCTCACTTTCAAATTAAGCCTCCTCATACAAGAACCCAGAGACCACCAAATGTTGTTAGGTGCGATTCATCATCATCATCATCAGATGTGGTCGTTTCATCCAACGCCTCCAGTCTATCTGCCCTTCAACAGCTCAAAACCTCCGCAGCTGACCGTACCTATTTCTTTCTTTCTTTCTGTACCAATTATTCAACTTTCGTTACTAGTTGTATATCTAATCATAAATGTTAAAATCAGGGCCGGTCCTGAAGATTCAAGTACCCTGTACCAGCCGAAAAAAAAGGCCCTTAGGCCCAAACGAATTATATAAAATATTTTTTAAATGACGATTAACGTTATAGCAATAAACATAGCAAAATCATGAGAATTTCTTTTTTTTTCGGAAATATTTTATTTACGAAAACTTTAAATCAACTGTGCAAAAGATTTTTCAAAATTTCATATAATTTTATTTAAGAAAGTATAGCTTCCTGATAATTTACTAGTTACATTTATTTCTTTCAATTAAATTTTGTTTACTAAAAATATTATATAGTTATTAGTTACGAAATCAGAATTTTACAAAATTAATTTACCATATATTAAACAAACATTTCGAAAATCCATGTAACAATAAGTTTTGTGTACTAAAAGTATTTATATATTTACAGAATTTTACAAAATTAATTAACCATGTATTAATTTTACAGAAGTTTGCTTAGCAAAGTTGTAGACAGGGGCGGCCCTGAGGGTGGGCGGGGAGGACAACCGGCCAGGGCCCGTGATTCCGAAGGGCACATTTTTTCTATAACGCATATAAAAAATACTAAGTGAATCGATAAGTAAAAATTAAAAGGAACTATAACTAATAGCTAGGAACTGGCGTAATGGTTAATGGTTTGGTTTTTTTCTTTCTTTTCTTTCCGGCAATGTGTGAAGCTTACCTACTAGTACTACTTTTTTATTTTAAAAGCTTGCATAAACAAGCATCCTTAGTTTGTTTATTTCCTTTTAACAACTGATAATGATGATAATACTTTATTAATTTATGACTTTATTTAATTTGATGTTCAGTATGTAGGCATTGTTTGATTTTAGGCTTTAATATGTATTGTCGATTATTTGGTCGTTAATTTGTTAGAAATTGAGGGTTTTGCATTTTTGCTAATCGTCATATTAATTTAAGAGTGAATTAATTTGCTAATAGTCTTGTTCCTTAACACTTGTTAAGGCCGAAGGGGCATATATTTTCGAGCTCGGACAGGGCACTTGAATTCTCCGGGCCGGCCCTGGTTGTAGATTGATAAAAGAACAATAAACGTGTAATAGAATAAAAATGAAAATATCGGGAATAGAACAAGGGCCTGAAGATTAGGAAACCAGCGTCTCAGCCACCATGCCAAACATTACTTTTGTATGAAACACAGTTCGAAATTTTTATATATAAAAGATAAGGTTTTTTTTTTTTAATTTAGTGCCCTCGAGAAAAACGGGCCTCGGCCGAGGGTGCGGCTCGCCCACCCTTAGGGCCGGCCCTGGTTAAAATAAACCGACTTAGAATCTCTCTCGGTTACTATTTATTTACTTATTATTTTTCAATTCCACTTAAATTAAACAATTTATTACCTGAAATTGAATTCAGATCAACTAGTGAAATTGGTTTGGTTTGGTTTGTTAGGGTATACCAAGGAAAAGAGTAGCATTATAGTGATTGGGCTGAGCATCCACACCACCCCTGTGGAAATCAGGGAAAAGCTTGCAATTCCTGAAGCAGAGTGGCCCAGAGCCATCAAGGAGCTCTGTGCTTTAAACCACATCGAGGAAGCTGCTGTTCTCTGTACCTGCAACCGCATGGAGATCTATGTTGTAGCTCTCTCTCAACATAGAGGGGTCAAAGAAGTCACCGAATGGATGTCCAAGGTACTCTCCTCTCCTCCCCACCCTATTATTATTTACATCCCATTTTTCAAACCACATACACTGACTACTATATTACTCTACCTACAGACTGGTGGGATCCCCGTTTCCGAGATTTCCGATCACCGTTTTCTCCTATACAACACTGACGCCACACGCCACATCTTTCAAGTCTCCGCTGGACTCGAATCCTTAGTCCTTGGAGAAGGTCAAATTCTTGCTCAGGTCAAACAAGTGGCTAAAGTCAGTCAAGGCGTTGCTGGCTTCGGTAGGAACATTAGCGGTTTGTTCAAACACGCCATCATGGTTGGGAAGCGGGTCCGGACCGAGACCAGGATCGCAGAAGGAGCCGTTTCCGTTAGCTCCGCTGCCGTTGAACTGGCACTCATGAAGCTTCCTCAATCCGCCCATTCCACAGCCCGATGCTTGCTCATAGGAGCAGGCAAAATGGGGAAACTTGTGATCAAACACTTGGTGTCCAAAGGGTGCACAAGAATAGTGGTTGTGAACAGATCCGTAGAAAAGGTGGACGCGCTTCGTGAGGAGTTCAAGGATATCGAGATTATTTACAAACCAGTTGGTGATATGATGACAAGTGCTGGTGAAGCTGATGTGATCTTCACAAGCACTTCGTCCGAAACACCCTTGTTTTTAAAAGAAAACGTGGTTGGCCTTCCTCCCGTGGGACCCAGTGTTGGTGGGAAACGTCTTTTTATCGACATATCGGTGCCTAGAAACGTGGGTTCGTGTGTTAACGAAGTGGACAACACGAGAGCGTACAATGTGGATGATTTGAAAGAAGTGGTGGCTGCTAACAGGGAAGACAGGTTAAGAAAAGCCATGGAAGCTGAAGCGATCATTGCGGAAGAACTGAAGGTGTTTGAAGCATGGAGAGACTCGCTAGAAACGGTTCCTACAATTAGGAAACTAAGAGCGTATGCTGAAAGAATCAGAAGTAGTGACCTGGAAAAATGCCTGCAGAAAATGGGTGATAATGCAAACAATAATGCTAAAAAGGCGGTTGAGGCATTGAGTCGGGGTATAGTGAACAAGCTTCTTCATGGGCCGTTGCAGCATTTGAGATATGATGGAACTGATGACCGGACCTTGGATGAGACCCTTGAGAATATGCACGCTCTTAACAGAATGTTTAATTTGGAGACGGAAGTTTCTCTTTTGGAAGAAAAGATTCGAGCTAAAGTTGAACAACAAAAGTAAGCAAACACCCACAAATGAAATGACGATTTTTTTTTTTTTGTATTGAGGAATGAACGTTCTCCCAACTGTGTTATTGATTCATAAATGTGGTTGTTGATCTTTGTAATTAATTAGATTACTCTTATCATATGTACATTATGATGTTTTCCCGGTGTATGTATGAAAGTCAATACTTGATTTCAATCCTCCATGTTTTCTTAAATGTTGATTCTTATTTAAGATGTAATGCTAGCAATGATGAGCTATGTAGATGTGATTCCAGTTGATTGGTTACTGGCTGGTAATTTCTTTGCAATAACAAAAGGTTGCGTTTTCGTTCTAGACTAGATTATATTTAACTTCGGTGATTTTTTTTTGTAATCTGATGAAGCACAGCTTTCGGATCTTGAAAGCTGAAACCGTTTGACTTCATAAATTGTAATATATGCAGAATAGAAGGTAACTCAGAAATTGTTCAATTTTTGTACATGGAACACCTATCCTCATCAGCATGAAGATTTTGCTACTGGTGTGTAGACACATTGAACATTATTCAAATAAGGGATATTGGTTTTTGTTGTTTGTTAAACACTTTTTTGATGAAATATGCAGATTCTTAAATGTCTAGTTGCATGTTAGTGACAATTCTTGCAAGAAACCAGTGAAGGTTAAGCCAATATGCAACATATGAAGGTAATATTAATTTCGCAGTCTTCTTTATGTTACTTTTTTTTTAATGGCCTAACAAACAATTTATTATATATACAGGCTAACCAGAAACATTAGCCAAAGTATTACATGCACCAAAATTTCAATCAGATCAGTTCCACCAACAGCCACGACTCAGCCACAGCTCGCGTGGCAATGAACAGGTTTCTCAGCCGTTCGATCTTGGGCGAGCTAGACTGCGCCCGCTGAACCAGCAACGACTTTTCTCCACCGAAGATCACCTCTTGTGTAGCCGGGTCGTTATAACAACACTGCGCCGATAACACGTGATGGGACCCGCAATTCAACTAGCACTTCCTTTTCCTCCTCAGCGTATAGATCACCGAACCGGTGTTTAACACCACCGGCTTTCCATTGCATGAATAAACCGCTGTGATCTCAGCCGTAATTTCTTGAGAGAACTTCAGGAATCAAGAGCCTATGATTGAAATTTCCGATTCGTGAGTGTGCCTAGGATGTGATTGTATCAAATTTTTAATTAGAACTAACAATTGACAATGAATTGATTGGTATACGTATGCTTACATGTAACCAGTTGATAAATGTGTGTTTTGATGATGGGTTGGACTCTAGGACTAGGGATTAAACTTGTTTAGGTTAACCCATCAAGTACACTTGTAAGTACGAGATTTTACCCGGTTATAATCAATTTCATAAATTTTAAGATGGGATGATTATACAACATTATGTGAACCCGTAATTAGAGTTTGTTATGTTTTTCTTACAAGTTAGTTATTAGGGTTGTTTTAACGCAACTATATGTCTTTAGTGTTTTGAGAGATATATAATAGGATGATGATACCTTTATTTAATACCAAATGGATGGGTACCACATGACATGCACGCCACGATGCCCGTTTTTATAACACATGACTCATAAATTACTTTTACAAGATTCGCAACGTGACATCTGCAATATGAAACACACATAATGTTATGTATATATTATGAAAGGAATCAGTGATGTATGTATATCCCGCCCGTATTGACTCGATGCTTAGGGCTAAGCCCGAGTAGTTAAACCTTTGGGTTTTAATAGACCCACAAATGAATCTAGAGAACTCGTCTATGAAGGTGATCAAATACTCCATCCATCTTTGTTTCACCAGACCAAATACATCCAAGTGAACCAGCTCAAGTAGTCAAGTACGTAGTTTTGGAGATTGCTTGATCGATCGGATGGTTGCTTATGTCCCTTCCCAATTTGACACCCGGAGCCGGAGCACACCTCATCATAATTACATTTAACTTTGGTAACCTGATTATTATTTGCTCCTCCATCATAAGCCCGAGTTTATTATAGCCAACATGATGAAGCCTTTGGTGCCATTGACGCATGTTTTGGTACGTTGTTCTTCTTCTTCTTCTTCTTTTCAACGTAAGAAGACTACATATCTTGTTGGTTTACTGCTAGTGAGGTAATATTTAAAAGGTTACACCAAGAGCAACGACTATATATAGGTTGTTATTGTTAAATAAACTTAACATGGAATAATAAGCGGCATTCATTAGTTATGAATAATAAGTCTAGGTAATTACTTATTATTATTATTATTATTACTACGAAATAATAACCATATCATAATAATAACTAGTTCTATACCCGTCCGGTGGACGGGCATTTTAATGGTCTAATGATAAGTATTTTATTGTTTGTCTTTGTATTATACACAAAACATTATTATTTGTTTAAAACAAAAAAAAAAATGTGTGAGCTTTCTAATCAAAAGTGTTCGTATGTAGATATAATATGGTTAAAAAAAATAGCAAAGCGAGGTTGTTAACAATCAATCGAATCAAATTGCATCAAGTTTTTTAAATCAACCATTGACTACTAAAACTTCCTTGAAACATTTGTTTACATTTACATACATATTTTGATACACATGAGTGTCCAGGTATTTATCCAAAAATAGGTAAGTTTTGACTATATTCAAATGAAACTTAGTCAGTTACATCTGCACATAAAAGTGCTATCCCTAGCGCTTACTACTGCTCGAACTTTCATACTATATGTGTATCTTAGGCATTTAGAAAAGCCAGATACTTGATCAAAGGTAATGATGTATGCAAATTGCAAAGAGACAACCTTACGAGACAAAAATGGGAAAAGGCTGGTAGATCGCACATTTTCAGATATCTTTGCATATCCCATTTTCTTTTATCAATATGCTTTTTGTTCGATAACGTATTTGACAAATCATCTATCTTGAAGGATCCCCACCCTACAAAAAATTGGCATTCCATTACACATTTAAGAATTATGCTTTAGATGAATCAGACCCATCAAGTCCTAGTTTCTAAAAGTACGACGTTAAAAGAAATTTAGACTAATTATGAGATATACCAATCAAATCCATGTCTTGAAAGTCATTTTGAAGAAAATCAAACACGTTTTGAACACCCTTCGAAACCCACCGTAGCTGAGAAGGTTCTGAGTGTAGGATCCCCTGCGGCAACGTATACTACGCCAGTTGACTTTGCCTAAGCCCACATCAACTCCGTCCTTCAACTTTTCAAGTGAAACACTCACTTTGACCCATATAACTACTAAGCCATCTATTTAAACTTCTTACCTGCATTTTTCAATCTTTAAGTCAGTTCCATGTGTGGACACTTCATCTCAATACTCATGTCATCTCAACAAATGACAACACATTTCAAAATGATACGTAAATGAGAATTTAACAACCATTTAGGTATCTTAAGCAGTTGAATGTGACTTCAAACTTACACAATCCAAGTTAAGTTTGTTTGCTTAAACTATAAAGCATTATTCCTCGCTCAGATCATGAATACGTGCCAAAATTAACTAAGAGAGCTTCCTTATTGAAAACGGCGCTCAACATATTAATACTAACCGTGTCTTCTAGAAAAAAAACTTAAGCTGCGAGGCTCGTTCCGCCGTAGTAAACCTAACAACCAGTGCTCTAGTCATCCCATCCTTCAACACCCTTACAACCACTATTCGCACTCGCAACCAAACACTTATCGGTAGTCGTCATAGGCACCATACACTCACAACCGTTCAACAACAACGGTCCAGCAATTCCTAGCGGTAACTTCACATATCCAACCGGCATCTCACAACACTGCCCTAAAATCGACTTGTATTCAGATCCTATACCACGGCAGCCCTTTCAAAATTTCAGTAATTGTCGATGCTTATGAAGCGCAACCATATTGTAACGGTTCTGGCTGACATCAGTCCGTGGCCTAGGCCTCAGAGACATCATTAATGGCAACTGATATCACATAACTCAAAATTAAAACCATAGATATGCAAATCAACACAAAATTGATCAATAAAGACTCGTTAATGTAGGGAAAATTCCATAACTGTGATAAATACGCAAACAAAAAGTATTAATTGATGAAAAAAAAACCCTTTTATTCAACCAAAATCGAAACATACCTGAACAGAGACCCGATACTACAGGAGAGAGAAGAAAGGATCGAATACCATCAAAGAAAAAAATTTGAGAATGCAAAGACGAAGAAAAGGTGAACGTGGGGAGGGGAGAATATAAACCGTCGCTATCTGCATGATTGCAGGAGAGTCCGTGAAACCTCCATAAAAACTGCTAATTCTAGAAGAAAAAAATTGATTTTAAAAAGGGAGGATTAAAAGTTAAGCACTTTGAATGGTCGAGATAAACCCATAAAAAGAGTTAACTTTGAAGAAAAAAATGATTTTCAAAAGTCAGGATTAAAAGTTAAGCACTTTGAATGGTCAAGATAAACCCATAAAAAGAGTTAACTTTAATGGGAACATACGAATATATAATTTCGTAAACTAATTTAACTTTCTTGGTAATTTGCTCTTCCGACACAACCTGGCCCGCTTTGGACCTGAAACTATTTTAACCCGTTACACAACCAGCCTGACCCACCCAGGTAAGAGTATACCTTATCTTCAGCAGGTAAGAGAAGATGGAGAAGATTTCAAGAGGTTTGGCATCTGCAGCCATCACTACAAGTTCAGATATACCTTGTCTTCAGCAGCTAGGCGAAGATGGTTTGAAGTGACTTTCAACACGTTTAGCCCGTTTAACCCATCCTTTCTGACTTGTTCGAGGTTATGATTTATGAATAACCCAAACTGACCCATAATTTAGAAAACAGGTGGTCGAATATGCCAACTCTAGTAAATTCAATTAAAAAGTTATTGAAAGACAAACCTGAGCAAACTCTAACATGGTAAACTATCCAGGATTGCCTAAACTGAAAGGCCCGCCATGATCACCTTCCACCAATACCACCAGTCCATCAGCGTATAATAAACATAAGTTTGTATATTATTGGGGAACTTTTCTTTACGAAGATAAGTTATACATAGTTTATGTAATTCAATGATACGCTATTCAATGAAATAGAAACATAACAATTTTATTCGATAAAGATGGTAAACTGTGTATAGTAAAGAGAATAAATTACCAAGTCGGAGACGTATTGAAAGCTTCAATTTTGTTATCCATCACTATAAACTGTCATTGGTTGTTTACGGATGACCTTGATGACACATTGAAAAGTTAATACCACAAGCATAAACCTTAACTTAAAGTTTATTAAAAAATAAGAACAAAGGAAAGAGAAGGATCATGTAGTTTTACCTGAGAAACAAAGTTGCTAACTATATGGCCATCATCTAGACACATCCAAGGTCCGTATGTGTTGAAAATACGCCCGATTCTGACCTGAAAAAGATGATCCAGTTACCAAATGATAGCTGGTGGGGGTATTATAATTACACAGAACAGCTATTGTTTCTTTAAATGTAGGAATTGTGATATATAAGATGCATTATGTCATTGTCCGAACTTTATCAAGATTATCAAAACCTTGCTTTTATTGTCTAGCTCAATGCGACCTCACAAACAAACATATGGTCAAAATTTAGAAGTCAATACAGCATTGTTAAATTTTCAGCAATCCTTTTCACTTGACTGTAGCAGCTACATAACTCAGAAACTTTAATTTAAAAATTAAAAAAATAAATAAAATAATATAAAAGCAACATAAGAACAATTAAATAGTGTATATGTTGGATTCACATGATGCCACCAATATGTTTCCTTTTGAGGATGCACAAGACCTCGCTAGTATTTGAAAGCAAAAACCCTTAATCCAATTCTCTTGGTGAGTCCCAACTTACCAATCACAAAAGTCAAAGGAATTATAGATTCTTGAAACAATCTTGATAAATAGTCAATTAGGCATTTCACTATATGCGACATCTTGAAATTCCAAATGTAAATGTGCCTTTTATGAGCTTAACTTTAAACTTTGAAATTTATAACCATCGGAATCTGCAGCCTTCACAACAGATTCATAACCGAAATAGTGGTTCCTGCTCCAGCATCTTCGAGTTAATCACCATCAAAATTGATCCTTTTGATCACCAGTCGTTAAATATTGAACAAAATGCTGAGGTGGAAATTATAGAAGAACTTACCTGTCCGATGTGATGTCAGAAAAGATCTCCGTAGATGGCTGTGATGGTCGATTGAGCGGCAGAGACGGTAGATTGAGAGGTGGAGATGATTGGCTTGGTGGTGGTAGTAACCGATTGGAACATCTCCTCTTACTGTGTAAATGAATAGAGAAGGTATTGAAGTGGTTATTGCCGGCGACGTGGGATGGAATGCCACCGATAACTTCTGCTTCATTCTGCTATTTTAAACGGATAGGATTTCATCTGAGGAGGATGATCTAACCTAACGGTGGTGATTAATTATAGGAGGGGTTTAAAACGATTGTAACATGTCGATTTGTAAGTTTCGGTACACTCAAAACAAACAATTGGTCCAATCACACCACCAAGTAGAGGTGTTCAAAATAACCGGTTTTTTAACCGAAACCGGTTTTTAACCGGTATCTCAATAACCGGTTTGGGTTTTTGAATAACCGCCGGTTCGTAACCGGTTTTTGATAATTTCGTAGTAACCGGTTTATAACCGGTTATTAATAACCGGTTTTTTTAACAAGATAATAACCGGTTAACCGGTTAACCGGTTAACCGGTCTGATTTTGGGAAAAAACAACCAGAAGGCTGCAGACCTGTTTTGTGATCGTTGGGGGCTGAAAAAAACGGTAATATTACCGTTTTATTACCGTTTTGGACGTGAATGATTGTGTTTTTAACCCACAAAACATCTATAAATAAGACTTGGATGCATATGTTTAGTCCCACTTCAATTCTAGCTCAAAAACACACTTACAAGTTACAAATACGAACATAAGTTTAATACGTTTCAAATGGCGAGTTCGAGTGGTCATGCTACGGCCGATGTTGGTTCTTCTAGTGAGTTGTTTGTGAAGAAGATCTTGAGCACGAATAGGGACCCGACACTATGGGTCAATTTTGATTTATGCGAGATGTCGAATGGAAAAGAAAAGGCGAGGTGCAAAAATTGCGGGACCTTTCTTGCGCCGTCATCGAACTCTACTTTGAGAGCACATGTGACGTCGCATTGCAAGTCGTTAAAAACAAATCCCGCTAATGATCAAGCGCAAATATCACGGGGTATGGGTGTTTGGAATTTCGACCCGGAGGGGGTTCGTCTAAGGATGGCTCAATTTGTTATTCAAGAATCGTTGCCGTTCGATCACTTTGACAATCCGCGCTTGACTAAGTTGATTCAAGAGACACTTCAACCACGTTACGTTCACGTAAGTCGTTCAACTCTTAGACGCGATTGTTTAAAGTTGTGGGTAAAAGCTAAAAAAGAAATGATTTTAGGTTTTCAAAAATTAAATACCGGTGTTAATTTAACAACCGACGTATGGTCGGCTCCATTTGGTTTACCGGATTCTTACATTTGTGTTACCGCGCATTGGATCGATCCCAATTCGTGGAAAATGATGAAACGTACAATCGCGTTCGATTTATTTGGTTATCCACACACGGGCGAAAATATATTTCATTTCTTAGACGATGTTATCACAACTTATAAATTAGAAAATAAAATATTTTCTATTGCTTTTGATAATGCGTCGAACAACACAACCGCGGTGCAAATGTTAAAAATAAAATACAATCCGATTTGCGGTGGAGAATTTTATCATAGCCGATGTGTTGCGCACATCATTAACTTGGTTGTGCAAGACGGACTAAATGTCCAGTCCATTAAAGAAGTTAAAGAACTTTTTAAAGATATGTTACGTGACGTTTTTCAAGGTAGTAGAAAAAGATATGCGGATTATAGAAAATGGTGTAAAACTTTAAAAAAGAAATGTTATAGCGCACATTTTGACATGGTCGTCCGTTGGAACTCTACGTGGAAAATGTTTGATAGCGCGATAATGCAAAAAGAAACATTAAAATCTTTCCACGATAGTCTTGCAACGGCCGGGTTGGTGGAAGCATTTGATAACGATGGTTGGCGGTGTATTGAAACGTTAACACAATTACTTGAAGTATTTAGAAGCGCCACAATGATTTTATCGGGAGTTTATTATCCCACTAGTTCTTTGGTTCTTAAACAACTCTTTTTGATGACACAAAAAGTAAACGATTTTGAATTCCAAGGTGACATTTATGAACAAATGATTGTTCCAATGAGAGAAAAGTTTAAAAAATATTTTCAAGAAATGCCGCCGGTTTTTGCATGTGCCGCCACCTTGAACCCGACTATAAATTATTCGGGTGTTGAGATGATGATATCGGATATTTGTTCGGATTTGGGGTTAAATGACGAAGACCCACATTTTACAAGAAATGCACTAAGACGTTTTGACACTTCTTTAAACAATCTTTTTGATCATTACTTTCAAATATATGGTAACGTGTCATCGTTACACCAAAACATGGCGGCGAGCTCGGAGTCGTCGAGAAAAAATGCGGACTTAAACTTCTATAATTCGTTAAGAAATGTTAATAGTAAACGTTCTCGAGAAGGTGCCTCAAATAATGAACTCGGGAGGTACAAATATACCGATTTTTTAGCAACCATATCACCGGACGAGTTTCACCACTTTGATATTTTGGCTTGGTGGAAGATACAAGAACCGCATTATCCCGTTTTAGCCGCCATGGCACGTGATCTACTAAGCTCCCAAGCTTCTATGGTAGCTTCGGAGTCGGCTTTTTCTCTTAGTGGAAGGGTACTATCTATTCGGCGAACAAGACTCACACCGGAGGCGATGGAAATGTGCATTTGTTTGAAAGATTACTTGGATGGCGTGGAACGTATACAACATGTTTCTAATCTTGAAGGCGAGCTTGACGTGGAAGAACAATTACATGAAGTTGAAGTATATCAAGGACGGGCGCAACCACTTTCCGATGACGAACTCATGTACGATGAATCCGTACGCTCTACTAGCCCCCGAAGCGACTAAACGAAGAAATGAAGAAACGACACGACGACAACTTTCATTCTAGACTAGTTAAGAAAAATGTATTGGATATTTTCATGTCTTCTAATGTAATGTTTACTTGAAAAACTATTAAAATAAAAATAAAAACGTATTTTTTTTGTCCGTTTGTGCGTTTAAACAAGTTTTTAAATTTTTCCAGCCTATTTTTTTATTTCTGCAGCTATTTTTTTATTTCTGCAGCTTGTTTTAATATTTCTGCAGCTTTTTTTATTTTTCTGCAGTTTTTTTTATAATTCTGCAGGGTTTTTTTTATAATTCTGCAGATATTTTTATATTTCTGCAGTTTTTTTTATAGTTCTGCAGGGTTTTTTTTATATTTCTGCACCTATTTTGTTAATTCTGCATGTGTTTTAATAATTCTGCAGGTTTTATAGAAATTCTGCAGGTTTTGTTTAAAATAACCGAAAAAAACCGGTTTTTTTTTAACCGATTCATAGGTTAACCGGTTTATTTTAACCGGCCGGTTATTATCGGTTAATATTTTTCAGTTTGAAAACCGGTTATTAACCGGTCGGTTATTAACCGTAACCGGTTTTTTTTTTTTGGCCCAATAACTCCTACAACCGGTTAACCGGTTTAGGTTATGAAAAAAACCGGTTTGAGCACCTCTACCACCAAGTAGACAAGTATCATACATATATGGCCATGGGCTTTTCAGAACTTTCTTGGGCTACTTTATAAGAATTGGACATTTGGACGGTTGGGCCTCAGTTGTGAAAGTTTTAATTTAAATACATGTGTTGAATTGGATGGATTAGTTCTTTCAGTTTGTTAAATTCGATGGATTTCATTTGATTCCCTACTTGGAGCATATAATAATAAATTAACATAATATTTTAAAATTGTGTTTACATGTTTATATATTTGTGACAGATACGTGATTAGTATTTTTTTTAATTCATTATACCCTTATAAAGAAGCAACAAGTTTTGGCTTCCATGACTTGTAACATGTGCTTTGGGTGTTTTTCAAAAAAAAAAAAAACCACACTTCTTGTGCAGATGTATGTTGTACTTGGGTGTACAAGTGCTACCCTGGTTTCTTTCTTTCCCACAAAATCAACACAACCACCCAACACCGCCTCATAAACTTCTCTCCAGGAACAAGAGCCACGACACCCAGCTTCCTTCTCCAGCCAGATTCCGGTGGTAACGCGACAAAGATAAAGGTTCGAGGGTTTCAAGACCAGATCAGTGATGTTAAGCAAGAAGTCAGATAAGCATGGTGAATCAAAAATAGAATTCAAGCACTTCGGTCATCGATGTCGACATCTCCGAAATATGACACAAAAAATAAGAGGGAGAAGGAAACGGCGGCAGCGGCAAGCAACCTGAGGCAACGTCGGGTTTCCGGTCACCGCAGCGGAGGTCAACACCCTCAACCCAAGTTGTGGCTAGGGTTTCGGTCAGTAGCGGAAATATGAAGCGAAAATGACGAGTCTGTACTGTGGCAATACAGTCCTGTCCGTTTGTTCTCTGTTTTGCTCCGTACTGCGAAATCAACATCAGTGAGCCTCAAACACCCAATTATCACTGTGGAATCCAACGTCAACCTAATGAGCTTTACTTCATATATGCTCTTGGTGGATTTATACCTCTTAAACTGGTAATCTTAGTTACTTTTATTGGAGTTTACATAATTTTTAATGTGAAATTTATAGGAATTAATATGTGAAGGGGTATGGTCCCAAATATCGCGTCAACACGACCGCGAATGACCATTACCCTCATTAAAAACCCCCAACAGCAATTAACCCTCCAGTGTCCGCGTAGACACACGCGAACACTGCGGTCCAATCTGTCCATTGATGAGAAGACTTACCTTAGGGACGGAAACTAATGTTACGCATAGAGATGCGGCCTCGCACCGCATCCTATGAACATTTTCGTCACGACAAGGGATCTGAACAACAGTAACAGTCACTCAACAGGCGATGCGGCACAACACCGCATCCCGCGCAAATCATGGATGGAACAACCAATGCGGGAACAACATCAATGACCGCAAGCAGCGATGCGGCTTGGCACCGCATCCTGCCTACAAGGCAAGTGGTACTGGGAACAGTCGCCTACTGGCCCACGTATGTACAACAGTCTGACACCACAGCAGGACGTGGCAACACCACAGCAGGACGTGGCATCACCACAGGGTCCGACAGGTCTGACACACCTGCAAATAGCTGTGCGATGTCAGGCTAGCTACTCAACCACCCTCCTTCACTCCTCGGCTATAAATACTCACCCCAAACCAGGTTTGAGGTATCACTTTCCAACTCTCTCAATACTACTACTATCATACTTTGCTTCCCAAGCAAATTACTGATTCTCACGCCGGAGAGTGGTAACAAGGAGCACCCCCCACCCCATCCTCCTTGTTACGAGTCACGGTTTGTTTCCTTGTGCAGGAAACCCACCACCAGACGATCCAGCCAGCGATCCTCGGAAAGAAGGGATTAACCCTCTTGACGAGACCAGTGAGTTAACCCTACCCGGTTAACCATTGTTTCATCATTGGCGCCCACCGCTACTCTTAGCACTTTTTTCCAATCATCCTTTTCTTTCCAAAGATGACTGATCGTCAAAACAACAATACCGGGGATAACCTAAACCCCGCAAACCAAGGGCCTGCGGGAACCATTCCCCTAGGCCCAAATGCCCAACACATTGGCACATCAGCGCAAGGGGGCGTATCCCTTACGTTTGGACACGATCTGTCACAATACGCTGCTGTCATACCTCCAGGCATGAACCCTCATACCTGGTATGACCAACAAGCGGCCCTTCTGGCCGCAACGTACAACAGAGCTTGTGCAGACGAACAAGGAGGTATTGGACCTACCCCGATACCGCGTACACCTGCCGGTCGTGTTTTACGATACGACGACAGGGCCCCCACATATCCAGCCTCCAGAAGCAGACAAGAGGACCGCAGCTCCTCTTATTGTGATGTCCGCACACTCAATGAGGACGATTCCTCATACGGGTCCCGACGCAGGGACTCCGTACATAGCCGTTTAGGCCCCCACGAAGAAAGAAGGCGACAATCTACAACTCGCCGCGACACAAACATTCATAGTCGTCTGGGACCACTGTCCCACCGTGAAGGGTATGGTCATACCGATCCAGATGACAGTACATACTGCGGGGAATCCCATTCCACTAACAGCAGACCGGGAGGACGCAACTATGTCCCTCCCAGGCCGAAATCTGCGGCCGAAAACTCTAAATTTGTCCCAGAGATCGCCAACGCCGATGTCACCACCACAAAATTCCCATTGAACATTGGGAAATACAACGGCTCGACCGAGCCAGATGACCACAACAACATCTTCGTCGGCGCTGGGTGCAACGGTAAGTGGGACGAACCTACCTGGTGCCATTTTTTCCCACAGACCCTAACAGGTCTGGCCAGGGCATGGTTCGATTCTCTCCCACCAGGGTCACTGACCTCATTCGAGGACTTACAACAAAAGTTCCTCGCGCACTTTAGCCAGCAACGACGCCATGAACGTGATTCAATGGACGTCATGAACATCTGGCGCAGAGACAACGAATCGCTTGACGCATTCGTTGTCCGTTACAATAAAGAGATCCTAGAGATAGGCGACGTTGCCGACCAGATGGCACGTAACCATTTCATTGTTGCAGTCAAAGACGAACAAATGGTTATGAATATTTCCGGCGGTAACGGCTTGCCTAATAAGTGGGAAGATGTCATGGCTAAGGTCAAAACATATGCCCAAACGCAGCGGTCTCTCAGACCGCACATGTCAAAGGCACAACCCCTAGCGGAAGGCCAGTCTTCCCGACAAGAATCCAAGCGCAGCAATAAGCGCAACAGGGACACATGGAATCGCGGCAGCGATCCCAAGCCATATGTCCCCCGGAACAACCAGCCTGACGCAAGGGCTACAATCAACGCCCAACGAGAAAACCGGGCGTCAAAGAAAGAGTCTCGGGACCGCAGCTGGACTGAGATCAACCAGTTGCCAAGCGACGTTCTCCTCACGGATGCGCAATTCCTGAGACCGGCCCAACCAATGAAGTCCAAAAAGAATCAAGATCTCGCACTCTACTGCGAGTATCACAAGGACTCGGGCCACACCATGAACAACTGCATCAGTCTCCGACTGGAGATTGAGCGAGCCCTAAAAGAGGGGAAACTGCAACACCTGTTGACAGGCGCACAAAAAGCAACCAAGCGCATCACTCCCCACAATGAGGGCACCTCCACGGGTAAGAGGGCCATGTACGTGGCCTCTACCCACATGATCAATGGAGGAAAAGGAAGACCGCGTAAGGCGGCGAGAAGACCGGACAATGACTGGAAGGACGAGCAAGTCGTCTTTCCAAAAGTCCGAGGCGGACCGCGCGATAGACGCGCCGTGGTTATCAATGGGCACCTAGCTCACTACTGCACCGAGCGATTGTTCATCGACCCGGGCAGTACGTCCGATATTATATACGAGCAATGCTTCAACCAGTTCGATCAAGAAGACAAAGATCGACTGCAGCCAGCGGACTATCCGTTGGCCGGATTTTCAGGGGAAACCGTATTTCCCCTGGGACAAATTACCTTCCCTGTGCGCCTCACCAACGGAAGGCACACAAGGACAGAGGAGGTGAACTTCATGGTTTTACCTCACACCTCAAAGTATGACGTAATTCTCGGGAGGGAGTCCCAAGGCGACTTCAACATGATAACATCTGTCCCCCACTCTGCCATCGGTTTTCCAACCGAAACGGGGATCGCGATAATATACGCCCAAAGAGAAGTCATGTCTACGGACGAACTGCGTCCGACAAAGGTAGCAAGGCCTACCCCCAACACTCAACCAGAAAAATGGGTTCTTAATGCAAGACACCCAGAGCAAACAGTCACGTTGGGCCATGCCTTGACACCTACCATCAGAGCGCGCCTGAAGCAACTCCTCTTCAGAAACCAAGATATTTTCGCGTGGACACCCAAAGATATGACAGGGGTACCACGCGAAATTGCGCAACACTTCTTGAATACCATGCCAGGTATCAAGCCCGTGATCCAAGGCCAAGGCCACCTCGGATCAGCAAAGAACGCAACGATGGAAGAGCAGGTTCAAGAGCTGCTCTCCGCAGGCATCCTGCGGGAAGTGAAATACCAGACTTGGCTGTCCAACCCAGTCATGGTAGAGAAACCAAGCGGGGGCTGGCGCATGTGTGTCGATTACAAAGACCTTAATAAGGCCTGCCCCAAGGATTGTTACGCACTCCCAGAGATCGACGAGAAGGTCGACAACCTCGCACCATTTCGATGGAAGTGCTTCCTCGATTGTTACAAAGGCTATCACCAAGTACAAATGGCAATCGACGATGAAGATAAAACGGCATTCCGCACTCCTACCGGGAATTACTGCTACACCAAAATGCCGTTCAGGCTGCGCAACGCGGGCGCAACCTATCAAAAGCTGATGAACGACACATTTCGCGGTCAAATCAGCAAAAGTGTCGAAATCTATATGGACGACCTGGTCGTCATGAGCATGGAGGAAAACACCATGCTCGACGACATCGAAAGAACATTCCAAACTCTGCGAAGCATTAACATGAAGCTCAACCCAGGGAAATGCTCGTTTGGAATGGAAGAAGGCAAATTCCTTGGATTCATCGTAACCAAAGATGGATTCAAGGTGAACCCGGAAAAAGTTCAGGCGATCGAGCGCATGCCATCGCCTTCTACGATGAAGGAAATGCAACGACTAGCCGGTAGGCTAGCCGCACTCAATAGATTCTTAGCCAACCATGCAGCTAAGTCTTACCCTTTCATCAAGACCCTGCGGAGCTGTCTAAAAAAGGAACAGTTCCAATGGACCGCAGAGGCCGAAAAAGCTTTCCGGGAAATGAAAGAGTGTTTGATCCAACTCCCAACTTTAACCGCACCACGAAAAGATGAGCCACTTATCTTATACCTGTCTGCCGTGGACAACGCGGTAGGCGCGGTACTTATAGTGGAGCGGGAAGGAGTCCAAACACCCATCTACTACATCAGCAAAATGCTCAACGACCCAGAGACAAGGTACTCCATCATGGAAAAATTGGTATTGGCACTAGTGCACGCATCGAGACGTTTACGACGTTACTTTGCAAACCACGTCATCACAGTGTTAACCAACTATAGGATCGGCCCGATCCTATCAAAACCCGACATCTCTGGGAGGTTAGCAAAATGGGCAATCGAGCTGGGCGCGCTTTCACTAAACTATAAGCCGCGCCCCGCAATCAAAGGCCAGGTCTTGGCTGACTTCGTCGCTGAAATACCAGCAAACCGCATCCAAGAATGCGAAGAAGAACAAAACCCTGTATCACAACCATCCTCCACAGAAACCTGGGCATTATTTACAGATGGTGCATCCAACGAAGATGGTTCTGGCGCAGGTTTGCGACTTGTCAGCCCTGATGGCCAAGAGCTAACCTACGCAATACGCCTCGATTTTGAAAGTACGAATAACGAAGCGGAGTATGAGGCTCTACTGGCAGGGTTGCGTTTAGCAATTAAACTCGACGTCAAACATCTGGAAGCACACGTCGATTCACTACTAGTTGCAGGGCAGATACGCGGTGACTATGCCGCAAAGGGGGATACCATGATCCTCTATCTCGAACAAGCCCTGCAACTGAAGTCAAAGTTTACCTCCTTCAATATTCGCCACATCAACAGGAGTGAAAATAAACCCGCGGACGCACTATCAAAACTTGCGTCCACCAGCTTCCAACACCTGGCAAAATAGGTACGCATCGAAATTCTGCAAAATCCCTCGGTACCCCTGCGCCAAGTCAATGTCATCCAGTACGGTACAACTTCCTGGATGACACCGCTCATTGCATACTTACAATCAGGTGTTACCCTCGAAAACAAAGCAGAGGCACGCAAATTGCAACACAAAGCGTGTCATTACCAAATGGGAGACGGTATCTTATACCGTAAATCATACCTGGGGCCACTCCTACGATGCGTCAACCCCCAAGATGCCACATACCTTATCAACGAAATTCACGAGGGGATATGTGGCATACACGCAGGACCACGCATGGTGGTGGCCAAAATCATGAACGCCGGGTACTATTGGTCGGGCATGCACCTGGATGCAGTCAAAGTCTTACGCAAGTGTTTCAATTGTCAGCGACATGCTCCCAAGACCTTGCGTCCCAAGAACAACTTGATCCCCGTCACCACCGCATGGCCATTCCAAAAATGGGCAATCGATGTGGTGGGACCATTTCCAGATGCACCAGGAGCAGTGAAATTTATCATAGTAGCTGTTGATTACTTTACAAAATGGGTAGAAGCAAAGCCACTTGCATCAACCACCGCTATGATAACAAGGAAATTCGTGTGGGAACATATCATCTGCCGTTTCGGTCTACCATTGTGCATCGTCACCGACAACGGTACCAACTTCGCTGCCGACGACTTTCAAAAATGGCTAAAAGAGCTAAACATTGAACACATATTCTCCTCAGTGGCGCATCCGCAAGGGAACGGCCAAGTCGAGAGTATCAATAAAAGCTTAGTCGAAGGCATCAAAGCACGGTTGGGAACAGCCAGACGCGGCTGGGTTGATGAACTCCCAAGTATTTTATGGGCTCACAGGACAAGCCCAAAAACAAGCAACGGCGAGACCCCCTTCAGCCTGGTCTACGGTACTGAAGCGGTGATCCCCGCGGAAGTAGGCCTCCCCTCACCTAGAATGTTGGCCATCAACAAGATGGACAACAATGAGGAACGCAGGGTTGACTTAGACCTCTTGGAAGAAAGGCGCGAAAACGCTGCCATCAACGAGGCCAAGTACAAAACCAAGTTGGAAAAGTACTACAATGCACGCGTTCGCATTTGTACCTTCAACCCTGGAGACTACGTCCTTCGTGACAACGAAGCATCCAACGCAGAACGCCCAGGGAAACTTGCCCCCAAGTGGGAAGGACCGTACCTCATCCAAGAGGTCCTGGGCAAAGGCGCGTATAAACTACAAACATTAGAAGGCGAAACTATCGCACGCATATGGAACTCACAGCAACTTCGACGCTGTTATATGTAAGCCATGTTTTCTGCATGTAATCTATTGGGCCGCAGGCCATTTGCAAATAAATAAATAGATGATTCAATGTAATATTGTTTATTTATTTCTATTACAAATGCGTGTTCCATTCTGAGGTATACACAAAAACAGATCAGCAAAATCTTCATTCGTGATACCCACACAGAATGGTAACCACACGCAACTATTGTAATAGGCCAGCAATGGCAATACTGTTTGTCTAACCAGAGAAAAATCTTCATACTTGCATATCACCTAGATATGCAAAAGGCAATTACAGATTTAGTATTACTCACAGTAACACTAAACGCGTACAAATCCAAACATGCAAGTACTAAAAACACTTGTAAAAATTGAAACAACAATTCTTTATATTCAAAAAATTCCTGCACCTGCGCGGTGCACAAGGAATTTACATAAAGTTTTGTAATGGTTACATAAGGAAACAAAAAAGGCACGCAGGCCAATCTAATCTTCCTTTGTGCCACTGGGGCCCGCACCATCCGTGCCCTCAACATCTGGTTTTTCCTCATCATCTTCATCAGCGTATAAGACTCGCAAGCGGTCCACATAATCCTCCGATTCTAGACATTTTTCAAGTTCTTCAAGATCTGTGAGGGTTGTTTCATTAAACTCCTTAACCGCAGCAGCAAGAAGCGCTTCAGTGTCCACGCCATGAAACCCGGACCGCTCATCAGTAAGCCCGCCACGCGCTGCAACGTTCAAATGACTAATACAGCGGTTGTAGCCAGCTTTGAAACCAGCATCCCGGGTACGCTCCCTGATCTCGTTAATACCTGCTACGGTCTCGGGTGCGTCAAGAATGGCAGTAACAATCTGCGAAACATGAATACAATGGTTATCAAAGGCAAACCTACAACAAAAATAACAAGGCAACGGATACTTACATGCCCGATCCCGCGCATACGCATCCATTCATGATCAGCCTTGAGCAACCCAAGTGAAGAAGCGTGGCTATCCCTAGCCTCTTCAGCCTCTCTTGCCCGCACTTCAGCTTCAGCAGCACGGGCAGAGATTTCCTCAATAGCGACCCCCCGGGTCCGCACTTCAGCCTTTTAAACAAGGAATCAGAAGCATACAAAAAGAATCAACAAACTTGTGAGACACAATTTCAAAGTTAGGAAAAACTCATACCTGAAGGTCCAAGATAGTTTTGCTTAAGTTGGTACGATCAACATTTGCCCCTTCAAGAGCTTTTGCAGCACGAGCCTCCGCCTCCTTGGCCTCTTCCAGAGCCTTGGCAAGACGAACCTCTGCTTCCTTGGCCCCTTGGGCAGCCGCAACGGCCTCAGCTTTCTCTTTAGCCAACGCAGAAATTGCTGCCTTGGCATTTATAAGCTCCTGACGAACATGAAAGAGAGTTTCATTCTGTTTACCCCAAGATTCTTTCCAAGTCTTGCGCTCATCAGATAGCGTCTTGCGCTCATTAGAAAGGGTTTCTTTCCAACGTTTACGCTCATCAGACAGCAGTTTTGCAAGGGAACGAACCTGTTTAAGCTCAGCAGTTGCAGCCCACTCTTCAGTCTGCTTATGCTTCTCAAACGCAGCTTTATCCCTCTCAAGCTGCTCTGCACCCTCACGTGCAGCCTTCACCAACTCCTCAGTCTCTGCACGCAACCGCACATTCTCTTCCTCCTTGCGCGTCAACACCTTATAGTTTTCCATAATGGTGTTGGCCATTACAGAACTCCCAACAAGCAGGGAGGAGAGTTGGTTAATCTGGGCTTCATTTGATAAGGCACGGGCTCGGTTGACTTCAAATGGGGTGCCCAGACCACCCAAAATCTCCCTACACGCAGAGGGATCAGCGGAAACGTCATCCCCTTGCATCACAGACCACGGAGGGCGGTGGTAAGACAGGCCCGGTCTTCTGTATAGGAGCGATAATAATACTCCAATTCAGACTCTTCAGGCTGAATAGGAGTCTCTACAAAACCCGCACCGCCAGAAACGGAACCGGAAGCCTTCTCGGCAGCAGGAGACTTTGGCTTTCCAGTGTAGCCAAACTTCAAGTCAACCTCATCAGTATCCTCTGGGGTGATAACATTATCACCCGAATCAACAGTATCATAGATTTGAGCCGCGGGACGCTTCCCAGCGTCCACCTCCCGCGCAGAGGCTTCAGGAGTAACAACCTTATGAACCCCCACACCCGCAGCAGTATCAGGCGGAGGGGGGAGGGGGGAGGAGGAGCATCAAAGATGAAACCTTCATCTTGCGGTTCTGAAATCAAAACAAGATACTTTAAAGTACAAGTATAAACACAAAATACTTGTTAAAGTCATGCATCACATACCAGATACAACCGCAGGTTTCCTTGGTGCAACAAAGGCCTTGCGCCTGGTCTGAATTTTCGGCTTCTTTCTCCCACCAGCATCACCAGCTTCCTCCGTTTTCCTCTTCTTCTCGTCACCTGGTTTGGAACCCGCAGTAGTTCCACCTGTGGCCGCACCAGCATCTGGAACACCCAAGCCCTCAAGGGTGTCAGATACTACCACGTAATCGGTATATCTGCGGAAATGAGAACGAGAGATACCTGCTGCATGCGGCACCAAAGGCGGAACAACATGCGCCTCAGGGTTTTTCTTACCGCGACCCCGCACGGCTTTATCGGCGTGCTTCTTCTCAGCATGTTTTTTGGGGGCACCATTTGACTCAAATTTACCAAGGGTCCCAAGTGTACCTGCGTATAGAATATCAGCAACAAACCTTGTAAAGGAATAAAGGTTATGAATAATACCTTTGCCCTGCGGCAGGGGTGCAGTCATCACCTCGCGTGAAGCAACGCGGAACAAAGGGACAATCGTCAAGTTAAAACCTTTACCTTCCGCAGTCGGAATAAGATCAACTTTGCCAGTAAAAGTTGGATCAAATATCTTCCACACTTCCACAATTTCTGATAATACATATCCAAATTAATAACAAACACGGGAATAAAGCAACTGCAAAGAGTGGTAACACTTACCACCAGTTTTTTCCCGCACCACAGGCGTGAAATTCCTCTTAGGCCGGGTCAACATCATCCGCAGCACCCACAACTCATTGTTGGTCAGCTGCCTATGCTCAATGGGTTTCAGCCTTGAGAACCACTCCGCAGTCTCCGCGGTAGGCATAGCAATATCCTCCGCAGGGATAGGCTCATTGACGTTCCGCATAGTCATGTCCACAACAACTGCGGCAGCTTTAACGTATAAGAACTTACACTTCCACTTCGTAATACCCTTCGGAGGGGTCATCAACTTGATGCTTCCATACCGTTCTCTAAAGGAAAAGAAACCGGTATTCACCGTCAACTGGTAAAACCCCCGGAAGTTTTCAACGGTAACCGGCAGACCAAGAGCACGAAAAGTTGATTCAAAATGTCTAATACGGATCATCCCAAAAGGACTCATCTGGGAGATATGGATCTTGTAATGTTCCAAGACCTGAGCAACAAAAACTGTTAATGGTAAACGAAGGTTACCATCAGTAAAACACTCGGCCCACACGGTGATGTGACCGGCCGGAGCACAGGCACCAGTATCACCAGTTTGGGGATAAGCAGCCCCATACTCATGAGGCATCTCAATCCTGGCCATCAGTTGGTCGAATGAAGCTTTCGACCACTTCAATGGTGGTAGGCCACCACCAGGAACACTGCCACCATCGTCTTCTTCTTCTCCGGCCACCGGAGAAGATGCTTCAGGGTTTTCACCCTCCACATTATGTGGGTTAGATGGATCAGCCATCAGAAATATGTAGAACAGAAGTTTCGAGTTAAAGAAAAACTCAGAAAACTCAAAAGATTGCCGGAATAAAAGACAGATTGGTCGGAGAAGACGAAGGGAATGCTCTCTCTCTCAACAGAAATTTTTCGAAAATTTTGAACAGTAAGGAGAAACCAAACGGTTCCCCCTTTATATACTCATCGCAATAAATGCGATACAGTAAACCGCCTCAACACGTTCAAAATAGGCGAGTTACAAGGCGACACGTGGTCAGCGACCTTTCCGCTGACGGTTATCACGCGCGCGTGGCCGCCCACGCGCCTGACAAAGAAGACTTTTTCACTCCCTGCTACAGTGCAGTTATGACCTCGGTCAGTGTAAACGTCTTTTCAAATCAGCACATGTCAGAATCCTACCAACTTCAACAACCCACACGTGCAATCGTGACGTAGGCAACAGAAAGCGACAACCTTATCCAAACACAAGCGGCATGCGGTTTCTCTGGTTTACCGCACCATAACCCATACCGCATGTCGTTTTTTACATACCCCTCAAAAAAGGCAAAAATATATGTCTGTAAATTATATAAAGGGGTATAAGTCATAAACCGCACATATCCACGAGCACACGTGGAATATGCGGAGATGACGCACACCAACCCGCACAGGTGTGTCAGATACTCAGAACCAGCACGGTTCTTTGGACTGCGAAAACCGCTTCTCATGATGCGGTAAACCGCACTCCATGAAAGCTTCTTCAAGCTTCAAAACCCTCGTTTCCGGTTCACAACCACAGAGGGAACACAAACAGCTTCTCCTTAAGGAACAGGACAAGTATGCTGAGCAACCGCACATCAGCAACCCTGTCCCCTGAACCTTCAAGAGCCACATCCAGGCTACAAGACTTCTAGAAGCGAGTTCTTTGCTGCAAACCGCAACCATTCTTACGTAGTTACTGCAAACCGCAACTATGCGAACGGTAGCTACGGAAGAGCCACAACTAAGTCACCAAGCAGAGGAGCAAAGCTACTTCAAGGAAAACCGCTTTCCAAATAAACGTGAAGGAAAGTGGCTACAAAATGAATGCGGAAGAGTTTCAACCAACTTCCCAAGTATCTAAGGAGATCTCTTCCGACAACACTGCTTACAGGAAAACTACTTTCCAACAAAGCGTGAAGGAAAGTAGCTCCAGAACAGCGGTAACAAGTCTGCCTATGACTAGTTACCCACCTATGGACCGCATAGAATAAACAATGGTGGGCACAACCCTGCCTATGACCATGTTTATCTGCCCATAGTCCAGATTCACATTGTTCGACCAAACACGGCCAACAACAACGCAACTACCCCACGATCCTCAAAGAAACAGGGCCAACAAAGTTCGGCAACGAGGTAACCGCAAAGAACGCGCAGTTACTAGAGAGCTAAACCTCTGAGGACGTGCGGTTACTTGAGAGATAAACCGCAGAGGACGTGCGGTTACTAGGAAGCTAACTGGAGAACACGAATACCCCACAGAACAGGGTTCATCATTACATGTCCAGTTGCTAAACATAGAGCTTGAGCAAAGTACGTACAACTTTGCACTAGCTGAAGCAGAGGTTCCAACTAGACTGAAGAACACATCTTCAGTCACGATCTCAAAGGTTGGTTCGAACCCTGCTAACACCTTTAGTCACCGTCTCAAAGGTTGGTTCGAAACACCAACAGGTGGCTGATGACATCAACAAAAGGCAGACTAAGAGACAAGTCCATGGCTGAGAATTCCGCATCAGACGGAACTTGCTCACCATGCACCCTTCTCAAAGGAAGAAACAATCCACTAGAAAGGGCCTACTACGTAAAGAAGGTGCCATCTGCATGGCACAATCTTAACCTTCTAGACAACATAGTCCAGTATCCCTCCCATATGCGACTCGCATACGGAAGGAACACTAGACTGGGGGGACTTGAAGGGGTATGCTCCCAAATATCGCGTCAACACGACCGCGAATGACCATTACCCTCATTAAAAACCCCCAACAGCAATTAACCCTCCAGTGTCCGCGTAGACACACGCGAACACTGCGGTCCAATCTGTCCATTGATGAGAAGACTTACCTTAGGGACGGAAACTAATGTTACGCATAGAGATGCGGCCTCGCACCGCATCCTATGAACATTTTCGTCACGACAAGGGATCTGAACAACAGTAACAGTCACTCAACAGGCGATGCGGCACAACACCGCATCCCGCGCAAATCATGGATGGAACAACCAATGCGGGAACAACATCAATGACCGCAAGCAGCGATGCGGCTTGGCACCGCATCCTGCCTACAAGGCAAGTGGTACTGGGAACAGTCGCCTACTGGCCCACGTATGTACAACAGTCTGACACCACAGCAGGACGTGGCAACACCACAGCAGGACGTGGCATCACCACAGGGTCCGACAGGTCTGACACACCTGCAAATAGCTGTGCGATGTCAGGCTAGCTACTCAACCACCCTCCTTCACTCCTCGGCTATAAATACTCACCCCAAACCAGGTTTGAGGTATCACTTTCCAACTCTCTCAATACTACTACTATCATACTTTGCTTCCCAAGCAAATTACTGATTCTCACGCCGGAGAGTGGTAACAAGGAGCACCCCCCACCCCATCCTCCTTGTTACGAGTCACGGTTTGTTTCCTTGTGCAGGAAACCCACCACCAGACGATCCAGCCAGCGATCCTCGGAAAGAAGGGATTAACCCTCTTGACGAGACCAGTGAGTTAACCCTACCCGGTTAACCATTGTTTCATCAATATGGGTTTTAATTTGTGATTTAGGATTTGTCTACTTTCAGTTTATATTTATTCATCAAGTAAGTTGTTAATCCATGTTGAGATGTTTTTGGGTACGTTAGAAAAGATTTTGAACATGTAAATCTATTGAAATTTAGATGATGTGTGATGTTGTAGGCCAACAGACAATATGTATATGCATATGTGTGTGTGTTTATATGTATATCAGTATATGTATATGTATATGTATATGTGAACGAACCTTAATAACCGGATTTCATTCACTTCTATGAATGGATGTAAGTCTGGACTAAGAACCACCGGCAGTGAAACCAAATCCAAAGGTTTATTCTGCCAAAGTGTGCACGAAAAGAACAAAAGAAAATCCTTCGAGATCGAACAATCCACACACGAACAAACCACAGTCATGTTAAAAGCGCATAAACGATTGATACGAGAAGAATTAAAGATCTGAAACCACACTGCAGATGTCAAATTAACATCTTTCTTGTGCATCCTTTTACATATAATTTGACTAGGGATACTATTTGGGTAATGCTTGAGAACATTGCTGGTGTTGGTCGTTAAGTACTGGGAAATTGAAACAAGATCGTTTTGTTGTTCAGTGTAGTACAAACCAACCAAATCAGTGCTCCTGTTACAGGCAGATTGAACTAAAGAAGTGAAACAATTTGAGCTCAAGAACAGAAACGCTACTAATCAGATCCTTAAGCTGAGCTCCAACATGATTTCTTTGGGTTGGTGTGAAATTAAAAGAGTTAAGTTATTTGAGGCACATAGGTTGACGACCACATAAATGAAAATAATCTCTCTTTTGAGGCGCATAGGTTGACGACCACATAAATGAAAATAATATCTCTCTTTTGTCATGGTTTAATTAAAAAAAAGGAATTGTAATTATAATTAGTTAAAACAAAAAAGTATAATGACTTGATTGAAGAATAAACAAAAATAATTTGCATTTTGTTACTTATAATGTCTGCTTTTGCTTTTTGTATCTGACTATTGTTGTGATGTAGATTGAGAAGGTATATGTATATGATGTGGAATTTGTGATTAACATAAGTGAGCTTGGCGGTGATGATCCACTCTTGCAGCAAGTAAGATTTGACTTTCATTTCACCGTAATTTATTGGTTGGGTAACGGGTCAAATCGGGTTCGGTCAATACATGTGTTTTTGGTATAGGGTCCCAAATTTATCTTACATGCTTCATTGTAATTTTTTAGGAAGTCCTACGAGACAGAAGCAGAGTACAGGAGATGGTTCGGCTATTTGATTCAGTAGTTCGTGTCATAGATGGATATGCTAGAGAGCGTGTCTCAATGAGAGTAATTTGTTCAAAAATCTTTTTCTTTATACAAAAATATAATCTCCACTAATAAGACCTTCATAGCTGCCCTCAGTTTAGTTATGGTAACCGTATATATATTCTTTCTACTTTTGAACAGGTTGATTTAGAGTGTTCAGGAGGACGGCAAACAATTGGCGTTTTCAGTCATAAAAGACTCTCTATGTAAGTCATATTTTTCCTAGACTTAATATAGAAGAATCAATGGCCTATTCTTTGAGAATTCATTAAAAGACTGGTATTGTATTTTGCATGAATGCTTTTCAGATCAGTTGGTTATTCAACAGCTACATTTGCTCTTGCTGTTCTTGAGGGCAATAACAACCGGGCGTATGGTTTCCAGAAGAGGTACGCACGACAGGCACATTAACAAATGCATAGTCATTTGTACAACACTATAAATGTTATTAGATGGCTTATAATTTGTTTGTGTACATTGCGCCTTAATTTGTTAGGCCTCCGGATAACTACGAGTCGGAAGGTTGGAGAAGAAGACAAGGACGGATGCTCACATGTAAGAACCCCGCCGCATTGCGGCGGGTACTAATTCCTAGTTGCAATGATTTATCAACTAATATGCCATTCATTATTTTTCTTTCTTGTTAATTGTGTTTTGCATCATACTTACTTGTACATGGTACGCCTTTGAAGATTCACAATGCGAAGCTTCAAAAAGTTGTTACATCACCTCTCTTCACCAGAATGCTTTGCTTCTCTCATAGCAAAAAATAAATTAAAAAAAAAAAACAAAACGAGTCAAAAATGCCCCTCCCCCTCTTTTGCATAATTTTGTTTCTGGTCATTTTTTTTGCAAAAATGCATCTCCACACTCTCCCCACCACATCAGCCGCGTGAGTTCAAAAACATATATAGAGATGTTTTTATCAGTTCTAAGTTGTCCCTCACATTGGGTTGCTCTTCTTACTTCTAAGTCTTACCTCATATTCATTAAATCTATTACATCTTCCTTGTGAGTTAGCTGTCATATCAAATTTATTACACACGGCATCAACCATGATTATTAAAACGAATAATTATAAGATAAGAACTTAACAAAATAAAGAATTAATCTCATATTATTAGAAGACGAACACTAAAACGAATTGGGTAATAAGTAATTTTTTGGGCAAGTGTGGATAGAATTAGTGGAGGTGTGCCTTTCTTAATCGCCATGGGAGTCCTTTGATTTTTTTATTAGGTTAAAATCTTAAAATTTGGCCTTAATTAGGCCATTTGAGTTAGAGGTGGGCTTTAAATTGGTATATTGGGCTTGATTTGTGTAGAGTAATATAGTTCAAAGTTGTAGTAAATCAATTTTTTTTTATAAACATAGAAGATGATAATCGTCCATATACATCTTTTTCATTTCTATAGTATCATTGGTTCAAGAGGTTAAGATAAACAAATTAAACGTTATTTTAGCCAAATAAACGGGCGACTCGAGCCCAAATGTAAGCTCATTAAGATAAGCGAGTCAGTTCAGCTTGGTTCGTTTGTGTTTAGTTGAGATACATTATGTATATGAGATTTATATTCGTAAATATGTAACTTTTTAGTTTTATTTTTTTAGGGGCCCATCTCAAAATTTTATGATGGGTTGGTATCAAAACTTTATGTCGTCGGTCAAGATTTTAACATATACAATACAAATATAGACTGAGCCTTGTACAATAGCACTAGGTTCGCCCCTCTTTTTTCATGTTTTAAAGTTACATGACTCAGTCGATCCTGACCCGAATTAGAGCTAAAAAACCATTATACAGCGATAAATAAACGAACCCTTTCCGCCACTCATGAAAAAAAATTATGAACGTTCAATTATGTGAGTACAAGTAAGGTAGAGGCATGTGCCCCTAGTCATACAAGTCCAACACGTCTTTTACAACAGTAAGCTAGCATTTTGTATCTTTTTCATAGATGTAAACAACTTTTATTCGGTGTCCCATTTAAGATTTTTGTCTATCAACAAATTGTTGTATTGGTTGAATATGGAAACATCTTTGCGTATACAACATGAACGGTTAAAACAAGAATTTGGATGCCCCGGTTTCATTAGTTACAAACCAATTTAAGTGTAGAACTTTGATATCACACACACATATAGATCTGTATTCTTTTAGGGAGAATTTCATACAATACAACTCTTTCGGAACAAGGACAACAATGTGAGTTCAATTCGATTTTAAGAACAATGTTATTGTATTTAGTACAAGTTTTGATGTATAAACAATGGTTAAGTTATTCTATAAATGTTTTTAATTGTAAGAAGTGTAAAAAGGCTTTATAAAGTGACAGGGGTCAAATAAACTAAAACCTAAACCCACTACACCATCACCCAAAACCTAAACACTCACCCCACCCCACCCCACCACCACCCAAAAACCTAACCCCCCCCCCCCCCCCCGGAAAAAAAAAAACCTCACCGAAAAACCTAACCCCCACCCCCTACCCCCCCCCCCCCCCCAACCCAAAAAATAAAATAAAACCTAAAAAACCTAACCCGACCCCCAAAAAACCTAAAAAAAACATAAACACCCACCTCTACCCCACCTGGTGTGTCTATTAATCTTTAACCCGGTATTCAACCCCGGCTACTGAACGAATAACAAACATTTACAAGTTTATTTTTAAATAATTATCCCAAGTTATAAAAGATTATTTGTGCCTTGTGCATTTAAATCAATTTTCTTAAAACATTTTCAAAAGTGTCAGTTAATTGTATTTACCAGTGTAAACTGACGTATTTTTCAAAAGGCTAAGTGCAGGTACTAGGAGGAATAGGCTGGCTACTCCTGAGTGAATTAAATAAAGAGTTATGCAAGCTTTATCACTTTAAAATCTGTTAAACAATATTTTCGTTTACTTTTTTAGTGGGTTTTTTTTGTAACCTTTGTACACTTCTTATTTTAATGAGTCTTTGTATTCATCCTAATCCGTATAAAAAACTCTTCTTTACAACTTTGCCCCATTTAGTCTACATTACTTTGCATTTGAGAAAGTATTAATTATTTTTTATATTTATTAATCCGTATTTAATGACATGAGCTTTATTTATTTATTTATTTATTTATCCATATTTAATGACATTAAATTTTATTTATTTTTATTTATAACATAATTTTAAATTTAAATTTCTTTTGTTCATTTTCTTAACCTATATTTTTACAATAAAATTTTAGGGGTGGCAAAATGGGTGAGTTTGGTAGGTTTGGGTAATGAGTTAGGATGAGTTTATTGAGAAATAAGTTAGGATGGATTTAGGTCAAGATGAGGTTTTTGTCGAGATGGATTTGGGTATGATAGGCTAAAAATATAAATAAATAAAAAAAATTAAAAAATTAAAAAAATCAAAAATCAAAAAATAATAATAAAAAAATCAAAAAGTTTTAAACTCGGTATTACTCGAACTGAATGTACTAACTTCATGGCCTAGAACAGTTCGTGAACACAAATATTCGTGTTCGTTTGGTTTGTTTGCAGCCCTACAAATAACCAGTTTAGTTACCCAGGGCTAGAACAGTGGTTAGCAATTCGGCCCACAATTTTCGTGAAAACAGGCCGAACCTCACTATGAACACCCCTAAATTATTAGGCACATGAACAGACATATAAAACCCTAATATTAATCACCGGCAAAAAGATGACAAATGTGAACAACACATTGAAACTAACTAACAATAAATAAACAGCTGAAATGTAACAATTACAAATATACAGTAACAATTATAACAAAAGTATAAAACTTACAACTACACTATAATCCTAACTTCCATCTTTTAACAATTTTATTCCAATTTACAAATAAGTGCAGATATTAGGTCTATATTCGAATTCAATACAAACATGATAACGATTAACGAAACCCTAAGCCTAATAACTTACAAAATGATTAGAAATTCGAGCTACACGCACTGTACATACAGATAAACATATGAATTGAACCGTATAAGGAGAAAAGAGTTACCGGTTGAACGGTCGGAAACTACCGGTGAGCGGAGGAGCGGTGGCGGAGCTGCCGGTTGGATTTGCGGCAGGCTGGCGGGTCGTGAGCAGAAGCGGTGGTTGATGGTCGAAGTATGGTGGTTTAGGCGTGCTCCGAATACGGTGTTGGTTGAGAGGCGGAGTTGTGTTGGTCGGAGATGGTGGAATGGAGGTTGTAGGATGGTGGTGATTTGGGTAATTTGGGCGTGAGAAATGAGAAAAAAGAAGAATGCGTTGGTTTTAGGGGTTACCCAAAGAAACCCATCCTGACCCACGATGTTATTTTTTAAAGTTACCCATCTTAACCCTCTTAACAATTCTTGTTAACCCAACTTAACCCATCTACTACAAAAGTAATACCCATCCTAACCCAAAGTTGAATGTATGGGTTGGTTTTGCTGTCACACCCCGACCAGCAGCAGAAAGGTACGGGGCATGATGATTGCCCATAGCTTATGACACTAATTATTGTTTCAATATTTAAAGCATATCCATTTAAATAGTCACACAACATATAATAATCAAAATTGTTCATACATTGTTTAAAACAAACATATCAAGATTTCAATTTAATTTCCTAAGGCCCATGCTACGTGTCCACACTTTATCATCAACTTTGAAAACCTGCACCACGTTAGAAAAATATATTTTTGGGTCAACAAATATGTTGGTGAATAATTTCCTCCTTTTATAGAAAACAGTTTTATATTTATTTAAAAAAAATAATACTTTTTAACATGCACCTCAAGGTTAGTATGAAATTGGTCCCATATCATAGTCAACATACCCATATATCCAAATTCACCAAACAAGAATACCCAATCAAATAACAACACAACCAACCAAAAAAATAGACTCCTGACAATGTCACACCCCCAAAATACCACATGCGGAAACACCGCGGGATGTGTGACGTACCAGGATCCAGCCACTAATCACATTGACTATAACAATATATTAAATAAAAGATTCCATTTATTTCATAATATAGTTTCAAATCATAACTTAAACCAAAACGTCAGCGGAAGCATAATGTAAATCGTTATTCAACTGTTTCAAAACAAGTGTACGAAACCAAAGAACATGTATCCAAGAAACTCGACCCATGACCACTCCAGTACTCCCAGATAGCAAGTTCCACATCCATGAATCTAACGTCCTGCAAGCATGCAGACAAGTGTATCAGACAACGCTGGTGAGTTCAAAGTTTGTTAACACGTTTAGTTACCAGATAAGAGTTTAAAGCGTTTCAGAGATTCGATGTTGTTAATAACTCGATTACCGCAGATGGATCCAGATTATTTGCCCTTCCCCAATGCTCTATCAAACATTGGTCGAGTGGTTAAGGTAATTAGTTGACGCCCGTCCTCCCCGGTACGGTGTGAGGGTGCCAAACCTAATAGCGCTATCAACTAATAACCCCGTTGCCTCCCCGTTAACTAATTCGGTATATGATGAGACTTAAATGATAGATATGAGTGTACCAACCGACATCCCAAGTTTAACATTCCAGTTAAACCCATTACCCAATATTCCTCCCCGGAATATTTACCAGATGTCCCTCCCTGGGACGCATGCTTGAAAAAGAGCAGTGAACTCACCTTAGATTTGCTCGGTATATTAAGTTACCCGTTCCAGTTAGTCAACCAACCCTACCGTGGTTACCAATGAAATCAGTTTCGTAATAAATTAAGTCACGTATTTACACAGTTTTCATTCATCACAAATATCACCGTATAACACTTAGCAATTGCTCATTCTCACAACAATCCACATCCCATGTGCATGACACGTAATACATTCAACATGTGAGTTTGCTACTCACACAAATCAAACCAGATTACTCATTCCTAATCAACATTATCATGCAATCAGATAATATTTATTAACACAAATATCCAGTATCATAATCATCACAGTGGAATACCTACACGACGAAGAACCTTCATGACAAAGATCCTTCAAGGCGAAGGTCTATACTTCGTCCAGAAACAATTGTGACGAAGATTCAGATGGTTTGTCAAAAGACTTTTCGACGAAGAATAAGATCCTTCGTCGACCTGAACCTTCGTCGACCTGGGGTTCATCGCCTGTCCTTAACAGTTTCAAGGTTTCCTTAATTTCAGCAAACAGTTGCTATAATCCCAAAACGGATCAAACCATCTAAATCAGTTAATTATCATTCATGTTCATATAACCCCTAATCATCAGTTCATCATCATTAACACACTAACTTAAATCCATAACACTCTTCATCATACAACCATCATAACTGTGCGTATAACATACGACTCAATATATCAAAACACAAACATCGTACACCCTAATCATCGGTTAAATCATTATGAATGTTTCTAATCAGCCGATTATCACAGAAACTTGCCAAATCCTTATGATCACTCTAATATTAATGTATCAGATTATCACACATGCATTCAACGAATTCATACATGCTGCCTAACGATCCTTCGAAACCACACTATTCATGTAATACATCGATTATCATAAACACAGCCATATCAGTACATTCAAACACAATTAATACACTAACCGGTATGCAAGATAACGCGAGGAGGCTTGAGGACAAGAGAGTTAAGCTCGACCAATAGAGACTTTCGAAGGAAACTAGACTGCCGACGCTCAAAGGATAGAGAGAGGACTCTTAGGGTTTTGTGATTTTTGCGGTTACGTTTGATTTACAGAAAGTTATACGTATAATATTCTGGGCCTAGAACTATTTGGGCCGAGAGCCCTTATTGGCGAACCTTCCCTCAACGAAGTACCATACTTCGTTTAACCTGTTAATGACGAAGCTCAATCTTCACCAAGGAGATTCGTCGAGATTGATGATGACGAATAATGATTCTTCGTCATCTTGGATTTCCACAACTTGGATTTCCATTACACAAAACATTCAACACTACACACTAAACATCCGAGCATCAGGATACTTTAATCATTCCAATAAACTACACATGATACCACGTAAACAAATTGTAAAAATAGGATTGTGAAACATGCTATGCATAGAGGAAAGACCTTGAAATCTCGGGTTGTCAGAGACAATATCGTGCATTAGTCTCAAGCCCCGAGAAGCGAGTCTAATACCGTTGGCGATACTAGGCTACAACCCATGGCCGTGGGGAACCTAGTCAGCCGTGGATCCACTAGATACAATAGCATGCAATAGACTTGACATCAGATAGCATATAGAATAATAGAATACACATAAGACGTTCACATAATAACACTTGATCATAGCATGTTAAGTAAATCAAAAAGTGTAACGTGATGCACCCCAAAATTTGTAAAGTTAAAAAGGGGGAAAGTGGAAGAAATTACTCACAGGTTGCGAAGAGTTACTCCACGAGAATTACCGCACGAGTACACGAGGTTTAACAATTGACTAAATCATCCTATAATAAATATAACCAAGATTTTAAATAAACAGAACGACAACATTGGGTCTAGTGCTTCGAGTTCTTGATTTGGGGACTTTTTGTATTGCATAATTTATAAGGGTGGAGATACAATAGGAAGTTTATTTGGCTAGGAAGGCTAGGAAGTGATCTTGACCATCCATTTAGTTAATCAATGACTAAGATTAAATTAATGAAATTGAAGCAAAAAAAAAGAGGCGCGTGGGTTTGTTAGGGGCATTCTAGTCAATCCAGCACAATAGTTTCTCTCTCCTCCAATTCCCCCCAATTTTTAAACGTTAATAACTTTTTAATACGACATTATTTTTTTATAAAAATTGCACCAAAAAAACGAGCGTTTTTTTATCTTTAAAATGAGTATACTATTGCTATATTTAAAAAAAAATTAAAAACCCAGTTGCGTAAAACGCAATAGAAAAACCCCCAGTTACGTAAAACGCAATGAAAAAAAAACCTAAAAAATGACATTTTGCTAAAACGCAATGCACAAAAAACACAAAGAAATGTCTTATTTGTAAAACGCAATGGCCAGAAAACACTTAAAAATGACTCATTCTAAAACGCAATTGACTAAAAAACAAAAGAAATTCTTCTCTGTAAAACGCAATGGACTGAAAACACATAAAAATGTGTTTTACCTAAAACACAATGCACAAAAAACACAAAGAAATGTCTTATTTATAAAACACAATGGCCAGAAAACACTTAAAAATGTCTCATTTCTAAAACGCAATGGCCTAAAAAAACAAAAGAAAGTGTTATCTGTAAAACGCAATGGACTGAAAACACCTAAAAATGTGTTTTTACCTAAAACGCAATGACTAAAAACACTTCAAAAATGTGTTTTACCTAAAACGAAATGACTAAAGACACTTAAAAATGTGTTTTTTTCTAAAACGCAATAGCAGAAAACACATAAAACTCTCTTATTTCTAAAACGCAATGGACACATAAAACTGTCTGTGAACTGTTTGTGAACTGTCTGAATTGTCTACGAATTACTGTCTTCGAAATGAGCCAATTTCTGGAAAATTAATTTTTCTGCCCCTTGGACCCCGCCAGGGGCTGCCGCCCCCGGACCCCCGCCAAGATTGTAAAACGCAATGACTAAATCAAAAACCCAGATCGTGAAAATGAAATTAAAGAATTTCTTACATGGATCGAAGTCGATTTCTTCATCAATTGACGAAATTTGAATGATAGAAACACTTATCAACGCTCGAATCGAACGAATCGAGTGATTATCTACAAAATCACCGGAAAAACGAGATTTTTTAATTAAATTAAAGTGGGTTTTCTTCAAAAAAAGCTGAAGAACACGTTAATCGAGTGTTTGAATCATTGATTGGTGATGAAAATCGCACTATAATGTAGTGATTATTGATATAGAAAGTGAAGAAATGGTTGAAGATGGTGGGTTTTGAAAATGATGGGTTTTGAAGTTACTGGGTTTTGAAAAGGAAGAAGAAATGGTTGGATTGACTAAAATACCCTTTTTCTTTATTTTAAGTGTTGCCACATGTCCTAATCCTATTGCTTCCTACACTTCCTAGCCAAAATAAACTTCCTATTTGATCTTTACCCTAATTTATAAATTATAATTCTAAGAAAATAAAGTTATATTAATAGTCATGAATAAATCAATTATGATTACAACGGGATTAAATATAGATTGTGACATCTGTGTCACTTCAACCATCAAACAAAGACCAAACCAATAAAATATTATATTTTATACTTGGGATTTGTATAAATATGTGTATCATTTACACATATCAATTCTTGTTCAATTTCGGGCTCTAAATCGCTTTCTAGAAGGTTATACGCGCACCGATGCGTAAATATAACCAGTTTAATGTAACGAACACTCTGAAATAGTGAAATAGGTTTAACATACCTTAAATAACCTTTACATAACTTAGAAATAAGTTTTGAAGGCTTTGGTATGTCAAAAACAAGTTAATTCGCTTACAAGGACTAAACTTGACAAACTGCGAAAGTATGCCAATTTGAACTGTAACGAACATTCCGGAACATGACCATAAGTTAAACATACCATAAATATCCTTTACATAGCTTAGAAATAGGCTTTGAGGGGTTCGGTGTGCTAAAATAAACTTTTGGGTCATTCAGGGACTAAAAGCGTCAAAAAGTGCATAAGTTTGCACTTTCGCGCATAACTTACGTTCTGGATACATCCGGACATCCAAAAATTTATGTAAGCACTAAAATATTTTATTTTAGTGTTTGGCATGAGAAAAATCCATTCGTCGCGCAATTTGGATCGTTTTTCGCGCTTATGCGCATTCCGTCGTAATTAAGCGAACATCGCGATCATACGACCAAACGAACCAACATCCGACATATTTTTGAGCATGTTTCATATCCACAAAGTTTAGGCATCATTTTAGGGCCTTAAAGTTGGCTTTACGGGCCTTAGAAGTGTCGGAAATGGCCTTAAACACCAACAGGGACCTAAACTGTCAATTCAGCAAAGTTTCTTCTGATCAGACAGGCCAGGCGGCCCGCGTAAAGTCCTGGTGTATCCTTACGCGGCCTGCGTCAGTCTCCCAGACCAGATTCAATGTATTAACAGCCTGTTAACAGCCTTTCAAACACCCCAAAGGCCAATGCCACATGTCAAACTCTTGTGGTGGGGGCAAAATGAGCTACCACAACATTCCGACAAGTGTACGGGTGAGATCAAGGCACGTTATTCGATAAACGATCCTAACGGTGGTCCATTTCCTATAAATACCTAACACCCACTTCACTCTCAACTCACACCTTTGAAATCTGAGTTTGCTCTCTAAGTTGTTGTGTTTAACACTTCATACCTGAGAGTATTCGGATTCAAACCTTCCATTCTTGGACCTTTTGTAAGTGCTCCTTCGTTCTTTTATTGCTTTTCAAGTCCGAAAGTCAAACTTTGTTTGACTTTCTGCGTTGACCAGTTTATGGTCAATGCGAAGTTCGTTTGAACTTCGCAACGTGATTGTAATCACGATGGTTATAGTCCCTTGTGACTATGCCTACTGATTACCACGTTGTCTTGGGTCGTAAGGGTAAGCGATCTAATAAATCGCTTATACCTTCGAACCCGACCCATTTGGTCGATCATTAGGATCCGACCAAATACCTTAGGTGACCATAGTGTATAGGGAATAACCTTCCGAGGTTATACGTTATGGTCACGACGTTTAAGTAGTTGTATGATAGGTAGTTTATATGCCTTAGGTAAATTACCAAAATACCCCTTTGATGCCAAAATTCATTATAAACATATGTGACATAACTTTTGACATCTAAACTGATTTGACAACAATATTAGACATGTTAAGGCATATGTTACTTGTCATAGGACTAGTTAAGCGGTCCGAACGCGTTTCACGCGAACAACGCATTAAAGTAGCATAAGCTACCTAAACGAGTCATAATGGGTCGTAAGCACTTAGGCTAGGTTTCATTTAGCATGTAGGCCCTGTTAAACCATACTACCTGAGTTCCCATACTCATTTGGTTTACGAGCCCTCATTCTATCCGATCCTCCGATATAGGTCCGGTTTATTAACATAGTACCTATATTAGGTGCCGTTTGATTCCGTGATCTCTAGCATTGCTTGGTGGTTATCTTAGGACTTCTGAGCAATCTCAAGTGAGTACATAGTCCCCTCTTTTACTGTTTTCAAACTGTTTTGGGGTGAAGCATGTGTACCTATATGTTATTTTCATGATTTCAAAGTATAATTGATTATACATGTTATTACTTATCATTTGACAAACTAAATGACTATCTATGGTTTAAATACTGATTTCTCAAGAACATAAAATAAAATGTTGAATTGTACTTATTTTATGTTCACCAGACCGATTGCTAGTATGATATAGTGCTATAGGATTAGACACCCCATTCCTGTTGTCATGGAATGTCTGAAACCAATTTGTTTCTCCATCCAAATAGGGATTTCCTTTGTGGTATCCCTATAGTCTCAAAGGTGTATTTTGATGCACTAGGTCTGAATGAATTCTTAAATCACATTATTTTTGTATATTTAGTTATACTCCCAAAAGTATAGTTTGATATGCTCCCATGTGTGATATTGTACAAAACCAACATATATTTTATTTTATTTATCACATCCAAAGCATATTATGATATGTTATTTACAAAACCAAAACATAGTTTAATATGTTATTTATCACATCCAAAGCATATTTTGATATGTTATTTATAAAACCAAAACATAGTTTAATATGTTATTTATAAATCCGAAGTATACTTGTAATATACTACTTAAAACTATTATTTTAAACAACGAAGGTATATTTAATGTACTATCTATCTATCGATTGGGTTTTGGTTAGTGTTTAGATAACGGGACGGGTGTAATGTGATGAAAACATGGTAGATACGCCGCTGGTACTTCTTATATATAAGTGTTTTCATTGCATTACATACCGTGGCGTTATTTAGTACACTTGGGTTAACGATATTGGAACTGAATATATACTTAAATATATTCCTCATTCGATTCTCTTAAAATCCAAAGTATATTTTCAAATATACTATAAGCCTTTTTATCAAAATATTGTTTTACAAGCAACTTATCTTATACAAACTCATTTTACATGGTTATTCATTTAACCATACACTATTCTCTTAATATACATATCATCTGACCTTATTGCTTTTCAAATGATTTACAAAACAAAATAATCTACAAGGTTCGTGACTAAATTTTATTAAACATCTTCTTTAAACTCAAGTCATGAATCCTATTTTCACAAAACCTATGTATCTCACATGCATTTTTATGCTGACGTACCTATTTTTACACATGTTTCAAGTACCGCTTTGTGATGATTGATGGTATATGCTACACTTAGGATGGACTTGTGCCTTAGCAACTTTAAAACTTGGAAGACCATAGTTGTACTTATTTGATTGTATTAAAACAATGAGTTCATTTATTCAATAAAACAAAATTATTTATTCCATGGTTATGAAACAATGATTCTGTTACAACACTCCCCGACGTTTCCGCCACGTCTTGTTGCTTTACGTGGTCGGGGTGTGACAGAAAAGTTGGTATCAGAGCCAATGGTTATAGGGAATTAGGTTATTAGTAATGCTTTGACCTAGACTATAACCTTCCTAGGACCCTAACACAAGTTTTCTTGTGTTTAGTTTTAAAACAATACCGTCACTTATTCTTAGGTGACAACCACAATAAGAACACAAATTTCTATCCCGCTTTGAAAACTAATCATCTGTGCTAGGATGATTTATTATATGGTTTTGAACCCTCTAAGTTTTCAAATCCCGTCAAAGTTGGTCTAAATAATGTGAACACGTGCAAACTGGAAGGGTGGGTGCCTGTACCCTGAGTTTTCTGTCTAAGGCTAGAGTGTTCGTACAAATCCACATAATCGAACTAGTCACTCTTACCTGGGAACTCTTGGGGTGAGTGTCCACTTATAGGCGAGCATGTCTTCGCGATACATTATTTTTGACCTATTTACTTTGATTAATCACCGGGGTCGTTTGTTGCTTTGTAGTAACAAACAAATGACCACTATCCTTGCTTTCATCAGATTTGTTTCATCTCATTCTTTTCGTCTAATTCTCTCACTCGTTTCCTTTCATGTTTTCCTCTTTTAGAATGCCTCCTCGACACGAAAACCAGATAGCGACTACCGAACTGGCAGAAATCATTGCGCAGCAAATGGCTGCTCAATTCCCAAACCTCTTTGCTCAATGGATCCAAGCCAATAACAACAATCATGCTCCATGCAAATTCAAGGATTTTAACTCGGCTAAACCACTCAAGTTTAGTGGTTCTGAGGGAGCGACTGGGCTTCTTCAATGGTTCGAGAGCATTGAGAATACTTTCCGTCACGTTCAGTGTCCTGACAATCGCAAGGTCGAGTTTTCTTCAAGTGTGTTTCAGAAGAGGGCTCTTACGTGGTGGAACGGGGTTATGAGAGACCGTGGTGCTGAGGTGGCTTTAGCCCAAACTTGGGCTGGACTTAGGGCTCTTATGATGAAGGAGTTTTGCCCTCGTCATAAACTGCGAGCTTTGGAGAGGGAATTTGATGATTTGAAGCAAGACAGTGGAGAACATCGAGCCTACACTGACCGCTATGAGGAATTGAGCCTGTTATGCCCTACTATGGTTACGCCTTTGGATAAGGCAATTGAGAAATACATTGATGGTCTTCCTGACGTAGTTCAGGATATCGTTACTGGCAGCAACCCTACTACTGTCAGACAAGCCATTGAATTGTCTGCCACTCTGACTGAATCCCATATCAGGAAGCGCAAGCTATTTCGGAAGGGCGACTCAAGAACATCTGACAAGACTGCTCAAGTGGAACCAAAGGAAGAAAATGCTGAGGTGTCCAAGAAGAAGAAGCGCAAAGCCTCTCAAAACTGCGCTGTAACTGCTCAAGACAAACAGGTTGCACCAAACCAGCCAGCACAACCTCGCAAAAGGCAAAACTATGTTGGTACCTCACCTTTGTGCAACAAGTGCAACCGTCATCATCTAGAGCAAGAGCAGTGTCACAAATGTACCCACTGTGGGCGGTTGGGACATTTGATCAATGTTTGTCGTTATGCAAATCAAGCTGCTGCAAACCCTGCTGCTGTTTAAGCACGGTTCCCTCCGGGGTCATGTTATAACTGTGGTGACCTTACCCACTACAGGAACAATTGCCCAAGACTTGTTAACATACCTCCAGCGCGTGGACGAGTGTTTAACATCAATGAGGCAAACATGAACAATGATGCAGTAGTGAACAATTAGTGTTTTGTATTTCCTTGGTTGTTATCTTTTGACACTTCAAGACAATTCAGTTGTTACATAAATAAAGATTTGTTGTTTTTATTCCTGCAAAATTTATGCGTTTGTGTGAATGCTTGATGCAACCTTATGATGTCAACCCAAAGACAAACTACTCGTGTGGTTCTGTCATTTTATGATCACTTGTGATCTCCCCAAGAACCTTAAACACTCGTTTCTTTTAAGAAACAAAGCCAAACTCTTATTGAAAATCCTTCTATCTTTATAGATGGATCCTTAAAAATGATTAAAGTGCCAAATAAAATCCACTGATTGGATTCCTGGTGTGCTTTAAATATCCATACCTAAAGATAACAAATTAAAGAATAAAGTTAACTAATTCTGTGCTTATGTGTTTTCTTACATGTTTTGTGGTTGTATGTGATCCATCCAAATCCTCGTAGAATCTTTCATATCTCATATGAGGAATTCATAGTAGGATATCCAAAGTTACTATCTTAAATCCTTAATGGACTTCTACGTTGTAGTCAAGTCCCTTGGGTTTTAAAGTACTATTCTAAAATTGGACCCCTTGAGTGGTCTAGATAAACAGATTGATTTGAAAATCTGATTAGAAATATCATGTGATGATATAATTAAAAAGATCCCTTAAGTGGTCTATTTAAGGAGATCGTACGACGGTCTAGTTAAGAAAATCATGTGTTGGTCTAGTTAAAAAGATCGTTCGTTGATCTAGTTGAAAAGATCCTTTGGTGGTCTAGTCAAGTCGCTTCATGTTTATTCAATTGATTTTTCCTCTACGCATTATGAAATGAACTGTGCGGACTGTGCAAGGGATTACGTAATTATGGAGGCCTACATAAGTATGGAAATTCAGTGCACAGAAACCACAAGAAGTTTTGTCATGTGTTAAAACCTATAGTGACAAGAATAATGATACGGGAGAAGTCTTGGACCTTGACCAATGTCATTTTATCTTACACTCCCCAATTCTGATTTAAAGCACACACAAGTTTCCTATGATAAGTCTTCATAAGAAACGTTCTTCTGTCCATAGTTCAAAATTCCATGTTTTGCTACTATAAGAAATTCACTTTGAGGGTTAATAAATTCTCTAAGAATCCTAACATGGCCCAGAGTTTTACTTAAGGGTTCAATGGATCTATTTGAAGGCGAAACCGTCACAGCTGTCTTCACAAGTTTTCTCTAGATTTAAATTTCGGGACGAAATTTCCTAAAGTAGGGGAGACTGTGACACCTGTGTCACTTCAACCATCAAACAAAGACCAAACCAATAAAATATTATATTTTAGACTTGGGATTTGTATAAATATGTGTATCATTTGCACATATCAATTCTTGTTCAATTTCGGGCTCTAAATCGCTTTCTGGAAGGTTATACGCGCACCAATGCGTAAATATAACCAGTTTAATGTAACGAACACTCCGAAATAGTGAAATAGGTTTAACATACCTTAAATAACCTTTACATAACTTAGAAATAAGTTTTGAAGGCTTTGGTATGTCAAAAACAAGTTAATTCGCTTACAAGGACTAAACTTGACAAACTGCGAAAGTATGCCAATTTGAACTGTAACAAACATTCCGAAACATAACCATAAGTTAAACATACCATAAATATCCTTTACATAGCTTAGAAATAGGCTTTGAGGGGTTCGGTGTGCTAAAATAAACTTTTGGGTCATTCAGGGACTAAAAGCGTCAAAAAGTGCATAAGTTTGCACTTTCGCGCATAACTTACGTTCTGGATACATCCGGACATCCAAAAATTTATGTAAGCACTAAAATATTTTATTTTAGTGTTTGGCATGAGAAAAATCCATTCGTCGCGCAGTTTGGATCGTTTTTCGCGCTTATGCGCATTCCGTCGTAATTAAGCGAACATCGCGATCATACGACCAAACGAACCAACATCCGACATATTTTTGAGCATGTTTCATATCCAAAATGTTTAGGCATCATTTTAGGGCCTTAAAGTTGGCTTTACGGGCCTTAGAAGTGTCGGAAATGGCCTTAAACACCAACAGGGACCTAAACTGTCAATTCAGCAAAGTTTCTTCTGATCAGACAGGCCAGGCGGCCCGCGTAAAGTCCTGGTGTATCCTTACGCGGCCCGCGTCAGTCTCCCAGACCAGATTCAATGTATTAACAGCCTGTTAACAGCCTTTCAAACACCCCAAAGGCCAATGCCACATGTTAAACTCTTGTGGTGGGGGCAAAATGAGCTACCACAACATTCCGACAAGTGTACGGGTGAGATCAAGGCACGTTATTCGATAAACGATCCTAATGGTGGTCCATTTCCTATAAATACCCAACACCCACTTCACTCTCAACTCACACCTTTGAAATCTGAGTTTGCTCTTTAAGTTGTTGTGTTTAACACTTCATACCTGGGAGTATTCGGATTCAAACCTTCCATTCTTGGACCTTTTGTAAGTGCTCCTTCGTTCTTTTATTGCTTTTCGAGTCCGAAAGTCAAACTTTGTTTGACTTTCTGCGTTGACCAGTTTATGGTCAATGCGAAGTTCATTTGAACTTCGCCACGTGATTGTAATCACGATGGTTAAATAAACAGAACGACAACATTGGGTCTAGGGCTTCGAGTTCTTGATTTGGGGACTTTTTGTATTGCATAATTTATAAGGGTGGAGATACAATAGGAAGTTTATTTGGCTAGGAAGGCTTGGAAGTGATCTTGACCATCCAGTTAGTTAATCAATGGCTAAGATTAAATTAATGAAATTGAAGCAAAAAAAAAAAGAGGCGCGTGGGTTTGTTATGGGCATTCTAGTCAATCCAGCACAATAGTTTCTCTCTCCTCCAATTCCCCCCCCCCCCCCAATTTTTAAACGTTAATAACTTTTTCATACGATATTATTTTTTTATAAAAATTGCACCAAAAAAACGAGTGTTTTTTTATCTTTAAAATGAGTATACTGTTGCTATATTTAAAAAAAAAAATTTAAAAACCCAGTTGCGTAAAACGCAATAGAAAAACCCCCAGTTACGTAAAACGCAATGAAAAAAAAACCTAAAAAATGACATTTTTCTAAAACGCAATGCACCAAAAACACAAAGAAATGTCTTATTTGTAAAACGCAATGGCCAGAAAACACTTAAAAATGACTCATTCTAAAACGCAATTGACTAAAAAACAAAAGAAATTCTTCTCTGTAAAACGCAATGGACTGAAAACACATAAAAATGTGTTGTACCTAAAACGCAATGCACCAAAAACACAAAGAAATGTCTTATTTATAAAACACAATGGCCAGAAAACACTTAAAAATGTCTCATTTCTAAAACGCAATGGCCTAAAAAAACAAAAGAAAGTGTTATCTGTAAAACGCAATGGACTGAAAACACCTAAAAATGTGTTTTTACCTAAAACGCAATGACTAAAAACACTTCAAAAATGTGTTTTACCTAAAACGCAATGACTAAAGACACTTAAAATGTGTTTTTTTCTAAAACGCAATAGCAGAAAACACATAAAACTCTCTTATTTCTAAAACGCAATGGACACATAAAACTGTCTGTGAACTGTTTGTGAACTGTCTGATTTGTCTACGAATTACTGTCTTCGAAATGAGCCAATTTCTGGAAAATTAATTTTTCTGCCCCTTGGACCCCGCCAGGGGCTGCAGCCCCCGGACCCCCGCCAAGATTGTAAAACGCAATGACTAAATCAAAAACCCAGATCGTGAAAATGAAATTAAAGAATTTCTTACATGGATCGAAGCCGATTTCTTCATCAATTGACGAAATTTGAATGATGGGTTTTCTTCAAAAAAAGCTGAAGAACACGTTAATCGAGTGTTTGAATCATTGATTGGTGATGAAAATCGCACTATAATGTAGTGATTATTGAGATAGAAAGTGAAGAAATGGTTGAAGATGGTGGGTTTTGAAAACGGTGGGTTTTGAAGTTACTGGGTTTTGAAAAGGAAGAAGAAATGGTTGGATTCACTAAAATACCCTTTTTCTTTATTTTAAGTGTTGCCACACGTCCTAATCCTATTGCTTCCTACACTTCCTAGCCAAAATAAACTTCCTATTTGATCTTTACCCTAATTTATAAATTATAATTCTAAGAAAATAAAGTTATATTAATAGTCATGAATAAATCAATTATGATTACAACGGGATTAAATATAGATGTTTATATAGTAAAATTTAAATAATCAAGGGTAGGCTAGGTCAATGACCTAGCATTACAAATATCACATCTCATGTAAATTTATATTCATGCTTATATTGGAAATATTAGAAATATACACTTGGCCAAATTAATAACGATAATCCTCAACATCTTATTGATTTAAAAAAAAAATACATGAATACATATATAGATTTAAATGCTAATTTTTAAACTCATCGATTTATTAAAATATCCAAACTTGTATTTTATAATTTAATTTGATAATCACCAAAATCTATATAACTTTTATAAAAATTCTATGTTATCATTATTTTCCAACATTATCAGAAAATAGTTTTCATGACTTTTTGTTCGATGGATTTTCCATTTTTTATATAATTTCTTATTATATATATAATGCTAAACATCCATAATAATTCCTATCGATGTCCAAAAATTCCCAAAATTTGTACTAACTGTTCTGACATGATCCTAAACGGTATCATAAAGTTAATTTCCCAAAACATGCTTCTAAGATTAAAAGCCCCAATTTCAAGAACTCAAGAATCCTAGAAATGAAGAAATAAAATTCGTACAGATTATGCCCTCTATCTCAGAAAAGGATAGAGGGGTTTCGTAGAGCTCGAAAAATAAACGAGATTAGGCTTTAGAATCACCTGATTTGGGTAAGAATTGAATGAGATATTGCAGGAACAAGATACAAGCCCAAGAACTTCTTTGCTTGAATTCACAAAGTTGAGGAGTCTTAATCGAATTTGAGAGTGGATATTCGCGTAAACTGCTTCCAGGATTTTTTTTTGGTATAATACTCTTAAGTTAATTTCTACGAATCGAGAGGAACCTATTCATGTTCGTGCCAACCCACGTTTGTTGGGGAGGCTGTTTCGTTTTTTGACAAAGGCCTTAGGAGAGCTATCAAGGATATTGTGGTTTGCAGGGGTCCATTTTTTGGGGATCTTCAATGGAGGCCTGCATCCCTTCCGACCCGTTTTGGGGGTTTGGGTTTATGTTCGGCTGAGGATGTATCTACGTATGCTTTCGTGGCCTCGAGGGCACAATCTTGGAGTTTGCAGGACCACATTCTTCGGGACTGTAGTATTGTCAGGTTAGATTCTGATTATGTGTGTGCGTTGGATTGCATGCATATGTCCCTTCCGGATTTCGATCTTGGCGGTTTCTCTAATAAGGACACCGCCCCTCCTAAAGCCCAAAATGCTTTGGCGAGTGCCCTATTTAGTAGAACTGTCCAAAGTTTGGGAGAGAAGTTTAGTCTATCCCCTCGTCAGAAAGTCGTGTTTGATTGTCTCCAGGATCCTTATGCTCAGGATTTCCTGACAGTCATCCCCATTGAAGGACTAGGCCAACACATGTCAGCAGTGGAATACCGGGAAATTCTTAAGTACCGACTAATGATCCTTCTGTTTCCGGTTGATGAGCCTTGCCCAGTTTGCCGCAAGGTTTGTTTAGATACTTTCGGCGAGCATGCGGTTCATTGTAAGGAGTTTCCTGGTTTTAAATACAGACATGATTTGGTAAGGGATATTATGTTTGATATTTTAAAGCGGGCGGGGATTTCGGCAAAAAAGGAGGCTCCGGTGAACTTTCTGACGGATCCGCTCGATGGGAGGTCTACTATTCGACCAGGTGATATTCTTGTGTTTGGGTGGGCCAGGGGAAAACACGCTTGTGTGGACCTTACAGGAGTGTCCCCTCTTGTTGGGCTCAGGGATAATGGGTTTGTTGCTGGCCAAGCTGCGTTGAAAGCGGAATCAAGCAAAGTCGCTAAACACGAGAAGGCTTGTTTAGAGAACCAACATGCGTTTATCCGATTCGTTTTTGATACATTTGGTTACCTAGCCCAGAGGCTGTGGAATTTCTAAACAGGGTCCAACAGGTTATGAATAGTAATCTCTCAACCTTTAAGGGTCGTTTCGTCTTTAGTAGGATTGGTTTTGGAATTCAAAAGGGGGTTGCGGCGGAGCTTGTTGCCCGTTTACCTGCCACTTGTTTGTAATTTGCTACTTTGGTATTTTAATGTGGTAAATTTTTATAGTGACTTAGGTTTTGTAAAAAAAAATATTAGAGTTTAACGTATCGATTACGTGATGTAAATCATTATTCGCTATAACTACGAGTTAATTAGGATTAAATGCGAGTTAATTACAGCCTATGCGCAAGAAAAAAACGAAACACATCGATAGGAAAGTGATGGGTCGCGGCTGTGCAGGTCAGCGAAGAAGAAATGATCTATTTTCGCTCTTCTGGAACTATTTAAGTAAAATACCAAGCAGCTTACAAACACTAAAGACCAGTAGTCCAACTGGTTAGTGTTCCGTGCTGTCAACGTCACCCGGTTTGGTCGTGGTTTCGAATCCCATCCCACCCTTTTTTCCTTGTTCACTATACTGCAGTATTATAATATAAGGGTGAATACGTGATTTTAACAAGTACCAGTAGCTCAGTTGGGTAGCAGGCTGTTTTTGTTCGGTAATTGCTTGGGTTCGTGTCTGGGTCATACCTTTTTCTTTTTTTTATTTAGCTTAACAGGTTTCAGTAATAACACTTTGGTCCCTCAAGTTGATATAAACTGCTAACTCCATTAACTTATTGCACTAACCTAGTTAGTGTTGATATCATATAACACTAGCAAAGAACCTAACCTAGTTAACTAAGTTCTTAAACAAGTAACTAACTAAAGTAACTGAGTTAACTGGCTTTACTAGCCTAGTTAGTTGATTTATTTAACTTTTATAGTTTGCATTAGTTACGAAAACAACCCCTTAACTTGTAACTTTATTTAACAAACCAATCTAACTTTGTCAAAGCTTCTTCCCATATATCTATTAACCGAACTAACTGAGTTTCGTGTATAACTTCCACTTTTAATCTGACGCAACACGTGGTGATCGATTTAATAATTTCAATTATTAAAATTTTTGTTTTTTTAATTAATTGGAAATGGTTCGGTTTCGAAATCCGGGTTGTATTTCGGAGATCCGATTTTGATGGATGTTACATTTGCCGGGTCTAGAAATTTATAACACAATTTTAATTTTAAATATTATTTGTTCATTTTTCTTAACCTACATTTTTACAATTACGTAGTTTTTCATGCTTTCCGAATATATCGTTGTTAAGTGTGTTTTCTCTACGTTTAGATTTTCAAAGACAAGTAGCTGCAACGTAAAAAGGGCGTTATCTCGTCGCTTAGCATGGGTATACCAGGTTATATATTATTTACAAGTTTGGTGAATAATAATTTTATTTGTTTTAATAATTCGAATTCTATTTCAAACAATATTTAATTCTTTTGTTTTTTTAATAATATTTGATATTTTTTCAACAATAGTTATATATATATATATATTAATTGTTACCCATTTATGCATATATTATAAATAAATACGTTTTAACCCGTTAACATTTTGCTAATTTGGTTTTTCTTTGATTACTTGCGTTTGTTGGCTTAAAAAAACTAAATACATAGTAGTGTTTGATTTTTTATTTTATTGAAAACGAGGTTGTGTTCGAAGCAGAGTCCTTTTTGGTATCATAGGCTAGATCAAGAGTCAATGTCATGATTCAATACCATCCAAACAACGTCGATACCAGTATAAGTATTATCGAAACCGGTATGGGTATATACTTTAAAATATATGCACCTTTAACCCATTTTGTTTTATGTAATTTGGTTTTCCTTTGATAAATCATGTTCATTATGTTTTTATCAAGCTAAATACGCGACTGTGGTTAATACTTTTTTCCCATCATTCCCGTATAAACTTTGTTAAAAAGAGAGTTTTATTCAAAATAGTACCATGATGAACCGATACCAACATCAATACTGATATAGTTATTATCAGAATCGACACTGATATAATTATTATCAGAATTGGCACTGGTATGCTTTTTTATGGTTTCCAATGTAAAACAAATTCTTTTGGACATAACATGAACTTAAACCGAGTGTTGGTAACTGTAACACCCCGAAAATTCTGTCCAATTATGTTACGACACGTGTCCAATTCTCCAACTAATCCCGACTGCATGATGGGAGAAACCTCCAACTAATCCCGATTATGTGGAAGGAGGAAGGACCTACACTGTACGTCACTGAAACGTGTTTTGAATCTCCGACTAATCTACTCTCTGGGAAGGAGAGAGAAATTATTATTGAGTGTTAACTAAAACGCGTCCCAGATTTCTGACTATCCCATGTACGTGGAAGGAGAGGGACTAAAAGTGCCAATTGGTGAAAGATTTAAAGTCCAAGGACTAAATATGAAAGATCTCAATTTTGAGTTCTGGAGGTCCCATATGACCGCAAGGACTTACCCCTTACGGTCCGTAAGCTTGTTTAAAAGTTGTGCGTGCTTAAGGTCCTTACGGACCATCAACTATAAACCCTTACGGTCCGTAAGGGACTGCCAGTGGTAGTTTATGCTTGCTGCCCAAGTATTTCTGCCATGTTGCCACCTATCTCGCATTATGCCACCCTTGTGCAACTTCTTGCACCTCATTGCACACCTGGGATGATCCTAGAACAATCCCTAACACTTGGCATGATCTCCTTTCACTCATTCAAGTATAAATAACCATGGAACCTCCCTCATATTTTGCTCATTCATACTCTCTTCTCTCTAACTCTCTTGGAACTCTCCTCTGGACAAGAGGACTCCCATTTCAAGTTCTATTCTGCTCTAACACTTCCAAGTAAGTGTTTCTACTCAGTCTTTTTCATTTTATTTAGTTATTTGAAGTTTAAAGTCAAACAGTCGACTTTCTGTTTGACTTTAGCTTCTGACCATTTTGGTCAAGGTAAAGTTCAATCAGAACTTTCCTCTGTGATCATAATGTTGGTTTGATCCCTCTGTGATCATACCCTCGGATAATCACGTTTACTCGTTGAATTGTTAAGTTGAGCATATTACGTAAAGTTGATTTTTCTCCTAAAATGCATAAATGGTTTCTATAACTTATAACTCATTTGTTTTAACATATATACAAGTTTTATAACTATATAAACTGATAATAGCATGCTCAACTTGTCCAATTCTGTTTAGAGTCTCATTCTATGTCAAAAGTAAAGCAGTTTGACTTTTGCTTTGACTTTTGATTCTGACCCGCTTGGTAAACATTTAGACCTCTTTTAAACATTTTTAAGACCATATTATTGTTAAGTATAACTCTCTGAAGTTATACCATATGGTCGTTTAGTTTGATGGGTTTAATGACAAGTTTTGAAATTATATTCGAAAATGACCACAATACCCTTATGTGGTCAAATGAGCTAATTGAATGATTTTAAACTAAACCGACTTATTATCTGACTTTAGATTATTATATACTTCAACTAAAAATATAGTTTTACTACTTGGACTTGTTGTATGCCCATCCGACCTTCCGAGCTCGTCTTTATGCGAATAACTAGTTATGCGAACCTAGTTCGCGTAAACTAGGTGTAACGGGTCAAAACCTTTTAAAACCCTTCAAAATCAGAATGTTGGTTTACATAACCTTTATCCAATGAGTCCTTACACTCTGATAGGTATAACCACATTCTACTCAATCTACGCTTATCTAGCGAATTAATCTTATTCTTACGTAACGGGTCGTGTCAAAGGAACTAACCTATGACCCGTATACATTCTAATAGATAGCTAAATATGTTCACTTCGGACTATAGAACCCTCCAGATATTCGGACTTGAGTTTAATTACTTTGCCTATACGGCTTTTACTATACTAAAACCCGTTATCGGTTGGAAGCTACCTAAAAGGTAAATATTCTTAACTTATTTTCTTTGAAAACTTGGGGTATGGCGAATACGCCACTTGGAGCAAGTATTACATAAATGAGCCACCTATGATTGCTCATAAATGTAAGAACTCAGTTTAATCCGTTATATTTGATAACTGAAACAATTGGGGGTTATTGGTACCGTGTCCGGGGTCCCGACTCATGAACTATTATGGCCATACAGAATAACGTGCTGGGGTAGGCATACTGACTATAAGACCGTTATTCAACTTTGGTGTGTACCATAATCATTATAGCACTGAAAATGACCGAATTTGATTTCTGGTTCCCATTGTATGACAAATATGTAAATCTGGTGACAAGAGAAAATACAAAGAAATATTAAATGATTACCTACGGGTTTTCTCTGTGTATAAAATCATTTTTGAAAAATTATTTCAAAATGAGTCATTTAATTGTATTTACCAGTGAAAGTTGACGTATTTTCAAAAGATTAAACTAAAGGTACCGAACTTTGATATTAGGCTGGGAATCCGGGTCGGCTATGATAAAGGCTATGGAATTTGCTGTCACACCCTGTCTTTTGCGGAAGCATGATTATGTGTGACTTGCTTAATATCATTGCATTCAATCATAACAACAACTATATGATAAAAACCATAGTTGGTCATCCATTAGATAAGTTTAAAAATATCACAAACATCATTGTTTGTAACATAGACTTCAAATTCAAGTTTTACAAACCATGCGAATTGTTTAGAGTTCCCTAAGGACTCATCAAAAGACTCTAAATAGAATCAGGCTTTGGTAGATGTGTCTCGTCCAGGATAAGACACACTAACCAAACCCTAAGACATCGGATGACATCCCTTATTCTTAACGCAACTTGAAACATCCAAACTCCCGCCAGATCCACTTTTAATTCATTGAAATACATGTAGTTTGAAAACATCAACAAAAGTTGAGCGAGTTCATGTGTTTGTTTGTGTGTATAAATGAAACCTTGAAATCATTGTATGTATGTTTTGTAAATCCCGGTATGAAAGCAAAAACAAGGAAACAGATCAATTAATGGTTTGCAAGGCCATTAACATGCGTGCAACAACGTAGGAAGGCTCAAACCTAGCATATTTTTTACCGGGCCTCCGGCTGTAAGACATAGTCACCTCATGGGTCAATCCCTGGTCCACATGGGTGTGGGCTCGCTACACCCAAATAGATCTATCACTCATGCCCCTCGGTCCTAACACGAGGATTAATGGTCTTAGGAGTGCGCCTAACCATTCACATGATCTACTGTACTTTCCATAGCTAACCATACCAATTGTAATTGTTTGTAATCATTTGTAACATGTACTTCACCCCCGAAGTTATAAAACAAAACAGTTTGAAGAAAAGGGGGACATGAACTCACAGTCTTGCGTCTTCAATCACCGTAATTCAAGCTTCTTTGGATAAACACGACTACCTACAACGTACTATGATCTATTAGACGAACGGGTCGTGCCTTGACTTAGTATTAATGTCTTTGAGTTACGTTTCTTCGTGTCTTCGATATTATTCCAAGTTATATAATTATTTGTTAAAATAATAAATATTTTAACTTAAATTATATTTATTAAATTTTGGAATAATTATTAAAACATTATATTTTAACTTAATACTTCCCAAGTATTTATACTTGTATATCCTTCCCAAGGATGGGTTCATTTGTATTCGTATTATTATACTTGTATATTTTTGCCATGTATTGAGGTCGTATTCCGGTGTGTACTTATACGTATGAGAATACGTATTATTTTTTATTGTATTCATTAAGTATTCTTATACTTAATTTCGTATTAATTTTTCCGGAATATTATCTTTAATAAAAGCCCATATATATTTCAAAAATATATATTTTAAGAAATACTCACTTAGAGAAATTATTTATAATTTTTCCTTTGGCAAAATAATTGTATTTTTGTGTAATCTTCAAAAATAATATATTTTCAAGTCCAACTTAGAAAATATATATATTCTTATTTTTCTCCAAAAATAATATATCTCATATTTATTTGAGAAAATATATATTTCTTCCAAAGATAATATTTCTTCTAATAATTCCAAGAAAAAATATATATTATTATTTACCAAAAATAATATATTTTCTTTTTGTAAAAAATATTATATATTCTTGTATTAATTGTAAAAATCATATTTTCGTTTCCTTGGTGTCCACAATATTATTTACCAAAATATACTTTGTGAATCAATTTTCCGGAATATTTTGTAAGTCTTATTCCATAGTTCGGTTTCACCAATATTTTGTGTATAACTTGTATATTTATTCCTTGGAATTTTGGTAATATTTTGGATGGTAATTCTTGGTATTTTGATGTGTTATATTATTTCATGTCCTAAAATAATATAACTAATACACAAAATATACAAATATTCACACACATGGTGTCATCTACATATATATTTCCTAAATACATATTTAGTCACTTTATTTGTAAAAACCAACCTCCAATATTTATATTTGTGTAACAAAAATTATGGCAAAGTTTATGTGAGAAATTCATGGTTTAATATACACTTGTAAATATGTGTTTGGAAATATTTTTCTAAGTGTTTAATTTTTAGAAAATGTTGCCATAGTTTCCCTTAAAAATGGAGGTTTCCATGGTTTCAAGCATATCATTTTCTTTTGTAAAAATCAACACAATCAATCCACAATCAATAATAAACAACCTTTACGTACCAATTTTGCCAAAAACAAGTATAATCTACTACTTCATGAACTTGAATATTTGTAAAAATTTGTAAGAACTTTCCAGTGTTCTTAGTAAGCCTTGTTACCTTCTAAAGTGTGATTAATTCTTTAAAAACTTAATTTTTGAAGAACATGGATCTTTACAACTTGTGATCACCATTTCTAAAAATGTTTCTTTATGAAATTTTCTTGTTACACAAGTGTTTCTACACATGTTCATCCACAAAAAACGGGGGTTATTTATGTAAGAACCAAGATCAAGTAAATCTTGTGTTTTTAACATGGTTTCTTTGAAAAATCATCCATAAATCTTTAGATCTACAAGTATTACTACTCACTTTGATCATTATTTTTCAAGAAAACATTTTGTTCTTTCAAGTTCATGCTTTATGTGTGGATGATCTATCATCCTACAACATTTCCATTCTCTCATCTTGCTAGATTATGTTTTTAATCATGATCTAGCAAGATCATTTGATGATCTACATCAACTACATGAACAAATAACAATCAACAAGCAAATCAACACATAAACAACTTAGTTTCTTCATTAATCAAGCTTATGTTCAAGTTTACTTCTTGTGATTCTTAGTGTTCTTCAAGATCATGATTATGATTCTTCTTTTAACCACTTAAAATAGAAGTAAAATAGCAAGATCAAGGTTCTTACCACTAGCACAAGGCTAGGGATGATCAAGAGAAGTTATGAGATGGATAAAAGCAAATGAAAGAGGTCTTTGATCTTCCGAAAGCTCCTAGCTTCCTTATGCACCTTCTATCACACTTGCATGAGCTTGGATTTAATGAGAATGGATGAATGATGGTGAGTGTGTGTGTGTTGAGTTACGGCCGAGAGCACCAAGGGAAGAAGGAGAAGTTTGTGTGTGTTTTGGTGTGTGTAGAAATAAGGCTATGATCTTACATGTTTACTTATAACCCATTTCTATAGTTTAACTCTTGTATAATATGTTACTAAAGATGCAACATGATCTAGTATAATTGTAATAAAATAAAGATGATGGGGCCCTTGTTGGCCGTCCATAGGTGGGGGGGGGGGTCTAGACATAGGTTTAAACTAAGTTCGTTAGTTAGTTAAGGGTAAAAATGTAAGTATCTAGTTAGTTACATTAGTTACTAGATATTTATGATGTGTTATGATGTTCGGGGACCATAACTAGCTTGGTAATGTTAAAATAGTGCTTCTAGTGTAAATTTGGTGTTTCTGGTAGTGTCCGGTTGTTCGGTTGGTTACCGGTTCATTAAGGTGCTAAACTATGCAGTTTAGTGTGCTTCATGTACCTTTTTGTGACACTTTTGATTCCCGACACTTAGGAAAGCATTCAGGACCATTTAACCATATTTCTGCATAATATTAGTATGTTTAAATGCTGATTATTGCTGAATTTTGCTGATTTTTACTGAATTCAGCACTTTGGGTGAGTTTTAGTCACTTTCCGGCACTTAAACTATTTCTAGAAAGGCAGTTTTGTGATCCTCACTTTCCTACACACTATACTATTGTAATACTTGGTTTCTGGCCCATTCTGTGTCTCAACACATTGTCTGTCTATGTACTGAACTCCGTCAGCATATTTCTGATTTATCTGATAACTGTGCTAACTGTGTTTTGTGTATCCTTTGTGTCATATAAGCTCTCATGCAATAATGACATGTCATTTAAAATATGTGATGCACATGCAGATATAAAGCAGTAATCAGAAAGCAGTTCAAGTCATTAATCGTAATTCAGCACAGTCATTAAGCACTAATCAGGGTTTAATAGTTGTACGGATACCTGGAATTTTGACAGTTGTCACATTCTCCCCCTGTTTAGAAAATTTCGTCCTGAAAATTTAAGCTCTACTACTAGCTGCAGGGGTGTTAGGGAATAAATGTGGGTATTTTGCTTTCATGTGGTCTTCACGCTCCCAAGTGAACTCTGGGCCGTGACGCGCGTTCCGTCGAACCTTGACGAGTTTAACACTACTCCTCCGAGTCTTGTTAACTTTACAGTCAGTAACCTCAACAGATTCTTCGGTAAAGTGGAGTGTGTCGTCTATGTGAACTTCGTCAGCAGGAATAACCACTGTTTCTTGTGTTGGACTCTTCTTCAGATTAGATACATGGAATGTATCATGAACACCATTAAGTTCTGCTGGTAGTTACAACTTGTATGCCACAGGGCCAATCCTTTCCAGGATTTTGAACGGTCCGATAAGTCGTGGGTTTAACTTACCACGCTTCCCAAAGCGTGCCACACCTTTCCAAGGCGAGACTTTCAATTGAACCATATCACCCACTTCAAATTCCAAAGGTTCCCTTCTTTGGTCCGCATAGCTCTTTTTTCGATCACGAGCCGCCTTGATGCGCTCTCGGATCTGCATGATCTTATATGTCGTCTCTTGAACCAATTCGGGACCAACCAGTTGTCTATCACCTGCATCTGCCCAGCATAGCGGTGATCGACACTTGCGTCTGTAGAGAGCTTCGAACGGTGCAGCTTGAATGCTTGTATGGTAGCTGTTGTTATAGGAGAACTCAACCAAAGGTAGGTGAGTGTCCCAACTGCCACCCAAGTCCATTACGCAAGCTCGTAACATATCTTCAAGTGTCTGAATCGTTCTCTCACTTTGACCGTCCGTCTGTGGATGAAATGCGGTGCTCAGATTCAACTGTGAACCAAACGCTTCTTGGAAAGATTGCCAAATCCTTGACACAAATCTCCCGTCTCTATCAGATATGATTGAGATAGGCACTCCATGACGTGCGACTATCTCCCTTAGGTACAGCTCAAATAGCTTACCTGTGTTATCCTTCTCTCTGATTGGCAAAAAGTGCGCATATTTTGTCAGACGGTCTACGGTTACCCAAATTATGTCATGACCTCTGGGTGTCTTGGGCAACTTTGTTACGAAATCCATTGGGATCTGCTCCCATTTCCACATGGGTATCTCAGGTTGCTGTAGGAGACCTGAAGGCTTCTGATAATCGGCCTTTACTTTGGCACAAGTCAAGCATTTTCCAACATAGGTAGCCACATCACCCTTAAGTCTTGGCCACTAGTAGTAATCCTTCAAATCCTGGTACATCTTGTCCGATCCTGGATGGATCGAGTACCTTGATTTATGAGCTTCATCGAGAATCACATCTCTAAGACCACCAAAGAGGGGAACCCAAATTCGTCCCATGAAACACAAGGTTTCTTCCTCATTGGGCACCAACTGGTTCTCCATCCCATGGAGATATTCATCCTTCAAGTTTTCCTTCTTGAGAGCTTCTCTTTGTGCAGCACGAATGCGCAACGAGAGGTCTGTTTGAATGACCATCTCCAAAGCCCTAACCCTTATGGGCTTAATCCTCTCTTTTCGACTTAAGGCGTCTGTCACCACATTCGCCTTTCCTGGGTGATATCTGATTTCGCAATCATGATCATTTAACAACTCAACCCATCATCGCTATCTCATGTTAAGCTATTTCTGGTCGAATATGTGCTGTAGGATCTTGTGATCTATAAGGATCGTGCATCGGGTGCCATACAAATAATGTCACCAGATCTCAAAGCAAACACCACTGCGCCTAATTCCAAATCATGTGTGGTGTAATTTTTCTCATGAACTTTTAACTGGCGCGAAGCATAAGCGATAACCTTCTATCGCTGCATCAGCACACAACCCAATCCCTGGCGCGAGGCGTCACAGTATACCACGAAGTCATCGGTGCCTCCGGGTAGGGATAAAATAGGTGCATCGCAAAACTTATTCTTGAGCAATTGAAAAACTTCTTCTTGCTTATCTCCCCACTCATACTTCTTGTCATTTTTGAGTAAGAGAGGTCAGCGATTGAGCGATTTTAGAAAAATCCTCAATGAATCGGCGATAGTACCCTGCTAAACCCAAAAACTGACGGATCGCGGTTGGCGTCTTCGGAGTTTCCCAATTCTTAATCGCCTCGATCTTGGTGGGATTGTAACACCCCGAAAATTCACGTCCTATAATGTCTTGACACGTGTCATAACCTTTGAACGTGTGAAAGAATGTTCTTGAAGGACTAAAGTTGACAAACAATGAAACTATGTAAATATAAGGGTTCAAAGTGTCAACAATGAATAAATATACTTTACGATAACCCTACATGATGTTTATAACCTTAAACGAATGGATCATGGATCATACGAAGCGAATTGTGAAAGAAAGTGAGAGATTACAAACTACAGGGGTTAAATGTGTCAACATGTTAAGATGTACCTCTGAGTGACCTTTTAAGCAAACCCGAAGCCTTGTAACGATTAAATATGCTCACAAGAATGTACCATAAAAAAATTTCACCAAGTTTCGTTACCGTATGAGAAAGTTATGATAAAATCCGTGTGTGAGGGTTAGAATCGTCAACATTGAAAATTAGGGCTTTTCGGGTGATCACAAAGTTACCCGAGGACTTCACAAAGATGGTATAAGTCTTAAAGCCCCTATATGTCAATATTAAAGCCCCTTAATGCAAGAAACCAAGTGAAAGCGATGTTTATAAGGATCAGGGACTGAAATGCAAATGATTGAAACTTGTATAGCTGGTCATCATCACCCTCGCGTAGCGCGAGCCTGAAGACCTTGGCAGTCGCGCTACGCGACTGCCTTGTCTGAACAGAATACGTGTGCAGGTGTCCTGCATGTCCATTAACCGACTCAAATCTCATTTTTTCGATACCTTGGGCTGCCTAAGGTGGTTTTTAGCTTGTAGGACACTTGTGGTTGGTATTATAACACTCCTAGACTTAGGTGTCGATGATCCAAGTGTGTTTGAAGCCTTATATCAAGACCCACATGTTACCACATTGTTCATTCATCACCTCTGAGAATTTCCAGAGCACACAAGCAGGTCACAAGCATCCCTCATCATCCAATAATCAAGTGTAAGTGCCTTGGATCCTTCTCGATCAAGTTTTCCTTAGTATATAGCCTAGAAATCAAATCGTCGTAACTACGGTTTGACTTGGCGATAAATCCCAATCGGTCCAGAGTTTAGTCGAATCAAAAGTTGTTATAAGTTGGTATTTATATGGTTAATAAACCCTAAAAGGGCACTCACTGATTCGAATCCTAACTAGGTCGTTTGTCGAGTCCAAGGTTGTCCGAAAAAGTCAACAGAAACCTTAATCGCATATTTAACAACACGGAAGGCGTGTAACCTGTTTTATCAGCCATACAACTTGAAAATAAGTATAATAACTTGTCTAAGCTTATTTGATTCGACAACTTTATGTTTAGAACCGATTCGGAACCGAGAGACACAAAAGTTTGACTTTTGCTTTGACCTCAGTTCTGACCCGATTTATATAGATTTAGACATGCCTTAAAGTTCCATTAGGACCTAGTTGCATGTGTGTATAAGCCTCTGTGTTTATACCACTCGAATCCCAAATCGTCCGATGTTTCCGTTAAACGCCTAAATATTGACCGTAATGCCCTTATGAGCATAAAACGAGATTTTTGGAAATATGAAAGTAAAATAATCTTAGTTACTGATTATTAGACATGTCTGTAAATTTTCACATCAAGCGGAGGTCCAGATTAGGAGTTATGCTTAATGACGTAATTATAGCGATTCTTAGTAATTAAATGACGTCATTAGCATAACGCCTATCTAAAACCCATTTTTTACACCAAACCTTTTACCCACTGATGTGATATAATATTTTGGGATTTTTTGAAGATTTTTAATTATTTTTAAACTGATCATAAGCTAGGTTAATCGCCTCGATTCGGTTAATACCAAAAATACCCTTTTCGGCCATAAAATGAGTTTTACAAATCCTTTTAATGCCAATCCAATTGCTACTGATTTTAAATATTAAATGGATTGTTTTGAACCTGTTTAACTAATTAGGAAACTCAGAATCCTATTTTAACCCGTACGTCGCTTAAAACTACTTTATACGCGTATTATACGCATAGTTAGGGTTTAAAACTATTTTGGCATATAAGACTTATAACCAAATGTTATAACCTGTTAAAATAAGTTATTTTACTGATTTACTCAGACCCGGATCACAGGTGTCTAATTAAACCCTTATATAATCTTTAAAATGACCAAAATGCCCCTGCGGGGCTTAATAAGAGATTAAACTCGTTTTGGGCATCATGGGTGATATCCTACTGATATCACAACTTAATTAAGGCGTGTTAACTTAGGAAACCTGTTTAGGACTCTTACGGTTACCCGTAACGCTTATCACGCGTTCGGTTCGGTTTATGTAACTAGTTTACATAAATTAGCCGAAACGGGTCAAACCTTATCGGTTTTATCTCAAAATCCAGAATGTGTATGAAATACCCATATTATACAAGTCTTCAAACTTGTCGGGTCTAAATCACATTCTATTCCGGTCTTCGCTTTATCATGCGTTTGAACCGTACCTACCTCTTGAAAACTAATCGGTCTAAGTCAAGGCTTAATTAAAGACCCGTTAGGATTCTAATAGGTTATTAAAAACCTTCGTTCCAGATTTAGGAGCCCAGTAAAAGCTATCTGTACTTGCTGATTTGATACGACTGGGATTGAATTTATATTTAGCTCAGGTAAATACTTTTAACTTATTTCCCTATACGGGCTTGGGTACGGTATATAAAATACCGCTTGGTCGGGCGTTGAATATTTAATCTTATTATGGTTAAATGATTGAGATGTCTCCGTTTAATTTGTTTTGTTGCTTAAAGCCTTTGGGGGGTTAATGACCGTGTCCCGGATATCCCTGGCATCATTTTTTGAAATGGCCATGACCTTAGCGCTCAGGTGTAGGCGTACACCTGTCAGTGTCTCATAAATAAAGTGGTGTGTTTATTGATCTTTAACCCGGCTCGATCCGGGCTACTGAACGCATAAGAAACATGTAAATCCTGTACAAGTTTATATATTTAAATAAGTATCCCAAGTTATAAAATATTATTTGTGCCATGTGCATTCAAATCAATCATTTTCTTAAACCCTTTTCAAAATGAGTCGGTTGATTGTATTTACCAGTGTAAACTGACGTATTTTCCCAAAAAGGCTAAGTGCAGGTACTAATTGGAATTGGCTGGCTACTCCTAGCATCAATAAAGAGTCTCGCAAGCTTAGATGCCTAAAGTCTGTTGAACCATGTTATTTATTTGCGATCCGCCTGTGGATCCTTTACTTCCGTTGTAATACTTTGATGTTACACTATTACGGATTGTAATATATTTATCCTTTTGCTTCCGCTGTGCATTTATATATTGTGTTGTTTGACTATGATGTTGCCAACCACGTCACGTTACTCCCCTACCGGGCCCACCGGTAACACGTGGAAATTTGGGGTGTGACAGGGATCCACATAGATTCAATCTTCATTCATTACATGACCAAGGAATTGTACCTCACGCAACCAGAACTCGCACTTCGAGAACTTAGCGTACAGTTTCTCCTTCTTGAGTAGCTCTAAAATGGCTCTAAGGTGTTGCTCATGCTCTTCCTTTGTCCGTGAATAGATCAAAATATCATCGATAAATACAATCACGAATTTATCGAGATATGGCTTGCAAACTCGGTTCATCAGATCCATGAATACTGCCGACGCGTTTGTCAAACCAAACGGCATTACTAGAAACTCGTAATGTCCATAACGAGTTCTAAAGGCAGTCTTTGGTATACTCTCTTCTTGAATCCTCAGTTGGTGATAACCTGATTGAAGATCGATCTTGGAGTATTAACTTGAACCTTGAAGTTGATCGAATAAATCATCAATCCTCGGCAAGGGATACCGATTCTTGATGGTCAACTTGTTTAGCTCTCGGCATTCAATGCACATACGAAAACTACCGTCCTTCTTCTTGACAAATAGTACTGGAGCTCCCCAAGGCGAGAAGCTTGGTCTAATGAATCCCTTATCCAGTAATTCTTGAAGTTGCGTCGACAACTCTTGCATCTCGGAAGGCGCAAGTCGATAAGGTGCCTTAGCTACAGGCGTGGCGCCTGGAACTAAAGCAATATGGAATTCGACTTGTCGTTGGGGCGGCAATCCTGGAAAGTCATCGGGGAAGACTTCAGGATATTCCCTTACAACAGGGATATCTTCCAGCTTTGGCTCTTCGGCTTCTTTATCAACCATGTGAGCCAAAAAGGCAACACATCCTTTCTGTAAAAACTTTCGGGCCTTCAAACAACTGATAATCCTTAGAGGCATATCATGCTTTTCTCCGTGCACTACAATCGTCTCTCCATTCATCATCGGGATTTGGATGATCTTCTCATGGCATACGATCTCAGCTCGGTTACTTGATAACCAATCCATTCCAACTACCACGTCAAACCTTTCTAACTCGACTGGCAGAAGATCAAGCATAAACTCATGCTCTCCCAGCTCTATTACACAACCTCTAATCACTTTGTTCGCTTCTACTAGCTTTCCATTAGCTAGTTCTATCGAATACGGAATATCTAACTTACTGGCAACTAACCCAAGTATATTCTTAAATTCTAGGGATACGAAGCTATAGTCGGCACCAGTATCAAATAGTACATATGCAAAGTGTTGGTTGATAGGGAACGTACCCGTGACTACGTTCGGATCCTGGCAAGCTTCCCTAGCTCCAATGTTGAAAACTTTTCCTTGGGCTTGATTGTTCTTTGGGCAATCTCGCTTGAAATGCCTAACATCCCCGCAACTAAAACAACCTTGTTTGTTTCTAGTACCGCCCTGGTTGTTGTTTGCTCCACAGTTTTCGCTACCAGCTTGATTTCCAGACCCACCACGATTTCCATTACCTCCCTTATTATTGTTTCCTCCTTGGTTCCTATTCCCATAACCGTTTCCACCACGGTTTCCACTGCCATTACCATTTCCGTTTCCTCTTTGACCATTATTCCCACGACCGGCTCCATACCAGCATCCTTGGCATGGCCAACTTTTCCACATGTTTCACACTTTCCAGCTCTGCATCGTCCAGTGTGATGAAATTGACACACATCACATTTGGGCAGGGTACCCATATATCCTTTTCCTCTAATCTCAGCACCAGTGGCAGCACCAGTCTTAAACCCGGCTGGTGGATTCGCATCTCTCTTCTTGTTACCACTGTTGTTTCCTTGGGTACCCTTCTTGAAATTTGAGAACGTCCTTTTGTTCTCTCCTGATGACTCAACATGAGTCTCCTTCTTCTTTCCCTCAGATATCGAAAACTTATTCAATCTAATTGCTTCCTCTGTCAGTGCCACGCTCAAATCAATGGCTTCGGTGATCGTTGGGGGCTTGGAAGCAGTCACCATGCTCATAATTTGGGGTGCCAATCCCCAAATGAAACGTTCAACTCACTTGAATTCCGGCTCTACCATGTAGGGGACAACACGAGACAGGTCATGAAATCTCTGTACATACTCAGCAATCTTAGGTCCATCCATTTTCAGATTCCAGAACTCGGTTTCCAACTTCTGAATCTCAGCTCTCGAGCAGTACTTCTTGCGCATCAGTTTTTTCATCTCATCCCAGGTCATACCATACGCTGCTTCCTCACCTAGAGTCTGAACCTAAAGGTTCCACCATGATAGAGCTCCATCAAGAAACAATCCATAAATGTAAGTCGCGCACACTTGCTCATTCGCAGCACAGAATCTGTTTTCTCAACCCATCTAACGAAAGCTACAGCACCTCCAGTGCCGTCAAAGTTCAGAGGTTTATAGTCAAGGAGCTGCTTGTAAGTACAGCCTGTACCAGTAACATCATTCACAGTAAGCATTAGCAAACGCACATGGAATGTCCAAACGTAGCGTAATGTGTCTTAAGTGACTTGAACATTACCGTGAGGTGGGTTATTCCCTGAGGTACCTCCGCTGTGCTCAGAGCGCAAGGCCTCATGTTGTGCAACTGCTTGTGAAATCCGTTCATGCAGTTCTGCCTCTGTTGTGGGTAATTGATTGTTCCTTCGAGGAGGCATCTTCTATAAAGAAGATTGTATAGATCAGGCCTTATTCGTGTAATAATTAGTACGTATATAATAGTGTTTACCATAACAAGTAAGCATGTAATCATCACAATCATAGCACAAGCAAGTAAATTAACAACGTATTTAATGAGAACATTACGATTGAGCTTTCACTAATCATCGACCACGCATATTGTTACATGTCTTACAAAAGTATCATATCAAAAGGGATCACATGGTCACACTTCCCTTGTCCATAATGTCTATCAGTCTATAACATTCATACAATCAAAAGTGGTCTCCAAAAAGCTTCACTAGCTCAGCTCAATAGCGGTGCTCTCATCAAAAGCAAGCTACCTACATAAAACCCAAAAACCGGCTATGTTGATGGTGGTGGCAGAGGAGGTGGATGAACAAAAAGCAAGCTGCGCACATGTGCAAGCTCCTCCTCAAGATCATAAACATGACACAACAGATAACGGATCTGCTGCTCAACGGTGAGAAATCGAGTGTCAAACTCCGGAAATGGAGTAAGCGGTGCAGGAGGATGTGAAAACAGGAATGGTGATGAACGAGGAACAAATGCAGGCTGACACGGACACGGGAAAGGACGCGGTGTCATCTCAAGCTCTAAAATCCTACGACTCATGATCTCATACTGGAGCTGCAATGATAGAAGTAACTCATCCCGTGTATAACCAGTAAAATGTGAGGGATGGTAGGGATCAGAAATCGGCATGGTGTAAGGTGGGAACCATCTAAGTGGCTCGTTAAGTGGTGAAGAAGTAAAATGAGCAGAAGGTGCAGACTGAGGCATGTGAGGGAAAGCTGCTGAAACATGAGGGTCATGGCTAGGCTGCTGGCTAGAAGTGCCTTCCCCTGGACGGGGTGCGGGTATGTCCTGCAAGAAAATAATAGGAAGATCAACACGGTGTACATCAGACTCCTGAAGTGCCCTCCCCAGGAGAGTCTCTGGGTGAAAAGGATCAACATTAGCAGGTGCGGGTGCAAGTGGGGGAGTGACTGGTTCAATAACAGGAGGGTCGGTGGGTGCAGGAACTGGATCTAGTATGAGAGGTGCAATGTCAGGTATGCCAAATGGAACAGGGTCATGATCAGGCAAATGCTCATGAGCAGGTATCGGCTCAGGATCAGCGGGTGCATCAACAGGCCGATCAACAGGGATAAAATCAAGCTCAAGTCCAGGCTCAATGTCATGTGGAGGGGATGGTGCAGCTGACATGGCTGTATCATCGTCAGTATCAGTGGCGTAACGTCGCAAGCCAACTGCCTGTAAGGCGGAAGATGTCACAGACGCAAAAGAATCTGAGACAGAGTGTAAGCTAGAGTCAGAAGAAATCTCAATAACGGGAATCCCCAGAGTGGAATATCAACAACGTCCTCATCGAGCTCTCCATCGCCATGAGCGTCATCGGGAGGACCATCAATAAACAGATCAAAATCATCGTCAAACAGATCATCGAATGGCCAATCCTCAGGAGGAATGACCACTAAAGGAACAGGAGCGAGGATCGGTGCCACAACATGCTCACCATCGGGATGACCGATGATAAGATGATAGTGGACCGGAATGGGAATAACAAATGGATCCTCGTCCGGGATACCATCAGCAAGCGATGGATCGTCTCCAAAATCGGGCAACGCAAATGGCTGAAAATCGTTATCATCGTCAGACATCATCTCCGGGTCACTCTCTGTATCAGAAGTAAAGATCTCTGGCTCAGGGACGATCTCATCGTCAGAAACAACAGCCATGGGGTGATCAGTGTCAGACAAGCCACTCTCAGACGATGACCTACCGCCTGTAACATAACAATCACCACATATGCACACATATTAACTACTAACATTAAGCAGGTAATAAATGACAATGTAATCATGTATCCATGTATCCTTCCTAGTCTCCCAGACTAAGTCACCCAGCCTCCCAGACTGAACTACCTAGTCTCCCAGACTAAACCACCTAGTCTCCCAGACTAAACCAACCAGTCTCTCAGACCTAACCAACTAGTCTCTCAGACTAAACCAACCAGTCTCTCAGACTTAACCACCCAATCTTCCAGACTGAACCACAAACATAAACCTTGAAATGTGTTTTGTGTCTTTTCGTTTGTAAAAATGTTTGTTTCCTGGATCCGTGCGTTTCGTGGATGCAATGAAAACATGTTGTGAAAACATTTTCATGAGAGCCCTAATGATTGTAGTCTAGACTCGAGAAAGAATCCTAGTTCGCTACAATCGAAGTTCTGATACCAAACTGTCACACCCTGTCTTTTGCGGAAACGTGATTATGTGTGACTTGCTTAATAACATTGCATTCAATCATAACAACAACTATATGATAAAAACCATAGTTGGTCATCCATTAGATAAGTTTAAAAATATCACAAACATCATTGTTTGAAACATAGACTTCAAATTCAAGTTTTACAAACCATACGAATTGTTTAGAGTTCCCTAAGGACTCATCAAAAGACTCTAAATAAAATCAAGCTTTGGTAGATGTGTCTAGTCCAGGATAAGACACACTAACCAAACCTAAGACATCGGATGACATCCCTTATTCTTAACGCAACTTGAAACATCCAAACACCCGCCAGATCCTCTTTTAGTTCCCTGAAATACATGTAGTTTGAAAACATCAACAAAAGTTGAGCGAGTTCATGTGTTTGTTTGTGTGTATAAATGAAACCTTGAAATCATTGTATGTATGTATGTTTTGTAAATCCCGGTATGTAAGCAAAAACAAGGAAACAAATCAATTAATGGTTTGCAAGGTCATTAACATGCGTGCAACGACGTAGGAAGGCTCAAACCTAGCAGATTTTATACCGGGCCTCCATCAGTAAGACATAGTCACCTCATGGGCCAATCCCCGAACCACATGGGTGTGGGATCGCTACACCCAAATAGATCTATCACTCATGCCCCTCGGTCCTAACACGAGAATTAATGGTCTTAGGAGTGCGCCTACCCATTCACATGATCTACTGTACTTTCCATAGCTAACCATACCAATTGTAATTGTTTGTAATCATTTGTAACATATACTTCACCCCCGAAGTTATAAAACAAAACAGTTTGAAGAAAAGGGGGGACATGAACTCACAGTCTTGCGTCTTCAATCACCGTAACTCAAGCTTCTTCGGATAAACACGACTACCTACAACGTACTATGATCTATTAGACGAGCGGGTCGTGCATTGACTTAGTATTAATGTCTCTGAGTTACGTTTCTTCATGTCTTCGATATTATTCCAAGTTATATAATTATTTGTTAAAATAATAAATATTTTAACTTAAATTATATTTATTAAATTTTAGAATAATTATTAAAACATTATATTTTAACTTAATACTTCCCAAGTATTTATACTTGTATATCCTTCCCAAGGATGGGTGTATTTGTATTCGTATTATTATACTTGTATATTTTTGTCATGTATTGAGGTCGTATTTCGGTGTGTACTTATACGTATGAGAATACGTATTATTTTTTTATTGTATTCATTAAGTATTCTTATACCTAATTTCGTATTAATTTTCCGGAATATTATCTTTAATAAAAGTCCATATATATTTCTAAAATATATATTTTAAGAAATACTCACTTAGAGAAATTATTTATAATTTTTCCTTTGGCAAAATAATTGTATTTTTATGTAAACTTCAAAAATAATATATTTTCAAGTCCAACTTAGAAAATATATATATGCTTATTTTTCTCCAAAAATAATATATCTCATATTTATTTGAGAAAATATATAGATCTGCAAGTATTACTAGTCACTTTGATCATTATTTTTCAAGAAAACATTTTGTTCTTCCAAGTTCATGCTTTATGTGTGGATGATCTATCATCATACAACATTTCCATTCTCTTATCTTGCTAGATTATGTTTTTAATCATGATCTAGCAAGATCATTTGATGATCTACATCAACTACATGAACAAATAACAATCAACAAGCAAATCAACACATAAACAACTTTGTTTCTTCATTAATCAAGCTTATGTTCAAGTTTACTTCTTGTGATTCTTAGTGTTCTTCAAGATCATGATTATGATTCTTCTTTTAACCACTTAAAATAGAAGTAAAATAGCAAGATCAAGGTTCTTACCACTAGCACAAGGCTAGGGATGATCAAGAGAAGTTATGAGATGGATAAAAGCAAATGAAAGAGGTCTTTGATCTTCCGAAAGCTCCTAGCTTCCTTATGCACCTTCTATCACACTTGTATGAGCTTGGATTGTATGAGAATGGATGAATGATGGTGAGTGTGTGTGTGTTGAGTTACGGCCGAGAGCACCAAGGGAAGAAGGAGAAGTTTGTGTGTGTTTTGGTGTGTGTAGATATCAGGACCATTTAACCATATTTCTGCATAATATTAGTATGTTTAAATGCTGATTATTGCTGAATTTAGCACTTTGGGTGTGTTTTAGGCACTTTCCGGTACTTAAACTATTTCTAGAAAGGCAGTTTTGTGATCCTCACTTTCCTACACACTATACTAGTGTAATACTTGGTTTCTGACCCATTCTGTGTCTCAACATGTTGTCTGTCTATGTATTGAACTCCGTCAACATATTTCGGATTTATCTGATAACTGTGCTAACTGTGTTTCGTGCATCCTTTGAGTCATATAAGCTCTCATGCAATAATTACATGTCATTTAAAATATGCGATGCACATGCAGATATAAAGCAGTAATCAGAAAGCAGTTCAAGTCATTAATTGTAATTTAGCACAGTCATTAAGCACTAATCAGGGTTTAATAGTTGTACAGATACCTGGAATTTTGACAGTTGTCACATTTGCAACTCCTAGCTTAAGGCCTATGATGCCTAAGCTTAGTTTTATCTTGATCCCGCCTGTGGGCAGTTATTGAACACTTGAACATCCCTGTATTTTATTTATTCAGACACTTTGAATGTTATGAATATTTTTACTCTTAATACTTCAACTGCATTATTATTAAATTGTGATAACTGCTACCCAACCGTCACAACTAAACCCATCAGGGCCCATCAGAAATCAGGGTGTGACAATACCGTACTAATAGCTTAACGAACCGAATTCCATTGTGTAATGAACCGAATCGATACTAACCGACTTCCCGCTACATCACGTTCACAAATTATGCTAGTTGATGGGAGGATATTTAACCATCTTTAATTATGTATTTTTAAGGGTTTATTGGTATAAGACATAGTTACTATGAGAGTTATTTGATTTACAGGTACCCTAAGCATAATAGATGCTTTTTAGAAGCTAATTGAGGATTTGGAAGCATTTTGAAGAAACCTTGATTGAAAACACAAAGAAATGCGAGAAAATGCTAATACTAGCGTAAGTTTCTCTAATCTGAGCAAAAGTTGCGCTATTCTCGATGCAAATAAGTGGAAAACGAACCCCCCCCAGTTCAAGAACGAATATTTAAGGATAAACATCCCCTAAACAAAAATTAACTTTTCCCCTGCCATTTTTGACCACCCAAGAACGAATTTTGGAGTTTCAAACACCAATCCCTTCAATCCTGTCAACCAAGATCCACAACAACCATTGATGATGATGATGATGATGATGATGATGATGATGATGATGATTATAATCATCATGATGAGCGACTAAATCTTTCTATAATCACCTATGGGTGGGAGGTTTGTTTATACGAAACTTTAACCTTGTTTAAATTATAGTTGTTTTGGATTGTTTTTCAATTTTTAAAGAATATTTCTGGTTTAGTTTATTTAAACAAGTTATTTGTGTTGCAATTATTCATCTTTTACCATTCACATTTGGTTTTCTTGCAACGTGAATAGTTTGGTCATTTTGAGGGTTTTTGGCACTTATGATTCGGTAATTGGATTGTACGTGATAAACAATTCTGGTTGAATCATTGAACCGGAAATCCGGAGGAGTTTCCTCTCTTTAAATTAAATTCGAATCAACAATAATGTTCCTTGCATTAAAATCAAAATTCGCTGATCTAATAAAAAAATCAAAATTGCTTTCGTACTTAGACAACTGATCAAACACTTTCCTCATATTCCATGTGGAGACGACCTTACTTATCCTTACTCGTATAGGTAATTAAGTAAAGAAAATTAAATTGCCTTTTTTTACCAGAACACGACGTTTGCATCACTAGTGTGTGTGTATACAACTACAAACTTCTTATATATATAACATATATTCCCAAATCAAGTTCAAAATATCATACAAATACCGTTTTTCAGTAACTGAGATATTAGACTTATCAAGCTTAATTTATTTCATAACATAACTCAAAACAATTCAATCTTTAATTATAACACCCTAATTTTTTATTCAAAATATAAAGTAATGGGATGGACATAGATTGGTTATGATAAAAAAAAAACCTATACATAGGAAATTGCAACATGGCAAAACCCACGAAGTGTAAAGGGTTAATTGTTGCATATGAAAACCTAATATGGAAGGGGACTAGAATAACCTTCTTATTCTCACCAAGCACACCTTTATTATAGAGAGAAACTGGATAGATAAACCGTGAAAAAACCATAAATCTTATACGTTATGTGTTTCACCATTTAGATTCCGTTACCAAGCCAATTTCTCCATCTAGGATTAAAGGCAACCTCTTTATCACATCCTCTCAATCGGTTTTTAAGCTTTTGAATCGGTTTATGTGCTTTCAGATAAGAAAATCCGAAAATCATGTTAAAGTTCACATGTTTTTGAAGGTTAAAGCTTGAAATGATGTTTTGGGTTTATCCTTATGTTTTTCCAACGTTAAAGTTAAGATCTTGATGTTGAACAAACCTAAAACGTAATAACTTGTTATGATTCTAATGGGTATTTGAACCCATGAAAACATTCTAACCCTTGGGGTTTCATAGTGTCAAACAAGTATTATGTGACTAGGTGATTACTTTTCATATACTTACTTTTCACGTACTTTAAACTCCACATCCTTAGACAAAATGTATCCGTCTCTTAAAATCCCAAATCGAACATATTCAACCTTCTAATCTCAACAACTCCGTCACATTGGATAATCGGAAAGCATATGCAACTTTATGAGTACACTTGACCCATTTTTCCTTTTTATACACTTTGGGTGCAACATGTTTTACTTGTTAAAATGCACGATTCATAAAAATGCTTTATTCAATCAATCCTTATACATGCTTTTTTATGCTTAAGTTCATGCTAGAATTCATACTACTTGTTAACTCGGCTTAAACAATTATAGCGCTATAGGAGTAGCACACCACCCGACGGGGTTTTGTTAAGTCTTTATTCTATAACGGTCTCGTTGCTTTTGTGACGAGGGATGCTAAATACTAGTGGACACTATAGTTGACATATTGTTATGCATGATAGTTTGACCTTGTATACCAAATTGCTATGTTGGATTGAAAATACTTTTTTATACATATGACATGAGTCTAAAACTAGTGTACTCGCCAATACCTTTGTATTGAACTATGCTTTTAAAACATATTGCAAGATTAGCGATGATGTTAGTGTTGCATGGAATCTAGTAGGATGCTTAGATACACATTTTAAATTTTGTACTCCTATTGTATTGTATTTTCATTATTCATGTTGTTGTATTTGCTTCGAATCCTTGTAATTGATTCTTTAGAAATGAAATGAAATTATTATTTAAATACTTGCCACAATTATTAGTGTTATGATGTCTCGAGCAATCTATTTCGTCTTACTCTGATGTTTCCGCCATCAGTTGGGGTGTGACACCACACCACACCACTACCTCCGCCGCCATCCAGATCCCCAACTCTCTATCCCCAAATCCAATCACAGAAATTCACAAATTTCTCTCCGCTAGGATTTACACCAATCCAATTTCACCTTAAACTCCATCTTAATGCACCAATTTCAACCTTCTGTTAACCTCTAATCAGATCATCGATGAACGACGACAGCAACAACGGTGACGGTGTTAGCAGTAGTGCGGCGGAGGACGACACCAGTTCGAGGTGGAGCTGCAGCGGCGGTGTTAGCGGTGGTGCGGCGGCACCGTCGTCGTCGACATTATTAAGTGGGAGAGGTCGGCAACGGTTCGAGGTGGAGCTGCGGCCGGGAGTTACTGACAGACTCACTACACAAAGCTCTGTTGGTTACAAACAGCAACGAAACTACCGAAACAACTCAATCATACCATAAATTGAAATGAGATTGAATGAAATGGATCCTGTAACGATAAGGAACAGTGACAGATGAGAGAGATATGGTTTTTATTGAAACAAACCCTATGTTTCAGGCGGCCGGAGTCGCAACCAGAAAATGGCGGTGGTGGTGACTGGATGTGGAGAGAAAGTGGTGTGTGTTAATAGAGAAAATGCTGTTGGTTAATAAAGAAAGTGGATGCTCTGTATGTTTTGAGAGAGAAAGTGGTGTGTTTTAAGAGAGTGGATGTGGATTTGGCTGTTATCAAATTGCAGAATAGGAGGATTTGGATGGGGAAGGAAGGGTTTAGAGAGAGAGAGAGAGAGGGGGGGGGGGTGTTAAAGAGTGTGTATATATATATTAGATTTTTGCTTTTTTAATAAATTGGTAAAAAGACTAAATTACCCTTATGTGATAGAAGTTAACTTAAAATTTTAATCTAGCTAGTGTTAAAGGACGAAAAGTGTAGTGAGTTTTCCAAATAAAGGATGGTAGCTGTAATTATTGAAGTTAAAAGTTATCCACTATAATCCGCTACAAACATAAAGGATGGAAAGTGTAATTTACCCTATTTTTTTTACTTTTATCATTATCTTTTCTCTCTCCTCCACTCATAACCACTTTCAAAATATATTAAAAAATTATAGGGGTGAACTGTCCCCCCCCCCCCCCCAATATACAGATGAACAGTAACATTTTCTCTCTTCTCTACTCACAACCACTTTTTATACTCTTTATATTTTAAGAATACCACACACAAATTTGATGCAATGACCTTCTCTATTCACATCTTATATTTATAATTTACGGAAAAAATAGATTCTTGCGTTTTCATACTCCATCAAGTTCTATAAAATTTAACAATTATTGAGAATGAAAAGTGATTCTCTAGCTATTGAGATTCATCATCATTACCTATAGTTGTATTATATAATATTATTCTCTATAGTTATTTTATATAATATTTGTGAGTAGAAGAAAGAAAAAGGTAAAAAAAAATGAATGAATAATTATTATTATTAAATTTATGAGCATTCGCATTGGAGCCACTATATTCATACATTCTATATAATATAGAAGAAAACATAGAGGAAACAACAACACCGCGACATTGGAATATCTAAAGTAGAGAAAATTTTATAGATAATATAGTACACATCTATATTTAGAGGCTCAAACCCTCTATATTTGTATTGTGAGTGTGTAGGAAAGAGAAAAACCAATAAAATAAGTGATTTTGAGTAAGATAAAAATAGAGATAAAGAGTATGCTGTGAGGTGTTTTTGAAAAAATAAATAAAACTTAGAGAGATGTGTGTTTTTAGTTAAACTAGTGTTAAGTACCCCTCGTTGTGGCAGGGGCATAAAACTATGCCAAATAACACCAATGTCACATCACTGTCAACATTCACCAACACTGAAATTGCGCCGTATTAATGCGAATAAATTAGACCGAATCGTAAAACATAGAAAATAATAAATAAGTCGATCTAGGATCCGCACGTTACAACGAACTTGTCAAATAGGAAAAATATATGACATAAAAACGTTGAACCACACACGCACGTTGCGTCGCGTTAACTCGCAAAATTTAGAACGGAGCGTAAAACAAAACGTAAAAACGTTGAACCACACACGCACGTTGCGCTGTATTAACTTTGAAACTTTAGAAAAAAACGTAAGATGAAAAATTAGTGAAAGATGAAAAGTATAGGTCATCATAGTTGAAGGTAAAAAAGTTGTGAGTTTAAATTACAAAAGATGAAAAGTTTTGGGTTAAAAGTAAAAAAATCAAATAGTTTTGGGTGAAAGTAATTTATCAAACACTTGTGGATTAAAAGTAAAAAAACAATCTTTTTTTGGAAAACCCCCTAAGCACTAAGTACAACACTAATATGCACAAAATTGTTGATAATTTATAGTGTTTAAATGTTTAAATTACATAGATAGAGATGAAGGATTCAATGTGAATGCCTCCGGTAGTAATAAAAATAGAGAATGAGATATGGATTATTTTAAATTGATCTTCATATTTTAAGAATAAATGTGTTTGAGGTAAATTATCGATATAAGGATAGAGAAGCTACTGTAAATGCTCTTAGAGCACTCATAGCAGGCTATTCATCTCCAACCCTATAATGTGAAAAATATCGGTTTTTTTCTCTATAGATTTAACACTCACTTTTAAAAGGCCTCCTATTTCTTATTTCCCATTCATATCTCTATATTTTTTTTCTTTATTATTTCTTTTTCTTTCTTATAGTTATAATCTTAACTACATTTTGATATATTTAAATATCTTTGTAAGTATTCAAACAATATTCTATAAATTTTAATACGTCATTAGGTCATGTTTACTTTTATCTAATTTTGATATAAAAATTATAAGATTTAAATAATATTCTATATATATTTTTATAAACTGAATACGATTCAGTTTTTATAAAATTTATATGAAAGAAGAGATACAAAGAAACACATTACAATTGTAGAATTAAATTTATATAAAACAATATATACATACATACATACATAGGGAAAAGATCAAATATGAAGTTTATTTTGGCTAGGAAGTCTAGAAAACAATAGGATTAGGACATGTGACAATATTTAAAATAAAGAAATAGGGTATTTTAGTCAATCCAACTCTTTTCATCTTCCTTTTCAAAACCCAGTAACTTCAAAACCCACCATTTTCAAAACCCACCATCTTCAACCATTTCTTCACTTTCTATCTCAATAATCACTACATTATATTGCGATTTTCATCACCAATCAATGATTCAAACACCCGATCAACGTGTTCTTCAGCTTTTTTGAAGAAAACCCAGTTTAATTTCATACAAAATCTCGTTTTTTCCGGTGATTTTGAAGATAATCACTCGATCCATTCGATTCGAGCGCTGATAAGTGTTTCAATCATTCAAAAATCGTCAATTGTTGAAGAAATCACTTCGATCCATGTAAGAAATTCTTTAATTTCATTTTTACGATATGGGTTTTTGATTTAGTCATTGCGTTTTACGATTTTGGCGGGGGTCCGGGGGCAGCGCCCCTGGTAACGGGGTCCCAGGGGCGGCAGCCCCTGGCTGGGGTTGAGCTGTAATAAAAATGCATCAGAAAAATTAATTTTCTGTAAATTGCCTCTGGAAACTGCATTGGTTCAGACAGTTCACAGCACAGACAATTCACTTTCTTTGGTGTTTTCTGGCCATTGCGTTTTAGAAAAACACATTCTTGGAGTGTTTTTGGTGCATTGCGTTTTAGGTAAAACACCTTTTTAGGTGTTTTCAGTCCATTGCGTTTTACAGAGAACACTTTCTTTTTGTTTTTTAGGCAATTGCGTTTTAGAATGAGTCATTTTTAAGTGTTTTCTGGCCATTGCGTTTTACAAATAAGACATTTCTTTGTGTTTTCTGTGCATTGCGTTTTAGGTAAAACACTTTTTTATGTGTTTTCAGTCCATTGCGTTTTAGAAAACAGACATTTTAAGTGTTTTCTGGCCATTGCGTTTTACAAATAAGTCATTTATTTGTGTTTTTGGTGCATTGGGTTTTAGAAAAATGTCATTTTTTAGGTTTTTTTTTCATTGCGTTTTACGTAACTGGGGGTTTTTCTATTGCGTTTTACGCAACTGGGTTTTAATTTTTTTTTTAAATATAGCAATAGTATACTCGTTTTAAAGATAAAAAAACGCTCGTTTTTTTGGTGCAATTTTTATAAAAAAATGATGTCGTATGAAAGAGTTATTAACGTTTAAAAAATGGGGGGAATTGGAGGAGAGAGAAACTTTTGGCTTGGATTGACTAGAATGCCCCTAAACAAACTCACGCGTCTCTTTTCTTCTTTTCAATTTCCCTGATTTAATCTTAGCCATTGATTAACTAAATTGATGGTCAAGATCACTTTCTAGCCTTCCTAGCCAAATTAAGTTCCTATTGTATCTTCTAATATATAAGGTTAGGTTGATAAGAAAACCATTAAAACATAAAAACCAAGAAAAATACCACCAAACAATTAGTTTTTTATATATTATGTTTAGTTTTTTTTAATTATAACGTTATTATTGTACAAATGAAAATAAACATAAAAATATGTATATAGATTGACCAGGTACATATATCTAGCTAAGAAACTACATATATAAACTCATATATGTAGTTCATGAGTTAAATATATGTAGCTCGTCGATCTACACACACACACACATATATATATATATATGTATATATATAGGTTAATGGATTTTATCACGCTCAACTATTCGCTATTGTCCGCTGCCACTCCCAACTTTCACTTTGACTCTCACCACTCCCAACTTAACACTTTGTGTGTTGTCCCCCCGTCGTTAACCAGCCACTAACTTGGTTAGTTTTTTTTGCTTACGTGGCTATTTTATCCAACGTGGCGATGACATAGCAAGTTGATATGTGAGATAAAAAGTTTAAGCTTCATATTGAAACAATCACTAAACTATAGGGGCTTGTTTTACAAAATCCTTTACTTTATCACAAAAAGCCTAAATCCTATTCCACTTATTCAACAGCCGCAAACAAAAATCATCTACTCTCCTTTTATTCTTCGTTCTGTATCTCTCGCCGGAAACACCAAATCAGGGCATTCACATTGGCCGGCTTGAATCTGTTCTAAATCTTCCCCACAACAAGATAATTCAACGTTTGCAGACAAATCAAGGCATTCACATCGCTGGAAACACCAAATTAGGGACGATATGAATTTTGTACCGTATAAATACATCGTTTGCAGACAACACTTGCCTCATTTGGATAAATCAAGCATGTTGGTTGACTCTGAATTAGTCGAGTGTTCACCGTCTTTATGCGGTGCTATTCGGGTCACCGTCTTTATGCGGTGCTATTCCATGTCATCTTGCCACCTCATAAAAAATAGGACATGTCATAAAAATGGGCCACGTAAGAAAAAAAAAACTAACCAAGTTAGTGGCCGGTTAACGATGGGGTGACACAACACATTAAGTGTTAAGTTGGGAGTTGTGGGAGTCAAAGTGAAAGTTGAGAGTGGCAGTGGCCAATAGCCAATGGTTGAGGGTGATAAAATCTAATAACCCTATATATATATATATATAGAGACCTAGGATCCTGTGAAAAGGACATTTTTTGTGAGAAGTGTGAAAATGCATAAGAATTGACATGTAGGCATCATGTTTTAGGCTTGGGCACAATGCAATGAATTTTAGGCTTAAAACTTAAAACACTATGCCAAGAACGTTAAGTAGTGTGTTTTAAGTATTAAGTAGTGTGTTTTAGGCGTGTTTTAAATTTCACGCTCATAATAAGTTGCATTGTGTTTCAAATTGTTATGTTTGTGTTTTTCTTACCAAAACAACCCAAAACATCATGCCTAAGTTCAAAACACGATGCCTACATGTCAATTCCTATACCTTCTCACACTTCTTATGAAAAGGTCATTTTTACAGGAACCACACCATATATATATATATGATTAGGTTCAAGAGTGAACAACTTCTTGAGAGTGAACTAATCTTGGCCCTTGATCATTTTTTAGATTAAAAGGGTAAGATTGACATTAGCCAAGTATGTTTAATTAAAATCTCATAATTTTCTCATCTCTTAACACACACACTCTCTCTCTCTCTCTCTCTCTCATTTTTAGTTATTTCTCTATTATTTTAATATAAGAAATTGAAGGGATTTAAATTTTGGTGGACCATCATGGATTACGACATTATCATTCTACATCTTCAGCTCATATGTTGAAGTTGATTGATGAATATTGCAGGTATTCTTATCACTCAAGAAGATCATAAAGACAAAACTATTATTTTTTTAAAATGTTTGTTTGGAAATATTCTGTTATAACTTATTTAATTTCCAAGTATTCGTAGCACTTATTTCTTTATCCATAGATTTTGTTTTCATTTTAACTTGAATATTGTTTTTTCTTTTATTATCTGTATATAGAGATATGATAATATATTGTTTTTAACTTTTTATAATTTTCAATAAATATTGAAAAGTTTCTCTGAGATTGAAATTGTAATTACTTTTTAGCATTAACTTCTTTTTAATATGTGATGAAGTATTTATTTTTGGATATATGTCACTTGTTTCGTTTTCATTAATTTCATATTTTTTTATATAAATCTACTCGTGTACATGCATAATATACTATATGTTGTTAATATACACATATGTAACATTTTTTAATATAATACACAGATGTATAAAAGTCTGTACACATGTGTATAAACTAATAGATGTCACACCCCCAAAAATACTACCTACGGAAACCTTGCTAGGCGTGTGACATACCAGGATCTAGCCACTAATCACATTGAACTTATAACAAGATTTCAAATAAAGTTGCTATTTATTAATAAGAATGTTTCAAACATAAGTTTAATAAAATCCAACAAGATCAGCGGAAGCAATAAGTAAATCATTGTTTAAATGTTTCAAAAACCAAATGTATGAAAATCATTAAGCCTGTCATGCGTATCCAAGCAGTTCAACCCATGACCACTCCAACAATTCTAGAGAGCAAGTTCCATATCTAAGAATCTAACGACCTGTGAGCATGCAACAAGTGTATCAGACAACGCTGGTGAGTTCATAGTTTTATGAAAACGTTAATCGCCAAGTGTTTAGTTCAGGTTAATAATAATGTTGATAATAACTCGAGTACCGTACAAGATGGCGCCAGTTTGTTTGCCCATCCCCAATGCCCTCTATCTAAGCATTGGTCGTGATTAAGGTCATTAGTTCACGCCCGTCCTCTCAGGTACGGTGTGAGGTTGCCAAGCCTAATAGCGCTATCAACTAATACCCCGTTACCTCTCAGGTAACTATTCGGTAGAAGATGTGACTTAAGGTAATAGGAAATGAGTGTATTATCTAACATCCCAGATTTTACCCAGAAAAGACTTATTCCTCTCAGGAATACCCGTTTGATTGTCCCACCCACCGGGACGCATGCTCAAGAGAAATGAACTCACCTTAGTTTTGCTCGGTATGTTAAGTTACCCGTTCCAAGTTGGTCAACCAAACCCTACCGTGGTTACCAATAAAAATCAGTTTCATAATCCATTAAGTCACGTATTTTCACAGATTGCATTCATCACAAAGCTCACCGTATATCACATAGCAAGTATTCAGTTCTCATACAAGTCCACATCCCACGTGCATGTCACATAATAACATTTATCAGGTGAGTTGGCTGCTCAAACGAGCCAAATTAGGTTCCCCATTCCTAATTAATATTGTTAACATGCAACAAATATAGTTTTATAAACATAAAAATTCATCATCATATACATCATGAACTATTCGAAACCTTATGTTATATGGACACATTTGTATTTCAACTGTTCTGTTTGTTTGCTGTCACACCCCAACCGATGGCGGAAACATCGGGATGAGACGAAGTGTGTATAGATTGCTAGAGACTTCATAACACTATGTAACAATATTTAATTAAATTCAAATTTCATTGCATGTACTAAATTGTCATACAACATTCAAAATAGAAATAACAACATTGTTCAAATTTCAACATAATATCAAAAGATAAATAGATTAAAGGTGTGTATCTAGTCCACCCTAAACTTGTTTCATCATTCATCCATACTTCAACAATCAACCTGCAACATGTATTAAAATAGAGTTTCAATGCAAAAGCATGAGCGAGTATACAAGTTTAATTACATAGCATAATAGAATAAAAACTCAAGTCCAACATGATTCATAATATGTGATTACTAGTATGCAATTTTGGCGTACAATATGATCAAACCCTAGAATACAACGCATAAATAGCCTAATCCCAATAGTTTAGCGGGGTGGTAATGTTTAACTTAACGATACCCAAAAGTATAATGGGCGGGGCGTTAATCCTATAGCGCTATAATTGTTAAGGTGGGCGAGCAAAGTTAATGAGCATATAACGTTCCAAATCGTTCACATAGCATACGAGAATAACAAGTAAGTCACATTAGTTTCATGCTTGATCAAGGATTGAGTATGTTTAGTTTAAAAGTTGTTTGCATAATTATACACGTTGCATCCCAAAGTGTAAAGGGGAAAAAGGGATCGAGTATACTCACGGTGGTTGCAAGCTTTCCTACTTGAAATCCCGCGAGTGAGTTGGTGGATGGATTAGTTTGGAGCACCTAGTCCTTCTACACGAGGAAACATAGGTGTGTGAGTTTGGCGTTTAACGGAGGATTATAAATTTGGAGTTTAACATAACATAAAGTATAATATTAAAATAGTCATCTTTAACTTATAACACTTATATGACACTATGTAACCACTAGGGTTATATTGTATTTCATGGGTAGTACACCCATTAGAATCATATCAAGGTTTTAAAGTCTTAGATGATATTCTACTACTTTAACATATAAACACAAGTTCAACATTAAAGGTTTGAATAAGTATATATATATCTAGGTTACATTTTATTTAGTCCAATAATTCATGTAGGAGGTAGAAGATTAGGATCTTCATTTAGGCACCTCGAGTTATCATGGAAGTCATGTATGGGGAAGGAAGAACAAGCTTCCGTTTAGGAACCCCTTGAATGTTTACCACTTCACTTGATGTAAAAACAACCAAGGAGGGTCACGAACTAGGATTAGTACAATAATATAAACAACCTAACTAAAGAGAAATCATCAAATCATGTGAGGATTTTATGTTGGAACAACCCAAGTTGTTCCACAATCACTCTATATCAAGATCTAAGCTCGAACATGACTTGTGGGTAAAATACCCTAAACAAAACAGAGAATATTTGAGGTTTAACCTCTGATTTTATATGTCTCCAACATTTTTCTAACACTTAATCAACCATGGGGAGGGTTGTAAGCATTAGTACATAGTCTAGAGATGAGTTACACTCAAGCATGATAAGTATAAACAAGTTTTTGAATAACATAAAACAAAACAGAAAGTTTTGGACATATTTAGGGCAATTCCAGGTCTGATTTCTCCAAGGAGAAACCAAGGAATCGAACCCAAGGATTATCCAAATAAGTAGGAAGAAGAACCAAGTGATTTGGTTAAGAAATGAGCAAGTTACACTCACTTTAGTGCAAGAGTATGAATCTGCCAAAATCCTGAATTGCAAGAGATTTGAGAGTGAATTTGTGAAGTGTAATGAGTTGTGAAAGTGTAAAATGGGCTGAAGAAGGGTTGTATTTATAATGGAAGAGGTTAGGGATGATTGGAGGTGTTTAGAGGTGGATTAAAGGTGATTGGGTGAGGTTGGATGTTGGGATTTCGTGCAAAACGCGGGCTGCTGTGTTTTTTGTCCTCCCAGACACCTTTGCGCACCGTAAGGGTTCTTGCCTGCGGTGCGCAAGCCATGGTCAGAAGCACAAGAATTTTTATTTTATGTTTTATGAATTTGCAACTTGTTCCAATGCCACCAAATACGTATTTTATGATTAAATTAGTGTTCTTAGGCATATGTAACATGTTCTAAAGTATGCCCAAGTGTAAATTGAATATGATTAAGCATAAGTTTCGCATAAAATATAAATGTCACGTGTTTATTAGTTTAACATAAGTTCGCTAACATCCCAAATAAATACCAAATTGTTTCTTGATTTAAGCGTACAAGCATGCATAGAGTATGTATAACACAAGTTTAAATAATTGCAAAGTTTCATTCATGATTCAAGTCTTGGGTTTACAATGATTGCAAGGAACAACGGTTACAAGGATACAAAGTTCCTAAAAATAGAAATACGAACAAAACTTTCTATAAATGGAAAGTACAAAACAGCCGGGCGTTACATTTGCTCCCTTGCAGTATCTTCACGAAGAACCAGTTCTTCGTGGGATGCTCTCATGGCGAAGAACCATTCTTCGTTGAGAATGAGTATGACGAAGAACCCTAGTGGTTCGTCAAAAGCCAGTCAACGAAGAACCATGTTCTTCATCGAGTTATGTTCTTCGTGGGGGAGTCTTTCATCCCTGCCCTCAACAGACGGTTAAAATTCCCTAAATTTCAGCCGTAGAGGTTGAGCGATTTTTGAGAAGTCTTTAATAAATCTGTGATAGTACCCAGCGAGGTCAAGAAATTGTCGCACCTCCGAAGGGTTCTTCGGTGCCACCCAATTTCTGATAGCATCAATCTTAGCAGGATCCACGTGTATCCCCGTTTCATTAACAATGTGGCCAAGGAAGTGTACTTCTCGAATCCAGAAGTCACACTTAGAGAATTTCACGTAGAGTTGATCCTTCCTCAGGAGCTCCAAGATAAGACACAAGTGTCGCTCGTGGTCCTCCTTGCTCTTAGAATAGATCAAAATGTCATTGATAAAGACAATGACGAAGTCGTCAATATACGGTTTGCACACACGATTCATGAGGTCCATGAAAACCGCTGGTGCGTTTGTCAACCCGAATGGCATAACCAGAAACTCATAATGGCCATATCGCGTTTGAAAAGCTATTTTTGGAACATCCTCCTCTCGGACTCTCATCTGATGATAGCCCGATCTTACGTCGATTTTTTAGTAGAAGCTTGACCCTTGCAGCTGGTCAAACAGATCATCAATGCGAGGTAAAGGATAATGGTTCTTGACTATCAATTTGTTAAGCTCACGGTAATCTATACACATACGAAAAGACCCGTCTTTCTTCTTCACAAATAGGATCGGGGCTCCCCAAGGCGAAGAACTGGGCCAGATAAAGCCTCTATCTAACAGTTCTTGGAGTTGATTTGACAGTTCTTGCAACTCTCCTGGTGCAAGACGATAAGGAGCACGGGCAATCGGGGCTGCTCCTGGCCTAAGATCAATCTGAAATTCCACATGATGGTGTGGAGGTAAACCAGGAAGTTCTTTAGTAAATACATTGGAAAACTCACGAACAACTGGCAGGTCTTCAATTTTCCTTTCTTCAGGCTGAGTATCAGTAACAAGTGCTAAAATAGCAGGATAGCCCTTTCGTAGACACTTCTGGGCTTTCATGGCTGAGATGATGCCAACCATTGCACCACCACGATGACCTTGAACCGACAGAGATTCTCCACTGAGGAGAGGGATACGTACGATTTTCTCTTTACAAAGGATTTCTGCTTGGTGCTTAGACAACCAGTCCATTCCAACGACTACATCGAAGCTTCCAATAGTGATGGGAAGTAGGTCAATGTCGAACACTTGACCCATACGTGAAGCTTCAATCGATTTGCCATCAGCTAATTCTAATACGTGTTTGTTTACAAGAGGTGTAGGAGTCAACCCTAACTGACGACTGAACCCCAAAGACACAAAACTCCAATCGGCACCAGCGTCGAATAAAACAGAAGCAAAATGATCGTTCATGGAAAACGTACCAGTCACAACGTTACCATCATTCCTAGCTTCCCCAGCACCAATGGTAAACACTCAACACGCGCACCATTACCACCATTGTTTCCGTTGTTGTTTTTACCAGTGTTGTTGTTATTACCAGCATTCTGATTCCGTTGAGGGCAATCCCGCCTAAAATGTCCCTCGTCTCCACACTGGAAGCATCCCTTACGATTACCATGGTTCTGTTGAGGCTGCTGCCATTCCTGCTGTTGTGGCTGCTGTTGCTGTGGAGGTTGCTGTTGCTGCTGTTTTGGGAATGGGCCCTGCAATCTCTAGCCATATGGCCCACCTTGTTGCACATGTGACAGATCCGGGTACACGGCCCATGATGGTGGTAGTTGCACTTGTTACATTTTGGTTGTTTCCCTGCATAAGAACCTTGGTTCGAGTTGTTGCTTTGATTCTGATTTACAGAAGATGACTGGCTAAAACTGCGGTTGCTACTGTTGTCACGCTTCTTCTGTGACTGATTCGAGTTGGACACCTTGTCCGTATCATTCCACTTTCGTTTGTTATCCGTAGCAGGAGTAGTAGTTGTAGTAGTAGCAGCAGTAGCAGAAATACGTGGTGGTAGCGAGCCACGCTCCACCTCCTGATCGGTGATCTTCTGAGCTAGGCGAATGATTCGAGGCAAGTTGTCAAGATTCACCGTAGTGACCAAACCCTTGACCTGTGGTGCTAAACCATTGATGTACAACTCAATCCTACGGTGGGGTGGTCGTGATAAGTTAGGACACATATTCGCGTGCTCATGAGACCGTTTCGTGTACGCTTCGATCTCGGACCCTGCCATCTTCAAATTGTAGTACCCATTCTCCAGCTTTTGGATCTCCTCACGAGGACAGTACTCTTCTCTCATCAGTTCTTTAAAATCCTCCCAAGTAGTTGCATTTGCCATTTCAATACCCAGCATTTGGACCTGGGCATTCCACCAAGTCAGGGCACCATCCTCAAGTGTGCCCGTAACTTACTTCACTCTGTCCCCAGCAGGACAGTTACACATGCGAAAACCGACTCTGCTTTCTCAAACCAACGAAGTAGTCCCACAGCTCCTTCAGTCCCACTGAACGTCTGTGGCTTACAATCCATGAACGTCTTAAACGTGCAAACACGCGGATTGTTCTGATTCTGATTCATAGGTTGACCTGAGGACGAAAAAATACAGCACACGAGTAAGGGTCGAGTACGCGACACAAGGATAAAGAGTATTTGACCCATATCGTACCAGCCTGCTGAGCCGCTAGGGCTTCAGCCACACGAGTATTGATCAAGTCGGTTAATTCAGCCTAGGACATAACAATGTTGCCACGTCCACCGCTGCGGCCTCCACCACATCCACCATTTCGTCCGTTCATGATTCTATATATAAAAAGTGGAAAAGGTTAGAAGTCGGGATAGAGTAGGAGTCAAACATCACTATGACTTCTACAGATTACTAAGTTCTATCATTACGTCAGACAACAGAGCAGAACCCCTTTCACACTCGTTAAGCCTCACTGGGACTCACATGCACCCCACATTATTATTATGTGTGCACCCATAATAACAATGCGATTTGCTTGTTTATCTCCGCTCCTCCCAACTCGTGCTAAAAGGTTCCTCAAATTTGAGTAGCAAGACAAAAGACACCACAACATAAATCATGAAGGTTTAGGGAAGTGTCACACTATCAATCACATAACGTAGGCTAGTAATACAGGAACTCATACTGTAGTGCTAAGTGTGCATTCACATGCAATGTCATACATAAGTGTACACTAGATATGCTGCGCAATAAGTAATCGAGAGACGAACCTTGCAATCTGGAGCTGAGCATCATGGTCGATTTCAAAATTGTTTGGTTATAGTCTGGTTTTATAAAAGCGTTTTAAAACCTAGTTCACTATAACCAGTGGCTCTGATACCAAACTGTCACACCTCCAAAAATACCACCAGCGGAAACCTCGCTAGGCGTGTGACGTACCAGGATCTAGCGACTAATCACATTGAATTCATAACAAGATTTCAAATAAAGTTGCTATTTATTAATCAGAATGTTTCAAACATAAGTTTAATAAAATCCAACAAGATTAGCGGAAGCAATAAGTAAATCATTATTTAAATGTTTCAAAAACCAAATGTATGAAAATCAGTAAGCCTGTCATGCGTATCCAAGCAGTTCGACCCATAACCACTCCAGCAATTCCAGACAACAAGTTCCATATCCAAGAATCTAACGACCTGCGAGCATGCAACAAGTGTATCAGACAACGCTGGTGAGTTCATAGTTTTACGAAAACGTTAATCGCCTAGTGTTTAGTTCAGTTTAATAATAATGTTGATAATAACTTGAGTACCGTACAAGATGGCGTAAATTTGTTTGCCCGTCCCCAATGCCCCCTATCTAAGCATTGGTTGTGATTAAGGTCATTAGTTCACGCCCGTCCTCTCAGGTACGGTGTGAGGTTGCCAAGCCTAATAGAGCTATCAACTAATACCCCGTTACCTCTCAGGTAACTATTCGGTAGAAGATGGGACTTAAGGTGATAGGAAATGAGTGTATTATCTAACATCTCAGTTTTTACCCAGAAAAGACTTATTCCTCTCAGGGATACCCGTTTGATTGTCCCACCCACTAAGGGAGCTTAGAAAGACTCCAGATATGCTATAAAAGTTAAGTCCTTTATGCGACAAAGAGTACTTCCAGCATTTTAACAAATCTCGAGGTCGAGATTTCTTTTAAGGGGGTGAGGATGTAACACCCCGAAAATTTACGTCCTATAATGTATTGACACGTGTCATAAGTTTTGAACGCGTGCAAGAATGTTCTAGAAGGACTAAAGTTGACAAACATAGAAACTATGTGAATTTGAGGGTTCAAAATGTCAACAATGAATAAATATACTTTACAATAACCCTACATGATGTTTATAACCTTAAACGAATAGATCATGGATCATACGAAGCGAATTGTGAAAGAAAGTGAGAGATTACAAACTACAGGGGTTAAATGTGCCAACATGTTTAAGTTATACCTCTGAGTGACCTTTTGACAAACCCGAAGCTTTGTAAGGATTAATTATGCTCACTAGAATGTACCACAAAAATTTCATGAAGTTTCGTTATCGTATGAGCAAGTTGTGATAAAATTCGTGTGCAAGGGTTAGAACCGTCAACATTGAAATTTAGGGCTTTTCGGGTGATCACAAAGTTACCCGAGGACTTGACAAAGTGGGTATAAGTATTAAAGCCCCTATATATAAATATCAAAGCCTTAAAATTCAAGAAACCATGTGAAAGTGACATTTCGGGGGACCAGGGGCCAAATATGCAATAAAAGGAAACTTGTTACCTGATCAGAAGGGAATGCGGCCCGCTTTGGATATCTTAAAACATGATGCGGGCCGCTTGAGACCTGCAGAAGCAGAAAATCATGGCAGGTGGCTGTTGGTGCCATCTAACCGACTTAAATCCTAGTTTTTCGAATCTATGGGCTTGCTAAAGTGGTTTTTAGCTACTAGAGGGCATGTGGACTGATCTTAAATCATGCTAGACCTTGTTGGCATCAAATTAGAAAGATCAAAAGTTCATAAATATCACAAAGTTTCAACATTCATGCACAATTCAACTTCTGGACATTTTCAAGAGCTCAAGACCTGATACAAGCATTTCAAATCATCCATTAGACAAGTGTAAGTGCCTTTGATCCTTCTAAATTCATTTATGCTTAGTTTATAGCCTAGAAATCAAACCGTCGTAACTACGGTTTGACTTTCCGATAAATCACAATCGGTCCAGAGTTTAGTCGAATCAAAAGTTGTTATAAGTTGGTATTTATATGGGTAATAAACCCCTAAAAGGTCACCCACTGATTCCAATCTTAACCATGTCGTTTGTCGAGTCAAAGGTTGTCCGAAAAAGTCAACAGAAACATTAATCGCATATTTAATGATACGGAAGGCGTGTAACCTGTTTTATCAGCCATACAACTTGAAAATAAGTATAATAACTTGTCTAAGCTTATTTGATTCGACAACTTTATGTTTAGAACCGATTCGGAACCGAGAGACGCAAAAGTTTGACTTTTGCTTTGACCTCAGTTCTGACCTGATTTATATAGATTTAGACATGCCTTAAAGTTCCATTAGGACCTAGTTGCATGTGTGTATAAGCCTCTGCGTTTATACCACTCGAATCCCAAATCGTCCGATGTTTCCGTTAAACGCCTAAATATTGACCGTAATGCCCTTATGAGCATAAAACGAGATTTTTGGAAATATGAAAGTAAAATAATCTTAGTTACTGATTATTAGACATGTCTGTAAATTTTCACATCAAGCGGAGGTCCAGATTAGGAGTTATGCTTAATGACGTAATTATAGCGATTCTTAGTAATTAAATGACGTCATTAGCGTAACGCCTATCTAAAACCCATTTTTGACACCAAACCTTTTACCCACTGATGTGATATAATATTTTGGGATTTTTGAAGATTTTTAATTATTTTTAAACTGATCATAAGCTAGGTTAATCGCCTCGATTCGGTTAATACCAAAAATACCCTTTTCGGCCATAAAATGAGTTTTACAAATCCTTTTAATGCCAATCCAATTGCTACTGATTTTAAATATTAAATGGAGTGTTTTGAACCTGTTTAACTGATTAGGAAACTCAGAATCCTATTTTAACCCGTACGTCGCTTAAAACTACTTTATACGCGTATTATACGCATAGTTAGGGTTTAAAACTATTTTGGCATATAAGACTTATAACCAAATGTTATAACCTGTTAAAATAATTTATTTTACTGATTTATTCAGACCCGGATCATAGAAGATTAATTGATCCCTTTTATAATCTTTAAAATGACCAAAATACCCCTAAGGGGATTAATATAAAATTAAACTCGTTTTGGGCATAACGGAAGGTATCCTACTGATATCACAACATACTTAAGGCATGTTAACTTAGGAAACCTGTTTAGGACTCTTATGGTTACCCGTTACGCTTCATACGCGTTAGGTTCGGTTTATGTAACTAGTTTACATAAATTAGCCGAAACGGGTCAAACCTTATCAGTTTTATCTCAAAATCCAGAATGTGTATCATATACCCATATTAAGCAAGTCTTCAAACTTGTCGGGTCTAAATCACATTCTATCCGGTCTTCGCTTAATCGTGCGTACGAACCGTATCTTTCTGTAAGACTAACCGGTCTAAGCTTAAGCTTAATTAAAGACCCGTTAGCATTCTAATTAGTTATTTATACCATCATTCCAGACTAGAGCTTTCCGGTAAATTGTACCTACGCTTGCTTAAGTGAATACGGCTGAGTTATAAATTTATGCTATTTAAGACAGGAGCTAGCTCAGGTAAATACTCTTAACTTATTTTCCCTATTACGGGCTTGGGATACGGTATATATAAATATCGCATGTTCAGGTATGGGATTCAAAGACCAATGAGTCGGGAAATCCAAATAACCTGTTTTAATTCGTATTGCTTGACTGAAACATTGGGGATTAATGCGACCGTGTCCTGGATATCCTTGACTCATGATTTGCAATGGCCACGACCTAAGCACGGGGTGTAGGCATACACCTGACAGATGCCATATGTTTATACCAATATGGAATTCCCAATAGGGGAATAGTGGTGTGTCGGTTAATCATGAACCGGCATAGTTTCGGGCCCTACATGTAGAGCAAGTTATGTAAAACTGATAACATGAAATATAGTTTGTCTCAAGTATAAAATATTAATTTTGCCTTGTGCATTCTAATCAAAGTGTCGAAACATTTACGTGTCTTGTGCACCTAACAAATTTTCATAAACATTTTCAAATGAGTCGGTTGAGTGTATTTACCAGTGAAAACTGACGTATTTTCAAAAGTCTAAGTGGCAGGTACAAGTACGTAATAGGCTGGAAGCGGCTCAGGACGTTAATAAGGAATCTTGCAAGTTCTAGGCGTCTAAAGTCTGTTGAACAATGTTTACGTTTTATGATCCGCCTGTGGATCCTTTACCTTCCGTTGTAATACTTGGATATTACTTTATATTCGGATTGTATATATTTATCTTTTGCTTCCGCTGTGCATTTATATATTGTGTTGTTTGACTATGATGTTGCCAACCACGTCACGTTACTCCCCTACCGGGCCCACCGGTAATACGTGGAAAATTGGGGTGTGACAAAGTTTGACAGTTTTCCAATCAGATTAAACGACACTTTCTAACCATGATCATGCATTCTAATTATAAATAATCATCAACCATTCAAATCCATTCGAAACATAACAGTTCCCTCTCATCATACAAATCATAAACTAATGAACTTATCATGTGAATCATTATACTAATCGAACAAATCATCAGTTTGTTAATCCGAAGTTTCTAATCACTAAGTCCAACATAGTTTGATACCATAATCAGTCACATATTCTAGATTTACGATCTTATAGATGAAACCCTAGTTTTACATAAAGTCACAACATCAAGATTTTAGCAACTAACAATTATAGACACTAACCATGATACAGAAGTGATTAGTTTGTTCGAGATGAAGGGCTTCGAGACCCAAAACTACCGTCGCACAGGGAGGAGAAGGAGAGAGAACTTTAGGGTTTGATGTTTAAGTTTTGCAGGTTACGAAAGGTTATGCAAACAAAATAACAGTCGGGCCCATTTTGGGCCCGAATGGACCTGGGCTGAGAGCCCCCTTGGCGAAAAACCTTCTTGGTGAAGAACCTTCTTCGTCAAGGAGTGCTTGTGACGAAGAACCCCAGTTCTTCGTCAAAGACAGTCAACGAAGAACCAGTTCTTCGTCGACTTGAGTGTGGTGTGCGGCCCAAAGTTAAGAAACATGAACACGTTATGTCTAAACATTAAACAACTCCTAAGTTTTCATGCAACAACCAAACATAACAATACTCTAATCATTCATATATCATGCACATGTTACAACGTAAAGCGAATTGTGAAAACAGGATTGTGAAACAAGTGATGCGTAGAGGAAGGACCTTGAGATCTCGTGTTGTCATAACAGATGTGTATCTAGTATAAACTAATAGTTAGCGAGACTATACATATGTGTATAAACTAACAGCTGTATATCTTGTATAAACTGATAGTTAGCGAGACTGTACACATGTGTATAAACTAACTTTTTACATATATGTCATAAGTTATTACACATATATATAATTTGACTATTACACATATGTAAAGTACTCTTAACATGTATGTAATCATAAAAATATATATAATAAATGATAAAAGTGTCCAAAATATAAAAATATATTTATAAAATGATTGTTCATTAGAAGTTCTGAAAGTTTTGGAATTATTTAGAGTTCTGCAAAATATATATTATCAATTTTCAAAAAAACAAAAAACAAATAAATAGTAACATATAAAAATATAGATAAAGAGAAAAAAAATCCATTTTAAAAGTGTCTTTCTTATAGTTTTTAAGTATCTATTAAGTTTTTTGAAAAGAAAATATTTTAGAATGAAAAACTAAAAACATAAATAAAAATCTCCCTTATTTTAAATGTGAAGGTGGTTATGCGTATGTATTCACACACATTCTATATACAAATAAAGATCAGATTAAACAAGAAAACCCAAAACACGAAAAGGTGTTATAAGAAGTTTGGACCGTGAATCAACAACTCAAATGAATGGTTAAAATGAGTGTATGTGATTTCCGTAGATGTTAGTTATGGATGAGACGGGTGGTAACCAAAGGAATTGGTGTCATTGCTGACAAAGTAAAATAACTGATATACAATGATGACAAAAGAATTTAGTTCCATTTTTTCAAAAGCAAATTAATAAAATTAGCCGAACGCATTGCCCTTGGGTGCAGTTGTTCCATGTCATATCCCGTCCCACTTTATATATATGGTTTTTACTATTCCATACTTTTTTAACGACAAACAACAACATTTTATTCATCACCGAACTTTTGGACAATACAATGGTTAGTAAGCTACTAAGCCAACCACCTTTACATCATCGCCTAGAACGTAATAAATTACATACAATCGAAAACAATATATTGATTAGTTATCTCTCCAATTCAAACCTCACCCATTTTTCTCATTCTATGTTTATCCGTTTTGCCCGAAATTTTACTCACATGAAGGAAATTGCTTAGATCTCTCCGAAGATTGCTTTTAAGTTTATTCGTTTTCCACCAAAGATGTGCTCGTTACTTGCTTTCCAAATCTCCAAACAGGTTGCCAAAAAAAATATTTGTATACATTTTTTCTTATGCTTATCAACCGTCTCGTTCTTGTGAAAGTTCAACAGGTCCTTTGTGCTAGTCGCATGAATCTGCTGTAGTCTACACCATGTGCTTATCCTTTGCCATATTTGCACAACCACATAACATCCTGTAAAAAGATGACCGGCGTCCTCCTCTTGATCATTACACATTTTACATATTGATGTGCCCGATAAATATGTTACTCTTTCATAGTTTCTAACCGATCCTGAACTGCTTGCCACACAAATATGTTACTCTTTTTTAGAACCAACTTGACCCATACAAGTGGATAAAACGGGATAGCGTACCTGTTTAGTAACGCTCGAGATGATGCTACCGAAAATGTATCGTCTTTTGCTGCTGCCCAACTCCATTTATCTGCCCGATGATCATCCAAACCGGTGTTCTAAATAATATTCAAAAGCTGCTGCAGTTACTATTCCATACTTGGTATTATATTTAAACCACTATATGCCTTTCGTAATGCAGTTTTAGATAGATATGTCCGTACTCGAATGAATTTTAGTGAGGTAGTGTGAGTGTTGCTTTTTTTAATTTATCTTTCTAATTATTATGTGAACATCCATATATATAATTTGCTGACACCCAAACTGCACTACGATGTTGACAATGTACATGAGTACCTTGTTTGCTTTGTAAGTGGACACACTGTGTAAATTTGGATTTAATTTATTTTATAAAAACAAATGTTTATGGTCACATATATTAACGCTAGCTAGGAGAATTTTTGTATGTAGCGAAGTAAATGTGAGTAGTTTCTTCTATAAAACAATCCAACTTTATCCCAACATGAGACCATAAGCTAAAAAGATAAAATAAAGTAATTAAATATTCTGGAAATAATACAAGTATATTTAATATTTCTAAGAGACATGATTACCCAAAAGAAAAACTTAAAAACTCAACTTTGTCACTGGCAATATATGGTCCCTCCATTCTTTTTCCTTTTCCTTTTGTGTTTGTTACAGTTATAAGTTGATCACAAGATCATAAATATTAAAATAATTAAAAAAAACATTATAAACGAGGAAGGAATAGATTTTAAAAGTTAATCAATAATTTTTTACTTCTTAGGCTCATCATGCTATAATGATCATCTATATAGTTAGTGGCCTTCAATAGTGGGAATCCGTACAAGTCCATTTAAGAAACCTGCGTTAGTTAGATGATTTTTCAAATGCAATAATATACACGCACCCCTATAATTTATTTTCACATCCCCTAGTGTATACGGGCCGTATAAAGTTATACGGTCCGTATAGAATGTTTTTGTACAGAAATAAATGCTGTGGAATCTTTTTTTTTTACATGTATACGGGTCGTATAACATTATACGATCCGTATACATATGTATACGAGCAATATAATGTTATACGGCCAAATGTGTTTATTTTTAGATGTTTGATCAGGTTTTTGGGTTTTAAGATCTAATGTTATACGGCCCGTTTATATTTTTTTAAATTTTTTATTTTTTGTGTAAAACTGAACAACCGTTTAATAAATTTTAGTAATTCTTTAAATAACGTTTTCAGTATCCGGAGTTTGTTGGTTTGTTTGTATCTAGGGTTCAGAATGGTTGAATATTGTGATTAGAACACTGTACACTTCATGTAAACACAGTGGCTTTGTGATGCAAGGATCCTCGAATGCGGTATGTACGTTAAGTACGGATCCTACAATTGCATTTGGAACAAGAAGTCCAACAATTCGTTCATTATCTGTTGTTGTCTCAATGCACACAGCACGCAGTCGTTGATGGGCTTTGCGGGTCTGTTCGTAGCTAGGGTTCAGAATGCTTGAATATGGTGATATTAGAAAAGGAAAAACACTACCATAGGTGAACTCTCTTGAAGAAATCGCAGGCTGATACATAAACCCTATATGATTCCCCCCATGTTGTATGACACATTCATTTATTTTCAATTTTTATTTACTTCATACCCCACCACGTTATCTAAAGACTTACTAATATTTATAAAACGGTTGTTCGGTTTTACACCCGATGATCGTCTGTTAACTACCGGATGGAGCACTTTCGTGATCTAATCATATCAAGTATTCACTACATGGAGCAGATAACGGTTTGTTGGGTTGTTTGTAGCTAGGGTTCAGAATGGTTGAATATGGTAATATTAGAACACTGTACATTCCATTTAAACACAATGGCTTTGTGATGGAACCATATATTCGTGTGTTGCAGTTTGGAAAGATGACCGAATACATATTTTATATTGAAATTTGTGAGCCTTCAAATTATTCTCACACAATTCCTAACAACTGTCCATGTGAAAGTTGGGGTTTGTTGGGTTGTTTGTAGCAAGGGTTCAGAATGCTTGAAGCATTGATTTAGTTTCTGTTTGGCACCTTCAATCTTCGTTGCATAATTCATTTAGTTTCTGTTTGGCACCTTTAATCTCCGTTGGATAATTCATTTAGTTTCTGTTTGGCACCTTTAATCTCCGTTGCATAATTCATTTAGTTTCTGTTTGGCACCTTCTCCATCCATGTATGTTGCAAGTTAAATCCACAATCAATGTATAGAGCTGCAGCAACAGATTCAACAATATCGTTGATCTGGAATTGGAGAACCGTTGTGTCTAATCATCATATCAACTATTCAGTATAAGTTTTTAGATGGTGTTTGTAAGGTTTGTAACAACTTTCCTGCTAATTATTCTCAGACAATTCCTAATAACTGTCCCTGTGAAAGTTAGGGTTTGTTGGGTTGTTTTTAGCTAGGGTTCAGAATGCTTAAAGCATATTATATAACTTTTTAGATGGTGGTTGTAAGGTTTAATTACCCTGTGTAACTTAGATTGACATCTATATATGGAATGAGATTCTTCGAGAACTAGTAAAGGAGAAAATACGGAACGAGATTCTTCAAGAACTAGAAAAGAAGAAAATACGGAACGATATTCTTCGAGAACTATAAAAGAAGAAAATACGAAACGAGATTCTTCGAGAACTAGCAAAAGGAGAAAATACAGAACGAGATTCTTCCATTAATTAGTCAGCAGTCATTACTTCTTAATGATGAGCAGTTGGTCGATAACATGATATATAAAATGCGGAAATGTTGAAGTGTAAGAATGAGTATGAAGATAAGTTAAAGATAAGTCAAGAACAAAGAAGAACACTTGAAGAAAAAGCAAGAACTTGGAAGTATTACCTGTTTTGCAGCTGGATCTTGTTTGTTGTCTATGTATTTGTATTCAGTCAATGAACATGCTGTTGTAGACTATGTTTTGTAGCTACGGCAATGTCACACCCCGATATTTTCACGTATTACCGGTGGGCCCGGTGGGGAGTATTGTGACGTAGTTGATATCATCATAGTCAAATAATCACAGTTCAATGCACAGCGGAAGTATAAAGTAAATATATTACAAACAGATTCAAAAGTAACATCAAATATTACAAACGGATTGTAAGATGGATCCACAGGCGGATCTAAAAACAGAAATATAAACACTGTTCAACAGACTTTAGACGTTTAGAACTTGCAAGATTCCTTATTAACGCCCTGAGCTCCCAGCCAATTACGTACAGTACCTGTCACTTAATCTTTTTGGAAAATACGTCAGTTTACACTGGTAAATACAATTAACTGACTCTTTTGAAAACATTTATGAAAATTGATTTAAATGCACAAGGCACAAATATCCTTTTATAACTTGGGAAAATTATATAAAAATAATCTTGTATAGAGATTTATATGTTCGTTATACATTCAGGACCCGATATAGAAACCGAGTCAAGATTAACAGACACACCACAAGTATAGGCCCACAAGAGAGTGAGATACCGTTTTTCCTACGCGACAGCCAGGTGTATGCCTACACCCCGTGCTTAAGACGTGGCCATTTCTTAATAAATGATGCCAAGGATATCCGGGACATGGTCATTAACCCCCAAAGGCTTTGTTTCAAACAAGACAGATTAAAACGGGTTACCTCAATAATTTAACCACTAATCGATTAATCATTCAATACCCGACCAAGCGGTATTATTATAATACCGTATCCCAAGCCCGTATAGGGAAAATAAGTTAAAAGTATTTACCTGAGCTAAAATGTAATTTTTTTTCGCAGCCGTATATTCAAATCAGCAAGCACAAGTACTTCTACTGGGGCTCTCAATCTGGAACGAAGGTTTTATTAACCTATTAGATTCCTAACGGGTCTTATTTAAGTTGTAACTTAGACCGGTTAGTTTTAAGGAAAGGTTTACGGTTCAAAACGCAAGATTAAGCGAAGACCGGATTAGAATGTGATTTAGACCCGACAAGTTTGGAGACTTGGATAATATGGGTAAACTAAACACACTCTGAATTTGAAGTGAAAATGATAAGGTTTGACCCGTTTCGGTTAATTCATGTAAACTAGTTACATAAACCATATCGAACGCCTAAGATGCATAACGAATAACCAAATGAGTCATGAACATGTTTCACAAGTTAATATGCCTTAAATATGTTGTGATATCAGTAGGATACCTTCCATTATGCCCAAAACAAATTTAAAATCAATTTAAGCCCCGTAGGGGTATTTTGGTCATTTTATAGTTTATAAAAGAGGTTAAATAGCAACCTGAGGTTCTGGTCTAAAATAATCAGTAGAAATATTTATTTTAATAAGTCATATCAGTAAGATAGCGTATACACGTGAAATTTATCATTTATGGCCAAACTATGCACCGTAGGGGCATTTTGGTCATTTCACATATGTTAAAAGAGCCAATTTTGGAAATCTGAGTTCAAAAATTTTAATTACTGTTTAAATATAAAAATTTATTCATAACATCAGTAGGTATCAAGCTTTAGGTGCCTAATTTGATTTTAAACCATACTATGCGCCTAAATCGCATAAAAGTCGGTATTTGACGATATTCGGTTTAAATACGGAAATCTGAGATTTTGACCAGCCTTTATAGTTTAAAATAACTTATTTATCATATAAAATCAGTAGAAAAAGGTTTGACATGTAAAGGATGTATAAAACTCATTTTATTAGCAAAAAGGGCGTTATTGTCAATTACCGAGCCTATGCGAGAACTCTATGTTATGATCATTTTAAAATTTAATAAAAATTTCCAGAAATCCCAAAATATTATATTACATCAGTCGGTAAAAGATTTGATGTCAAAATTTGAGTTTAAATAGGATTTATATCAAATATGCCGCTTAATTAATAAAAAGGCCTTCATTTACGATATTGAGCATAACTCTCATTTTAGACCATAAACTGATGTCAAACTTTTAGGACATACTTAAATATCATTAATAAAGGTTTTTGTCCTCTCACATTTTCAAAAATCTCTTTTTACATCAAAAGGGCATAATGGTCAACTTTTAAGCAATTAACGGAAACATGCAATGAACTAGGATTTCAAAGGAACCAAGTTGTATAACCTTGGAGGGTTATACTAACATATAATACGGTCCTAAAGGAATCCTAAGGAATATTTAAACTAAGCTAAATCGGGTCAAAACTGATAGTTAAAGCAAAAGTCTACTTTTGCGACTTTCGGTTCCGAACCGAGCCTAAACTCAGAATTGTCGGGTTGAACATGCCTAGACATGTTCAATTAGTATTTACCAAGTTATTAAAGTGACAAAACTGATTTTATTGCCTTTACATCATTAGTTATGAATTTTATTTAAAAACCGACTCGTTTGACTTTTATTTTAATTACTTTGACCTGACAATTAACTAAGCAAACGTGGTAATTAGGAGGTGCCCTTTTGTGGGTTTAATACCTACCTAATTACGATCACATAGCCATGTTCGTTGCGAACAATGGCTCGACCGTTTAAAAGTCAAAGCATTTATCGCAAACGCTTGACTTTTCGGCTTTTAAGCCAAATAAAAATAACTAGCCATAAGAGGGCACTTACAAGGGGTCCAAGCAATGATGATATTGATCTAGAATACTCAGGTATGAAGCATAAAGCTTCAACTTAGAGCAATTTAGATCAAGTGTGAGAAATGAGAGCAAAACTAGTGGGTATTTATAGGATTTCAAGAACCGTTAGGATCGTTCCTCGATAATTGAGCCTCGATCTGGACCTTACACATAAGGCACATGGTTTTGGAGTACTAGGGGTGTCCAAAACCATCACACGGAATTGAGAAAAGTTACACTTAGGCCCCTAAAATTCAACCTGGGTGCAAAAATGAAGTTTCTGCCCAGATGAGGCCGTGGCGTCACGCCACGACAAAACCCTATAGTGGTGGCGCAGCACCACCACCTACCAGGGACCAGCAACTTTGCTAAAATGTCAGGTTTGGTCCCTGCAACACCTTTGAGCCATTTTTGATGCGTTTAAACCCCGTTAACCCCATTTCAAGGCTCTAAAATGAAGTTAAAGTATAGGGAACATGAAATATGCTCAAAAACATCTCAGATGTCGGTTCGTTTGGCCGTACGGTTGCGTTGTTCGGTTAATTACGACGAAACAGGAACGGATGCGAAAAACGATCCAAATTACACGACGAATGAAATTTTATCATGCCAATCACTGAAACAAAATATTTTAATGATTGCATAAATTTTTGGATGTCCGGATATATTCAGAACGTAAGATATGCGCGAAAATGCAAACTTATGCACTTTTTGACTCTTTTAGTCCCTGTTGATCAAATAAGTTTATTTTTGCGCACCAAATACCTCTAAGCCTATTTCTAGGATATGTAAAGGATATTTAGGGCATGTTAAACTTATGATCATATTCTGGAAGGTTCGATACCATACGAATCGGCAGACTTTTGCAGTTTAACGCAATTAGTCCCTCTAATGCACAAACTTGCGCATACCATCGTTTAATAGCATCAAAGCCTTATCTAATCCATATTAGGCATTCTGGAGAGTATTATTAATGGTAGGTGCAAGTAGGGCAGAGAGGATGAAAACCAGTATACGCACGCTTAGCAGGTGGTGCGTTGGTGACAGGAGCTTGGCGATTCTGATTCGGGTTGGGTTGTACGGGAACAGAGTTGAGAGGAGCGGCAGTAGTAGCATAGTTCTTGTTGTTGTTACCCTTGCGCTTACGATTCTGGCATGAAGATTTTGAACCTTAAGATGCTGCGGTTTCGGTAGCGGGAGTAGCGGCAACCTGGTTGAGATTCTTGGTTGAAGCCTTGAAATAACCAGCCAAAACTCGCTTATCATTGATCTCAGCGTCTAGTTGGTAAGTCTCCTCGATGGTAGTTGGTTTAGCTGCCTGAACAAAATCAGCTACATAGTCTGGAAGAGCTCGGATATATTTCTTGATCGTCATATCAGGTATTGCCACCTGACTAGGAAAGATGATACTGAGTTGCTTGAAGCGAGTGGTTAGACCAGCGTTATCACCACCGTCTTGTTTGATACCCCAGAACTCGTTTTCCAGCTTCTAGAGTTCATGCAGGGGACAGAATTCTTTCAACATGACTTCCTTCAGTTCCTCCCATGACAGACCATAAGCTGAGTCATTTCCGCGCATGTTGCGCTCTGCAGTCCACCAATCCAGTGCCCTGGACTGAAAAACTCCGGTAGCATTAACAGTGCGGAGTTTGTCTGGGCATCCTCTTTGACGAAGGGTGATTTCGATGGAATCAAACCACTGAAACATAGCATTGGGACCATCTTCACCCGTGAAGTCTTTAGGACCATAAGCTTTGAATTGCTTAAAGCTAAAAGGAGTCTTGGGTGTGTCGCTCTTTGACTCAACAAACGATTTGCTGTTGACCTCGTTGATCTCACTAACGATCTGAGGTATGACTTTAGCCATTTCCTTGGCGACGAGAGAAGCGATATGCTTGTCATCTCTGCTCCTTTGAGCATTTTGACGACTGTGAGAGCCAAGGGAAGACATTGTCTACAGCAGACATCGTCATATGTCTTATACAAGATTTGATTATATCGGGTTTTCATAATAGTTTAGCGTTTAACCAATCATACTTACTATTATTATTACTAGGTAAAGCACATGAACACGTAGGCACATAACGCATAGGCACGTAAGCACATAAGCCACATAAGCACATAGGAGCACATAGTCCATGTATGCACGTATTCACCTATATATTTTGCACGTATTCACCTATCCTTCAAAGCTGTGATGCGTGTTCGAGAGTTGTAAGCGACGGCGAGTAGCGTAAGCGAGTAGTATAAGCATACATCAGCAAGTACTGCCTCGACTGAGAGTTCTTAGTTTGTCTGCGATTAGTTAGTGTTTTGGATTGCGAAGGGCTGTGCGAGTTGTGCGTGTTTAGTAAAGCGACGAGCGAAGAGTGTGAGTTTCCAAAATCGAAACATATAAACACATAAGATACATAAAATCGATAATCCATGAAGTCAGGGGCTACGGGTTCAGAATCGAAACAGAGTGTCTTGGGTGTTAGACATCGACTACCCAAAGTGGTTCGACTATTCTCAACGAGTTAGAGTACACATTTCGGCCAAATAGACTGTGCTCTCACCGCATATGGCGAACGGCACCCATCTTTTGGCTTCTACGTGACTCAGGTTGTTGGAATCCATCGAGACTTCGGTAGGAGTTTTGTAAAAATCAAAATATAGTGGAACAGGTCATTAAGATGTGGGTTTCACCCCTAACTTAACGACTTCGTTCCTGGAAGTGTGGTAAAACCACGGGTTTGAGATGGAGAATTTCGTCGAGATATGGATGTCACTCCTAACTCAACAAAGATTCTCGTGCTGAGAGTAAAAATACGCGTGGAGTGAGCGATTTTATCAAGAGCTCTTGGTTTTCACACCTAATCTCGACAAGATCACTCGATTGTGTTATGTGAGTGTTTTCATAAACGTGTGTGTTGTGTCAGCTTTAGGAAAAGCCATGTAGTGTCTAGCCTTAGGAAAGGTTGTCCTTGCACGAAGCTGTAGTATGCGATGTTCGCGCAAAGTTGTAGCTTTAGCGAGTTCGAATGAGAGAAATAAAAGTATGCTCGCGCAAAACCCCTACTGGGTTTGCACAGAGTTGGCATGTTGGTACTTAGACTATAGACTAGGTCAGTCCTAAGACATCAAACCCGGACTAGGTCGAGTCTTTCCTAATTTGCTATAGTTATGGCTCTGATACCAATCTTCCACACCCCAACCGATGGTGGAAACATCGGGGTGTGGCACTGAGCAAAACAGATTGTTCAAGAGAATCCATAACAACTATTAATGACAGTATATGTAACATTAATGTCCCATACCATTAACGTATAAAGTAAAAACAGTCATCACAGATATAAGTCTCAAAAACAAAACACTGTTCCGACAACTCAGATTTTTATTATGGGTTTCTAGACTTCCTACTCGTTTCATCACAGCAAGCTTAGCATCCTATCAACCTGTCACATACGTTAAAATAAAGTCAATACACATAGTGTAAAGGTGAGTACACAAGTTTGAATAGCATATAGTATAGAAAGCGTTTACACATAACCAGCATGTATCACGTAACGGACGAAGCATGTAACTATCAAAACTATGTTCACACTTAATCACGAGACTGCGTTGTAGAGTATGGGCGACACATGTCCAGCGGACACGTGAAGTAAAGTAATGTGATCCCTAGCAACCCCCGTCCATGACAAGTGCCGAGTCCAAACTATAGTACTATCGTTGCTAGAGGCGTTATCGTGTAACACTGTCTAAGCATAGTAACAAGCATTCATAGATCACGTATAACATGCGAGAGCAGTTAGTGTTAAAAGTGTTTGTGTTGTTGTGTTTTGATAGTGAATGTATGTAACACCCAAAAGTGCGTTAAATGAAAATGGGTTCGAGTATACTCACAGTATGTATTTAACAAATAAACACAGCCTTGGATTAAAGGGAGCGCGTTGAAGTTTAGCCTGAGCATAGAACAGTAGCGTAAGTGTTGAACAGTGTGTAACAGTGTCGAATGATGAACCGGACAAATGGGGGTAGCCCATCTGAACAGATAGCCATTCGAATGAGAGTGTTTGTTTGTAAATCGTTTTGAATTTTGAAGTTTTCGTTGCAGCATTTAAACAAAACAAAGTAAGGTATAAATACCAAGTCATCCGGTCGGATGGTCATCCGGATGGATGGCCATTCGATCGGGTGGCTATTCGAGTGGGAAGTTGTGGTTTATAGTTTTTCGTAAAATTTTCCAAGTAAAAGTTTTGAGCTTAACGGAGACGGTATGGAAACGTATCAAACAACAGAAAACACAACAATGGTCAGCTCATTTGATCGGATGGGAATCACCCCATTCGATCAGATTAACTGCTCTTGATGGAATTTCATGTTCAACCCGTTTTTCGGTCATCTCTCCGGTGGATTTTGATGGAGAAGATGATGTAGAAGTGTGTAGTGATGATGATTGTACAAGATTTGAAGGGAAATACTTACCAAAAAGCCTTGAATCGAGAGAAAAGTGACTGAGAATGACTTGGGAGCGAGTTGGGCCAAATGGAGCTGTCACATCAGTGAAGAGTAACGTGTACGGGTATTTATAGTGTGAGAGAGGGAGTAGGGCGGTGGAGAGTGTGAAGGGTCGGATGGCCAGTCGATCGGATTTCCATTCGATCGAGTGGTCATTCGATCGGTTGAGTTGTGTGAGTTAGTTTTCCAACTTTCATTTCGTACGTTAAGCGTTGCGTTTAATCAAGTAGCAAGCGAGCGTTTAAGCGTGTAAACATTGAGTTGATAACCATAATACATTTAAACTAATAATCACATAATCTAACACATAATGCGTAAAAGTAAATCCGCGTTTCGAGTCGGCGTTGAGTTTGTGTTGCGATAGCGTTTGCAAATAACATCCCAAAACATATATAAAGCACATAAAGAGCACACACATATAACATTACTAATACCAATAACTGCGTTTCGGGTTTGCGTTGCATTGGCGTTGAGATAGCGTTTAGTATAAGTGAAGTAAAATGTGTTTAAATAGTATTCGTTAAAATAACGTCTAGTTGTGATTACTACATTTTAAAAATGCGTTTAGAATGCGTTTGATAACCACTTGACATCGCATTGTTACTTCACTTATTAGAAAATCATAATTTACCCCAGGGCGATAATCGAAATCTCGAGAGTACTAGTAATTAAGCAATAAATGACAGAACTAAGTAATGACCTAGAAAGTCGGGTTGTTACATTAACGCAAATGCAATACTTACAATTAACCAGTTGTAAAAGAAAACTGAAACCAACTTTTTCATTTGTAAATTGATGGCAACTTCTTGCTTAAACAATGTTCTGATATGATAGAAAAATACGGAAATGTTGCATAATTCATTTAGTTTCTGGAATTTGAGAACCGTTATATCTAATCATATCGACTATCACGATAACTTTATGTTGAAGTCCAAGAACGAGTATGAAGATAAGTTAAAGATAATTCAAGAACAAAGAAGAATACTTGAAGAAAAAGCAAGAACTTAGAAGTATTAACTGTTTTGTAGCTCAATCTTGTTTGTTGTCTATATATTTGTATTCAGTCAATGAACTTTGTTTGAGTTAGTTAATAACTTTTTATAAAATCAATGGGTAGATAAACAAAGCCAAGAAGAGTAACGTTACTGATCAGTCCGTTGATGAAAAGCTTAGAAAAGAAGGATGATATATCGGCAGTTAGCTCGAATATGTGATTAAGGTAAGCGTATCGTAAAGTTGCATCTGATTTTTAAAACAATTCCCGCTGACATAATATTTTAGAAATGACGACAACCGATGTAGTGAATAGACACAATCTTATTGTGTTTGTAAGGTTTGTAGCAATTTTGCGGCTAATTGTACTAGATCTTTCTTGTTGTCTATGTATTTGTATTAAGTTAATGAACACTGTACACTGCATGTAAACACATTCGTCTTGTACACACCGAGACCGCTTTGTTAATTTTAATGAAGCAATGAAGATTGAAGGAGCCAAACAGAAAATAAATGAATTATGCAACATATCCATATCCCCTTGGTGGGCGCTCGGGGGGGCAAAAGCAAAAGTGCACTAATTTTTAACGTTATTTTACTAATTTCGTGAAAATAACGTTAAAAAGAGGGGATCGTTAATCAGGCATCATGTGGTGGCGTTGATAGCCGAAAGACAAGGGGGTACATGCACCAATTGGCGTTTGTCTCAATTGCTGAGTGTTATGTGCCTTATGTCCAAGGCTTGATGCAAAACCACAATCGAGCCGGGGGTCTCATTGGAAGCAGCCTCTCTATTCCTACGGGGTAGAGGTAAGGCTGTCTACATCCCACCCTCCTTAGACCCTACCTTAGCTTTGCTATAGGTGGGATATACTGAGTACGATGATGATGATGATGATGATGATGATCCATATCCCCTTGGTAGTCGTTACCATGTGACACATGATAAAAGCGCTTCTCTAGACAAATGTCGATAAACGTTGATCGGAACACACCGCTTAAATCGGAGGATGAGTTGATTTGATTGTGAAATAGATAAGAAGGATGAGATCGAAACACGACAAAATTAACCAACCTTTTTCAACACTCGCGGTACAACAGGGAATTGCAAAACGCGACCGTTTTTTACTTTGGGAACGGTGGCTATGGGAAATACAAACCGCAATCGTTTGTAACTATGGGAATGTGGCTATGGGAAACACAAGTTTTCTTTTTGAGCTTGATGGATGTCCGTTATCTCAACGCTTCTCCTTACATTACTAATCTGGAATTAGAGAACCGTTGTGTATTTTCTTACTGATTGTTGAAATCGAAGAAAAGAGTAAAAAAGATGAAATGAGGCGTGTTAAAGCAAATGAAATACTTACAAATAACCAACATACATTGATTGTGGATTTAACTTGCAACATACATCAAACTTCATGCAACCGAGACCGCCTTGTTAATTTTAATGAAGCAACGAAGATTGTGTCACACCCCAACCGATGGCGGAAACATCGGGGCGCGGCACTAAGCGAATCAGATTGCTCAAGAGAATCCATAACATTACTTGTTTCGATATAGATTAATCAGATTGCATAACAAGCATCAAAAGTCATACACAACTTAACCAAATTAAATTGTATCAAAACATAGATCATAGTCTCAACATGTTTCAGAATAATTGTCTTCCAAAGATGAGTTTCTGAGTATCATCCTAGCTTGATTTCTTGATTTCCAACGACTATCAACCTGCAACATGTATTAAAATACAATCAACAAAAATGATGGCGAGTATACAAGTTTAAATACATAGCGTAAGAGTTTAATCGAGTCAAAACTCATATCCAACATGAACAACATATCACAAGTTTCAACATGCTAGTTAACATGGTTCATATGATAACCCAAGTCTCCAACGCGTTAACGTGCCTTTCCTGTTTCGTCGCAACGAAGAGGAGGTAAAAGAATCAAAACTTAACAACACTCCCCAAGACTCAAAGAGCGGTGCGTTACCCGTATAGCGCTATAATTGTTAAGGCGAGCTACACATAAGAATCAAACGTTCACATAGCATAAAAGTCTCAAGTTTCACAAGTATCATATTTTCATGTTTACTGCAGATAGAGTATGTTTATAAACAAGTTTCAAGTGCCAAGTGTCAAGTGTTTTGATATAGAATACATGTTGCATCCCAAAAGTGTTTAAAAACAAAAAGGTATCGAGTATACTCACAGTGAGTGCTTAGAATCCTAAACACAATAGGATTGGATCGGAGGGAGCGCTGGATCAGCCTGCGTGCGGGGAACAGAGCATAATTCCTCTAAGTGTTGACCCGGTCGGGAACAGAGTGTCGAATCATGCAAAAATCGAGTCAAAGTGTCTGATAGACTACCTGAGCGGAATAGTCATCCGGTCGGATGGTCATCCAGACGGATGGTCATTCGAGCGGATGACCATTCAAATGGATGGCCATTCGAACAGTAAGTGTTTGTGGACTGTTAAAGTTTTCGATGTTTTGATCATTGTGTCCTGTAGAAACAACAACAAGTGTTATAAAAAACAGATCACCTGGACGGATGGTCATCCGTTCGGATGACCATTTGAACATGTGGTCAGTGTGTAAAGTTTCGTAAAATTTTCTAAGTTAAAGTTCTCATGGAGACGACGTGACGACGTGTCAAGCAATGGAAACACACTGGAACCGCCTCGTTTCGGCCGGATGGGTACCACCCCTTCGGACAGACGAGTTGTTCTTGGTAATATTTCATGTTTGAATCGTTAATCGGTCCATTTTCTCCGGTGGGAATCAGTTTTCAAGCCGACTCTCGACTAAGAAGCGAGTCGAGAGTCTGTTCGAGTCCGATTTCACAAATGTTTTGTAGAAAACTGAAGAAGAGTTTAGTAATTAGTTGAAAACGTGAGAGTTTATCAGATCCGAGACGGAAACAAGTGAAGTTCTGTCAGATCTGGTATAAAAGGTGTGAAAATCCCTTAGAATGAATAATCTCGTAATCATCTCGGATCATCTCGGATGAACATCTGTTCATCCATCTCGGATGAATAATCACCTAATCATCTCGGATCATCTCAAACCAACCATCTCGGACTAAACATTACCATCTCGGATGAATCCGAGATCATTCGGCTTACAAGTCTTGAACACATCCGAGATCATTCGAAATCACTCATCTCGGACAGTCCGAGATGATTCGAAATCATTCATCTCGGATGAATTCAAGACATAATCCATCCGAAATCATGAGTGTTCATAATATATCAAGACTTATTCGAAATCTCATTACTTTATTAAGCAGTTCGATCTGCGCTAACAGGTGGTTTGCTATTAAATAATTGGTTTTGTACATACCTAAGTTAATTAATCAGAATCAGATAATGTTTTACAAAACCAAAATGGCTTAACTTGGGTGAGCTTCTGATGCATCACTTCTGGCCAAAGCTGATTTGATACATCTATTTATTGCTCAAGTATTATAAAAGCCAAGTTAAGTATGCATTACAAACGTGAATGTCTTAATATCTGGCCAAAGCTGATTTAATTCATTCATGTATAGCATACTTAACCAGTGCATAACTAAAGTGATTGTCTCATTTATGGCCAAAGCTGATTTGTCATGATCACTTTGCACACATGCTTAAATGACTACACTTCTGGCCAAAGCCGATTTGTCTTCGTGTAAGTAGAATTTTAACTAAGTCTATTATTTTGATGTTAGTAATAGACAATATCACAGCTTCATAATTAAAATGGTCATTATTTATGCCTGCCTTAGTATAACATGCCCTTAGATCACGTTAAGATTTCTTTCTTAGTATCATAATTCGCTCATCTTATTTCCACTATCAGCACCCAACTGCAGGATTCCACCTTTGACTGGTGATAACTTTGCTGCATGGAAGGACGCTCTCATACTTACACTTGGACTACTGGATTTCGATTATGCTCTAAGAGAGAATAAGCCAGCGGACCTTACTCCTCAAAGTACTGCTGCTGAGCAGTTGACTCATGAAAAATGGACTAGGTGTAACCGCATGTCTCTCATGTTCATGAAGCAGTCCATAAGCAATGCAATCAGAGGAGCTATTCCTGATTCTGATGATGCCAAAACCTACTTGTCTTCTGTGGAGGCACAATTCAAGGGGACGTCTAAAGCACATGCTAGTACCCTTATCCTCAAGCTAGTGACAACTAAGTATGATGGGAGGAGCGGCATTCGCGAGCACATCATGATAATGAATGATATGGCCAATAAGCTAAAGGGGCTGGAAATGGAAATCAGTGATGGTTTCCTTGTTCATTTCATCATTACTTCGCTTCCTTCGTCCTTTGAATTATTCAAGATCAATTACAACACTTAGAAGGACAAATGGACGATGAGTGAGTTGGTCGCTATGTGTGTACAGGAGGAAGAGCGTATGAAGATGGATCGCACTACTGATGTTGCTAACTTCACCACCTCCAACTCTAAGAAGAGGAAGAACAATTATCAAAGAAAGGATGCTTTCAAAGTCCAGAGGCCAAATCCTAATACAAGTGCACCTTCCAGCTCTAAAAACTCCTCAGGCAAACCCTACTGCAAGTTCTGTAGGAAGATAGGACATAAGCAGAAGGAATGCCCTGACTTCAAGGAGTGGCTGGCTAAGAAAGGTAAAAATTTCTTCATGATACTTGAGTCCTATAATTTAAATGTTCAGTCTAATTCTTGGTGGTTTGATTCTAGTTCTATGGTTCATGTAACAAATTCTCTTCAGGGATTCCTTACAATCCGGAAGCTGGGAAGAAACCAAAGAACACTTAAAGTTGGGGATGATCGGGAATTAGAAGTGGAGGCCATAGGAACATTACAATTATTTTTGAAAACTGGTTTATGCATTAAACTTTATGATACCTTATATGTTCCTGAGGTAACTCGGAACCTTGTATCAGGACCAAAGTTAGACATGGACGGTTTTGTTGTTTCCCATGGTCATCGCAAACTCTCTATTCTCTATAATTCCGTTGTTTATGGTACCGGTATTCTGGATGGTGGTCTCTATAGATTAGAACTAGTTGATAATTTTTCCAAATCTTTGTTGTCATATAATATTAATGAATCACTCACAAGGATAGAAAAGAAACGAGACTTAAAGACTTCATCCATGTTGCGGCATCAACGTTTAGGCCACATCTCAAGAGAACGATTAAATCGTCTCGTAAAGGATGAAGTCTTACCTCCTCTCGATTTCACTGATTTTGGAACATGTGTCAAATGTCTTAAAGGTAAAATGACATTAGCGAATAAGAAAGGTGCAACTAGGAGCTCTAATTTATTAGAACTCATTCACGCTGACATTAGTGGTCCCTACCAAATCGCTGGCATAACAGGACATACTTCATTTATCACTTTCATTGATGATTATTCTCGTTACATGTACTTGTATCTTATTAAGGAGAAATCTGAATCTCTTACAACTTTTAAAGATTATAAAGCTGAAGTTGAAAAGCAATTAGATTGTCAGATTAAAGTTGTGAGATCAGATACAGGCGGTGAATATTATGGAAGACATACTGAGGTGGGTCAAGCTCCTGGTCCATTTTATGAGTTTTGTAAGGGCCAGGGGATTGTGAACCAATACACCATGCCTGGTACACCTCAGCAGAACGGTGTCGCTGAAAGAAGAAACTGTACCCTTATGAACATGGTGCGCAGTATGTTAGCCAACACTAATTTACCATTATTCCTCTGGACTGAAGCGTTAAAAGCAGCTGTTCATATACTCAATGGAGTTCCTTCTAAGTCTGTCTCTAAAACTCCTTATGAACTTTGGACAGGATGGAAACCGAGTCTTAAATATATGAAAGTATGGGGCTGCATTGCTGAAGCAAAACTATACAATCCTTTCCTAAGGAAACTTGACCCTAAAGCAGTTACCTGTTTCTTTATCGGGTATCCTGATCACTCAAAGGGTTATCGTTTCTATTGTCCTTCCCACGTCACCCGTATTGTTGAAACCAAGCGTGCTGCGTTCCTGGAGGATTTCAAGGTCAATGGGAGCAGTACCAACCCTTACGAAAAATTGCAAGAAGTACAAGATGCGGGGGGGGGGGAGACTCATCGCTTACCATTACTCCGATTACTCCTCTTGTACCCAATGCAACTACTGCACCTGAAGCTACTGCACCAACTCCAAATATACCTCTACAATCAGAACCCATTATACCTCATGATGAAGGCACATCAAACGCTCAAAACCAAGACAACGCTGAACCCGATAATGCACTCAGGAGGTCATCTAGACAAACAAGGCCTACTAATTGGGATGATTATGTTACCAACCTGACTGAAATGGATCCCGAAAAGCTTAATGATCCTATCTCTTACAATGAAGCCATTAGCAGTGATCAGTCTTCTGAATGGAATAAAGAAATGATTGATGAGCTTGAATCCATGAAGAAAAAAGATGTTTGGGATTTGTTAGAATCACCCAACGGTGTCAAACCAGTAGGATGTAAATGGGTGTTCAAAACAAAACTGGATCCAAATGGGAACGTTGAACGGTACAAAGCGAGATTGGTTGCAAAGGGCTACACTCAGAAAGAGGGAATTGATTATCAAGGGACATTTTCACGTGTCTCTCGTAAAGATTCATTGAGGATCGTTATGGCCCTAGTAGCTCATTTTGATTTGGAGTTACATCAGATGGACGTTAAAACCGCTTTCCTTAACGGAGACTTAGACGAAGATGTTTACATGAAACAACCTGAAGGCTTTAAACCTGAAGGTCAGGAGCATCTAGTCTATAAGTTGAAGAAATCCATTTATGGGTTAAAACAAGCATCACGTCAATGGCACCTCAAGTTTGATGAAGTCATGAAGAAACAAGGTTTTATGAAGAATCAAGTGGATCAATGCACCTACCTCAAGATGAGTGGGAGCAACTTTACTATACTTGTCCTTTACGTAGATGATATTCTATTGGCAAGTAATAGTTTAGACATGTTGCATGAGTCGAAGCGGTTACTCTCGCATAACTTCGACATGAAGGATCTCGGAGACGCTTCTTACGTTATTGGCATCGAAATTCACCGAGATAGACACAAAGGGATCTTAGGATTGTCTCAAAAGGCTTACATAGATCGTGTCCTTACACGTTACAACATGCAACAGTGCAAACCCTCCATCGCTCTAGTAGTTAAGGGAGATCTTTTCGGTTCATTCCAGTGTCCGACAACAGATGTTGAGAAGGAGCAAATGAACCAGATACCTTACGCGTCAGTAGTCGGGAGCCTGATGTATGCTCAAGTCTGTACTCGCCCAGATATCGCTTATATTGCTGGAATGCTAGGCCGTTATTAGACTAATCCTGGACTAGATCACTGGAAAGCAGCTAAGAAGGTACTTCGATATCTGCAAGGGATGAAAGACTATAAACTTACTTATAGAAGAAGTGATCATTTAGAAGTGGTAGGTTATTCTGATTCTGACTTTGCCAAATGCAAAGATGACAAGAAATCCACTCCAGGCTATATCTTTATGTTAGCAGGCCGACCCATCTCATGGAAGAGTCATAAACAACAGTTGACCACAACTTCCACAATGATGGCAGAGTACATTGCTGTTTATAACGCAACCTTTCATGGAATGTTGCTTAGAAATCTGATCACTGGACTCAAAATCGTCAATTCCATTTCTAGACCATTGAAGCTTTACTGTGATAATTCAGCAGCCATTAGTTTCTCGAACAGTAACAGTTCGACTGGAGCTGGTTTATATCTCGATATAAAATATATGTTCGTATATGAACGAGTTGAGGAAAATAATCTTTGTATCGAGTATATTAGTACTAAAGATATGCTTGCGGATCCGATGACTAAAGGTCTCCCACCTAAAGTTTACGAAGAAAATGTTCGGAATATGGGATTTACTAAAGACCTTATTTAATGGCATATTGTACTAACTTATGTTTTAATTAATGAAATTTCCTCAGTTTGATTTTGTAAGTCTCTAACATATGTTCTGCCGGCGTAATGACATATAGACAAATATTGTCACACCCCAACCAATGGCGGAAACATCGGGATGAGACGAAGTGTGAAGATTGCTCGAGACATCATAACACTATTTGTGACGATAATTAAGTAATTCCCATTTCATTTCATAACTTCAAATTGTCAACATTACATAAACTCAAGTAACAACAAGTTCAAAAGAAATACATAATAACATAAGCAAAAATTGATACGACATATTAAACCTAAACGTCTATATGTGTATCTAGGCATCAACACTACTTCTTTTCATAGCATCGTCATCATCAACCTGTAACATGTTTAAAAATACAATTCAATGCAAAAGCAGAGGCGAGTATACAAGTTTGGTACATACATAACAAAAGATAAGTTTTAAACAATTCCTCATAGCAAGCATGTGATTCAAGATAAACAATAAATATGGCATGTGTCTAACATATCAACCCAAAAGAGATGCGAGATGCTCATGACATAACCACAAGTCTACGGGCGGGGCGTCAATCCTATAGCGCTACATGTGTCTAACATATCAACCCAAAAGAGACGCGAGATGCTCGTACGAAGTTAATGATAAGTTCAACACATAAAGTTTCACCCAAGTTTAAAGTATCAAGAAATCACGTATACAAGCATGTTATAGGAATGTTCATGTGTTTAAGCAAAAAGTTCATGTGTAAGTTTTTGATAAGTAAACATGTTACACCCCAAAAGTGGTAAAAGTAAAAAAAAAGGAGTGCGAGTATACTCACGGTGTTTGCAAGCTTTCCTACTTGAAATCCCGCGAGTGAGTTGGTGGATGGATTAGTTTGGAGCACCTAGTCCTTCTACACGAGGAAACATAGGTGTGTGAGTTTGGCGTTTAACGGAAGATTATAAATTCGGAGTTTAATATAGCATAAAGTATAAAATATGATACGAAAAATAATCATCTTTAACTTAGTAACCCTTGTATGACACTATGTAACCACTAGGGTTATATTGTATTTCATGGGTAGTACACCCATTAGAATCATATCACGGTTTTAAAGTCTTAGATGATATTCTACTACTCTTAACATATAAACACAAGTTCAACATTAAAAGGTTCGAATGAGTGTATGTACATATTTAGGTTAAGTAATACATATTATTTAGTCCAATAATTCATGTAGGAGGTAGAAGATTAGAATCCTCATTTAGGCACCTCGAGTTATCATGGAAGTCATGTATGGGGTAGGAAGAACAAGCTTCCGTTTAGGAACCCCTTGAATGTTCACCACTTCACTTGATGTAAAGACAACCAAGGAGGGTCAAGAACAATGATTAGTACAAGTATGTAAGCAATCTAATCTAAGAGAAATCATCAAATCATGTGAGGATTTTATGTTGGAAGAACCCAAGTTGTTCCATAATCACTCTACATCAAGAACTAAGCTTGAACATGACTTGTGGGTGAAATACCCTAAACAAAACAGAAAGTATTTGAGGTTTTAACCTCTGATTTATAGTGTCTCAACCTTGTTTTTAAGCTTAACCAACCATAAGAGAGGTTGTAAGCATTAGGACATAGGTGTGAGATGTGTTTGACACAAGTTGGATGAGTTTAAACAAACTTTTGAAGAACATGAATCAAAACAGAAAGTTTGTGGACAATTTCGGAGCAATTCCAGGTTTGATTTCTCCCAGGAGAAGTCAAGGAATCGAACTCCATGATTATCCAAGCAAGTAGGAAGAAGAATCAAGTAATTTTGTTAAGAAATGAGCAAGTTACACTCACTTTTGTACAAGGTTATGAATCTGTCCGAATTTCAGATTCTTGCAAGAACTAGGGAGTAATTTGGAGAGTTTTGAGTGTTGTGAAAGTGTAGAAATGCTTGGAGAAGGGTTGTATTTATAGTAGAAGAGTTTGGAGATGATTGGAGGTGATTAGAGGTGGCTAAATGGTGATTGGGGAGTGTTAGATGTTGGGATTTCGTGCAAAATCGCGTACATAAACAGCTGAGTTTGTGTTTTCTGATCTGGGAAGTCCACGCGGCCCGACTGAGATATCAGGGTACGTTGACGCGGGCCGCCCGGGCCTTCTGATCCGGACACACGTTTAGTTTATTACACTTTAGCCCCCAAAGTTATTATTTTTGGGTTTTTAAGGACATTTAGGGACTTTATTCGCCATAAAGGTATAGTTTAAGATAGATTCAAGTATGAGAAGTATAAACCAAGTATAATCAAGCGTATAAGCGTCCAAATCAAGTGTCGTTCACGTTCAAAACACGTTTATGCATATGTTTCATGTATTTACAAGTTTAGCACATAGTTTCCAAGAATTACGAATAAGTATCAATTGTTCCACGAAATTGAATGTATGAGCATATATAAAGTATGTGTAACATGTAATTAACAAAATACGAGTTTCATTCATGATCCAAGTCTCGGATTTTACAACGGTTACAAAGAAAGAACGATTACAAGAATACAAAGTTTCCAAAAATAGAAACATGAATAAGACTTGCTATAAAAGGAAAGTACAAATAAGCGGGGCGTTACAAATATAAATACAAATCAAACGCTAAAGGGCTTATTTTGATCATAACTGTTAGGTTTTAAATTAAGACTATAGTATGACTAATGGGGGTCCTGAGTCGCAGTGGCGGATCCAGAAATTTTTTTCAGTGGGTTCGTTTTGATACATCCTTACTAAATTTTTCCAAATCATACAAGGTTTTCACTAATTTTTTTTTTCTATTTTTTCCAAACCGAGTGGGTTCATATGAACCCACAAAATCGGGCTGGATCCGCCACTGCTGAGTCGCATGATGATTCAACGGCTGTATTTCTCTGCTATAGTTCTTGTTTAAGGCTAAAATGAGTGTTAACTCCTGATCAGGCTTATCTAATACTCATGATAAATGATTAATCGGCTAAGTGAGAGATTTTTCACTTTGATTAACATGGTGGGCTATTAGCCCTAGTCTAGACCCTTCAGCAATTAGCTTTGTTTAATATACATTTACAACAACAACAAGAACAACCATACCCAGTATATCCCACAAATAGCAGAACTAGTTTAATATACATTTGTTTAACTTAATTAGTTGGATATTATTTTTTTTACTTTGTATCATTAAAAATATATATGTTACTTAATTTATCATTTCAATTAATATTCTTTTGTATTTTATTTAGTTGTTTCTCATACCAATGTGTAAAAAGATATAACAATGAAATCAAAAATTAAAATTGCTGATATGAAGTTAAGTTACTGAAATTGTGACTTTACGTAAACTAATTAATAGTTTTTCAATTAGCATTTGATAGCAAGTTAGGATATATAAAAATACCAAAAGGCCTCCTTTTCATAAACCATTTAGTTAATAAATTAATATACACAAACGAATGTAGAATATTACCATTACAACCCTTGAGTCGAAAACTCCTAGTTCCTTCATAACCCTTAACTTTGTCGGCGAAGTAAAAATTAGGGCATTTTTTTTCTTCTTCGCTTTTTGTATCGAATACACCTGAGCAAGTATTATAATACCTCTAGATCCAATTTTTTCGGAGATAGAGTATAAAAATACGATTTTCTAAGTAATAACACCATTGCTCGAACAAAGTTGCCATAAACAAAGTACTTACACTAATCTCATTTTTTTTTTATCAAATTACAATAGAGTATAAAGTTTTTATTATGTGGTTAAAACACAAATCAAAGTCTTTCAATATTTAGCTTTTCTGTGGACAACTTAATTAATGCTACAATACCAATTAATATTTGTTATGACTATATAGTTGATCTTGAACGCATGTATTATCCTCGCAATGAATTTATAGACTCACAATGTAGAAAGATGGAGGCTCGCTACCTCCAAAGTCATATGATTGCTTGCAAGAAACTTAAAAACACATATAATGAATTAAACGAAGATTAAATTCTGGCAATGTGATGAAAAATGTTTGCCATAGGGGATGGGCTGAGGGGTGGGATGAGACAAAGAATAAGAGCGTTGTTTTACGTATAACTGACAATCAATGTAATAAAACTTAACGTCGTCATTTAAAAAAAATGATCGAAGAAATTACATACGAGTAAATATATATTCAAGAAACTTAAGAAGTTTAAATTCCAAAAACTTGAGAACAAAAGCGTAATATAATCTTACCACATAGATTATCTTTTTCATGAAATTTATTTTTACGTTAATACGAGTTATGTTTTAAGAAAAAAAAATAAGAGATAATGATAGTATGAAAACAAAAATCATCTTACCTTTACCTAGCTAGCTTTTTTTAATAACATTATAATTTTTTGTTCATCATGGGACTCAAACTCTCAACTGTTGGGAAGGATAACTATTTTACACAGCTAGATACTACTAAACCAAAGCCCTTTTGGTGTACTTGGCTAGCTTGTTTAATATATGTTAGTGAACTAGTTTATTTGTTAACTCAATAGACGAATTGTTGTGTATTATTGTAGTTAAACGTCTGGTTTGAAGTAATCTCATAAACACATATAGTGGTATTAAGAAGACAAGAGAATTTTTTTTAATAACAAGAGAATGAAAAGAACAATAATGTAATGGATGAACGAATGAGTATTTAATTTAAAAAAAAAAAAACAAATGTTATTTTAAGTAATTAAAAAAACATGAAGGATAGTCTATAGATGGTAGGGTAAAAGAAACAAATGAGTAAAATACAAATGGTGGTTTGTGATTTGTTTGAACATGAAGCGGTTTCCGGTTGTAATAGAAAATATTGTGGGCGGGAGACAACGCACAAACACAAAGGCGCCGTGGTTTTAAGAGCTTTTTGTTTTCTTCTTTCATGTCACTTTCCTCTTCCTCCTCCTCGTAAAAACAATCCGCTAATTACCGAATCAATTTTTGTATCATTGCACCAAATTCCCATTTCCTCTGGTCGTTCATTCTCTCCATACTTAGATTATTAATTAATATTAATAAATATATATATAACATACATCTAAAACGAATACTAACGTTTGCTAATAAACTCAGGCCTTCAACTTTATCAAAACCTAACATTGTGCGGATGAACTTGATACTTTTTTTAATAATTAGTCACTGTAAACACTTAGTGAAACAAAAAGTATCTGCGAAAGTTGACCATAAGTTAGTGAACTTGGCCATTAGTGATTTTTGTAAGCGAACTCTATATGTCTCTGAATAACTATTCATATATCAATCTGAATGAATGATAGTAATCACGAATTTTACTCGAAAGTAGTAAGGCTATAGGGTGTGGTTGGAGCCCCATGGGCTTTATCAAGTCCACCTAAGCTCCACGTCAGCGCCACCTAGGATCCAACTCAACCATGGAGCCCCCTTTAAATTGCAAGGTGTGGATGGAGCCCCCTATTAAACAAAATTAAAAAAAAAAAATTTGATTGGTTTACAAGTTGTGGGCCCCACCTGATAGAGCCCTTCGAGCTCGTTACCACGGTGGCGGAGCTTCAATGGCGCCCCGGCATAGCGCCGGGGGTGTGGACGATGGCGGAGGGAGGGGCGTTATAGGTGTCCAGCTGGCAAGGGTGGCGCCCCCACACCCTCCAGCCTAACAAACCAAGACATCTCAATTATCGGTAAAATTCGTTCTTGTCACATCGGGCATAGGATTAAAGATGCTTTATTTTGCTAATTAATTAGTTCAATATATTCCATTTGCCAAGTAAATACCCTCTTGCAAACTTCAAAATAATTAACCAGCCAAGTACATGCATTAATTAATCACCAGAACGGCTTCTGTGTATATAGATCTAGAGGGGTCTGGTCTTGATCGACTTAAATAATTAGGGGCCACTCAAAGTTGGAACCAGAATCGAATGAATACTATTTTCATATATGCCCCTGACTTTAAAAATAAAATATTTATCTAGAGTTCTAGACTAATTACTAAGCTTAACAACCTTAGTGTTCAGGTAAACATATTTAAACTCAAGAGTTTAAGTCTAATAGGATAAACGTTAACCAGCAGGTTCACACAATTTTTTTTTTTTTTTTTATAATATTTTGCTATTATATATTTATAAATAATATTGTGCCACTTTCATACACATACATATATGTACACATATTATACACACGTACATCGAATTAGGGTTTCTTAGATTTGGGATCAACAAGCTACCTTCGGCTTATGTTACTAGATTAACTCAGAACTAACCACTAACCATTGTCAATGACCCAAGCCACTAAAACTACTATTACATGACAATAGTGTGAATGCCATCCCTCATAATTTGTGGGGTTACAAGAATTTTGATCAAATGTGTAAGACCCTTCAGAGGTAAATAAATTTTTTTCTTAACCATCTTATTTAATACGTATATATGTTACAAGTATATTAGTTTTAAGAGTAAATTACAAGTTTTGTCCTTTATTTATATACTATTTTGCAGACGGTGTCCTTTGACACAAAAGTTGACAAGTTTTGTACTTAACGTTTCAAAATCATGCATGTTATGTCCTTTAGCCCTAACTTCATTAGATTTTTTAGTTAAATCGGGTCATGTGCCTTGTACATGAGGGTATTCTTGTCATTTCGCCTCCCTGGGGACTGTTGAATAAATAACTTATATTAAGGGACTAGTTGTGTAAAAAAAATAGAAAAATTAAAGTATAAATATTAAAAACCCTGAACTCTCTCTCTCTCTCTCTCTCTCTCTCTTCACCACTACCACTACCTCCTACCTTCCACCACCTCCCACCACCAACACCCAACGTCGCAACCTCCAACCACCAACCTTCACCACCTATCGACTACCACCACCATCATTCTCTCTTTCTCTCTCTTAAACCAACCCCTACAACCACCAATTGCAGTCACCACCACCTAATCCAGTCACCACCACCACCAAGTTCTCTCTCTCTTTAACCAACCCCCACCACCACCGATCGGAGGTAGTTAGGTATGATTTTGAATTTTAGTTTAAGAAACAAAGGGTAATAATGATTAGGAGTTTAGGGTTTTGGTAAGAAGTCGAAAGGCGACGATGACCGAGGATTTAGGGATCCATAGCCCCTGACAACGATGATAACAGGAAGATTGATGACTCGATTTTGGTTTGGAGGTATGGTTCTCCGGTAAGTGTAGCAACAGTTGATGTTGATAGTGAAGGTTATAACAACAGAGAAGATAATCTAGGGTTTTGGTGAGTGATGCCGGCTGTTATGGTGGAATTTAGTAGCGGTTATTGGTGACCATAATGGTGGCAATTGGTGGTTATGAATGGAAGAGTCCGGCAGAGGTTTTTTAGAGAGGGAGAGAAAGTGGAGAGGTATGGAAGAGAAAGAGAGAAGAGGGAAGGAGAGAGAGTTAGAGGGAGAGAGTGTAGAGGTTCTTTATTTTTGTTTATTTTTTACACAATTAATCCCTTGATATATGTTATTTACTCAATAGTCCTTGGGAGGTGAAATGACAAGATTACCCTCATGTGCAAGGCACGTGACCAGATTTAACACGAAAAAATAACTGGGTTACGCTCAAAGGATATACCTTGCAAGATTTTGAAACATTAAGTACACAACTCGTCAATATTTGCGCCAAAGGATACCGCCTGAAAAACGGTATATAGATAAAGGACAAAACTTAAAATTTACTCTAGTTTTAAAGACAATATCTTATTATGAGCATTAAGTAAAAAAGTAAACTTGATATCATAACATAAAGGCAATGATTTTTCGTGGTTCACGTGGACGCTAACTAATCCACTTTACTTCAATTTTTTTGCCTTCACCAAGAGTTTTTTCAACATCTTCTACTAAAACAAGTAGAGTTCCCCATATGGAAATTGCTATTCCCTGTTGATGGTCAAACAGTTGGATCAAACAAATGAACAAATACATAGATGTGAGGGACAACCTGCGACTCTTTTCTTATATTCAAATCAAAACAAGATTACAATTAAGATCAAAGCAAACTAATCTTATTTAAAAGACTATTTTAACTTATTCTTAAAGAAACATTTTATTCTAAAAATGTGACTTAATATCTCTAGACAAAAACAAACCAAACTTTAAATATAATAATCAAAACAAACCCTAACTTTTATTTAGTTTCAATATTAGTTCTTCACCCCACCCCCAAATCTTAAGATATACATCTTCTTGCTTTATTCTTTCTATTTACTTGACTCTAACATACTTCCTTAGCCGGTTCAACAAACTTAGCATTTGTTCCTTCCATATTCAGCTTTGAAAGCACATTGCTACTTTATTTCTCGACATGTTACTTCTCATCAACTTGTTCTTGACTAATACTTTCACGAATTACAAAAAATAATTTAGGATTGTTCCATATTGAATTCCCTTCACTTTCACAATCGGTTCACATCGAGACTTTCTTTTTTTCATCTTCAAAGTTGTTAGGATTAGAACACACCTGAAGCTTGATGGTGTACATCCTATTCAGATTTCTTTGAACCGTTATCAACAATCTTCCTTTCTTATCATATAGTCTCAATATCTTAAGCTAAGAAGATTGGTTTTCAACTTAGGTATGTAGAAAGCCTCACAAAATGTTTTCTTTTGGCCATTCTTACTTAACATGGTTACACTACCTTTACCCTTGATTTCAATCACGGATCCATCACCAAACATTATTTGACCCGAAGCTTATTCATTCAAAGTAGTGAAAGAATTCTTTCTTTCTTGATATGTGGTTAACGCATCATTGTCTAAGTACCACGTTCCTTCTTCTTTTCAAACATTCCTGGAATAATTCATTCTTCATACATACTTAGTTTCTCAATCGAATATGATGCCGTAAACAATGAGGGATCACAATCACCTTCGCCTTCCATCCATTCCAGATTCACTTATTCTTTCCCCTTTGCTTGGTGCTTTTTAATCAATCGAGTAGTGCCTAACCTTATCGCAACCGTAGAACCTCAAAGTCTTCCTTCTAAGCTGCCATTCATCCAGGTTCTTTGTCCTTTCATCTTGACCTTGTCAGCCTTGATCTTCCTCATGTTCAATATTCCAGCTTGGACTTCCTCTTCCATTGAATCTTCCATGTCCACTACTACATCCTCGGTAGTTTTCAACTTTCCTTTTAGATTAGGTGAACCATAGCTGATTTTGGCATGAACTTTCATTCATAATCTTCAACTTGTTTAACTCTTCATATGCCTTCAATCTTCCAACTACATCTTCATATGTCATGTTCTGATTCACTACAAATTGCTCGATTGAGGAATCTAAAGGTGAGTATTTAGTAGGCATGAAGTTCAAGAATTTCATTACCATGGCCTCTTCTTCGAGTTTTAATCTCAAGCTCTTGGAATTCAACTGTACTCCACTAAACTTTGTTGCAAATTCATTAATACTTTCAATCTCTCATATATTTAATCCTTCCAACTCTCTTCTTCGCATTTGAATACGAGCCTTTTGTGGTCTTTCTACACCAAGATAACGAATTCTTAGTGCTTCCCATATGTCCTTTGCTTCCATGTGCTTGGCCATCTGAAGCATAACGTCTTCCAGTAAGATTTGGAAAATGATACATAAGAGGCATGAACTTATTTCTTTCTTTTATTCATGTCCCCTTTTCATGATACAAGCCATTCACACCCAACATGATCTTCACCATAACCGACTACGTTGCGTAGTTAGTTGAGGTTAACTTGTTTGCCTGCAAAAACAAAGCACTCATCAATTTTAACCATTTTTGAACTCCTTTCTTTTCCTGGACTCTCATCTTTATCACCCAGCATGATGATGATGTAGCGTGTGAAATGATAGCAAAAAATTGATCAGGTTGATTATGTGAATACCCATGATAATCTTCCCCAAACCCCCAAATTTAACCTAATAGGCAGAGAATCTGAAGTGATAAAATGATTATTGCCAAAATTTATGAATGACTATCCGAATGACATGTGAGGGGTATAAATAAGAACCAAAATTCGAAACGGGCCATAAAAAGGCCATGCGCCAAACATAAACCCAAAAACAAAATGCATAAAATGAAAAAAAAATATAAAAGTGCCCATAACTCCCACTAGAATGCGTTTTTAGGCCTAAACTTGGACAAGGCCTTTGGGATTCCTTGCCATGACGTGCTCCTCATTTCAATCTTCGATTTGACTGGTCGAACGCCTAAAACAGAGACCCGTAGCCCAAGTTATGGTTGTTTTCGTAAATCACCCTGGGTAGCTTGATCATGGGACTCCATAAATGCCATGGCTCGATCATCCACACTTGGGGCCTGCATCACATGATCAGCCTTCAGTTTCCTTTTCTCAACACGAATGAACCCAAGCTAGAGCTAAACGAAAACTTTGCCGAAATGAAAAACGAATAATACATGGACATACGTAATCATATTTGAACCAAGGCCTGAAAAATGGCGGTGATGGGGGCAACTACGTGTAGACAAAAAGAGGTGCGTCGGCCTGCATCACATGATCAGCCTTCAGTTTCCTTTTCTCAGCACGAATGAACCCAAACTAGAGCTAAACGACAACTTTGCCAAAATGAAAAACGAATAATACATGGACATACGTAATCATATTTGAACCAAGGCCTGAAAAATGGCGGTGATGGGGGCAACTACGTGTAGACAAAAAGAGGTGCGTCGAAAACTTTAAGTCACGCTTGTGGTTGCGGTGGCTTAGTCATACTGTAACGGTGTTGCTGGCAGCGGCGGTTTAGTAAAGAAGACCTCAAAAAAAATCATTTCGGTTCTAGATCGTGTTTTGTTCTTAAATACTTCTTGATCTTCACCCTTAGGTATGGTCTACACCTTAGCTCTGATACCAATTGTTGGCCTAGATGGTCAAACAACCAGATCAAACAAACAAACAAACAAACACGGAGATATGGATGGACAACCTGTGACCCTTTTCCTATATTCAAATGAACACAAGAGTATAATTAAAATCAAAACAAACTAATCCTATTTATAAGCTATTCTAACTTGTTCTTAAAGAAAAAAAACATATTCATAAAATATGACTCAATATCACTAAACAAAAATAAACAAGATTTTAAATATAATTATCAAAACATGTCCTAAATTTATTTAATTTCAATATTAGTCTTTCATTCTCTTCCATCCAAACAAGTTTTATTTGAGCTCTCAAAAGTTAAACGAGCTGAGCTCAAACTTAGGTGAACTTTGGCTTGGTTGGGCTTGTTTAGAACATTTAACGTTTATATCATGTATACGAGGATATTTCTTGTTCGAATGATGTGTGAATGGTAACTGCTATTAACGCTAAATTATTTCCTATATATCCATTTTAACAACCATACTTCACACATTCAGATTCTTCTGCAGTTATTTCCATGCACACTATTTGACGTGTGTAAATACTACATATAAAAATACGACGAAACAGATGAACACATCTTTAAAATTTAAAAACCACCAATTAAACTATAATACACATGTATAGATAAGTAAACCTACCGTCATACAATATGCACAATAATGGCAATCGGTCGGGTATGGGATGGGTATGGCTAATCCCATACCCATACCCGACTCAAAACATGTCGGGTAATGGTATACCCGCGAGTATCAGGCATACCCATTAGCATACCCGTGGGTATCAGGCATACCCATTAGTGTTTACAAAAGAGTGCATTTGGATTTTCAACTATATTTTGTCTTTCTTTTATAATTCTATGTTTTTTAAAATCTAAAATAAATAAAAATATAACTTGCATATATATATATATATATTATTGTCACAATATAATATTTGACACATCTTAAATACGTCACTACATGATAATAAAATTTTCATTTAATATTTAGTATTTGTAACATACAAATATAAATAACATCATCAATATATATATAGAGAGAGACAGAGAATCATGAGAAAATTATATCAAATGATTGATATTTGTGTTGATTTGTTTTTCTATGGTTTAGTTTTTAGGGTTTATTGTTTATTTTTTAGAGGTTAACGGTTAACTTTTAGGGTTTAGGGTTTATTTCTTAGGGTTAATGGTTAGAAAGAATTTTCTCACAAAGAGGAGTTTTCTCATGATCCCTTATATATATATATATATATATATATATATAGGGATAAGGTGTTCTACAAATGGTGAAAACCCTACAAAAGCTACGAATGATTTTTTAGTTGACATGTGGCACTGGTGCTAACTTATACTTGGATCAATATTATCAAAAGCTCATTCATATGCCAAAGACCTCGCACATGCAAATCACATGCTAACTTAAACGGCTGTAACTTTTATACACATGGTTATTTAAAAAAAATACACCATAAAATTCAGTGTTTCTTATCTTTTCAACAAGTGTATTATTTCTATTATTTTGAAATGAAAAATGACATGAACTGTGTGTTCATGAAAGTGGGTGTTTTTATGGAGTTTTGCATCGTGCAATTTTATAAAGTTTTTCACTGTGCAATTTAAAAAAAAGCCACAAAAATTTCCAAATAAAAACGCCATAAATATTGTGTTAAGAAAAACACACAAATAATGTCCCTAAATTTAAAAACGCTATCATAAAACCCATTTCAGAAAAACACCATAAAATGTCCAGTCGAAAAACGTCATAAAACCCCGTTCAGAAAAATACCATAAAACCCAATTGAAAATGGCATAAAAACACACAGTTCAGAAAAATGTCATATGTAATCTGTACTTTTCTGTTACTTTGTAATCTTGTTTTTCATTTTAAATCTTGTAATTATTGACGTTTGGATCAATAAAATTGTTAGGAATGTTTCCATCTATTGTTTTAATCATTTTACATGGTTACATATGCTTATATATAGAAAAAAACATGCATAATTACGAGTTTGTAGCACAAAATAATGGAATTATCAAACCTATCGGTCAAACTGTAAATTCTGGAAGGTTTCTTGAAATTATGTAGATCCGCATGACCATGCATTTGACACGCACGACCATGCGAGCTGTGATCCGCATGACCATGCATCTGATACGCACGACCATGCGTGCTGTGATCCGCATGACGATGCATCTAATCCGCACGGATGTGCAAAACGACAAGGTCTGTTCGTTTCATCTACGAGATTTCGCCATATTTTACATTTTAAGCTTCAAATCCAACCAATTTACTTGAGTTTAACCATTTATAATTACCCTACACTATTACAAACATCTAACCACTGTAATTAATCCTAATCCACCTGTTTTTATCCACCAACCACCATTAACTACTAACCCAACCACTTTTGGGTGGTCAAAACATTTCAACTTGACCCGCCCATATCTCAGACCCTACTCCGTCATTCTATAAATTGGAACCTCCCTCACATTCATTTTCCTTTTCCTTAACTTTTCTCTCTGCTCTTACACTCAAACTCCCTTTGTAACTTGCGAGTTTTGCAAATCAAACACATAATGTCTGACTCGAGTTTTTTAGCCCATTTTTGAATCTTTGAGTTTAATTCTTCTTGCATATTGCTGGATTTAATCCAGAGAACAAAAGCCCTAAGAGGGTTTTGGCTTATCCTACTGGAATCCCTTCCAATCTTGTAAAGTATGAACTTGGATCTTGTTTATGTTAGTATTTCTACACATTTGAAATCCTTTACTAAACTAAAGAGCTAATGTAGCCCAATTGTTAGACTCTATGTGTTAAGGTTGGGCATGCATGAAGTGGTCATGGGTTCAAACCCCACCTTCTACAATCTTTTTTTAATTATTTTTGCTTCACATTATCCATAACTAATCAAGATTAAAATACATGAAATAACTAGGTTAAAACTTGTAAATCCTCCATATATGTTTTTATATAATCACCTAGCTAAGTACTTACTTATTTAAATCCTATTAGTGATTCCTAAATAACGATTGGAATATATATATATATATGTTTATATATGTTTAGGTTCCTATAAAAAGTTTGAAGTTTGTGAGAAGTGTGAGAAATATTACGAAGACGACACGTGCCATTATTTAATTTTACGGATTAAGGATAATAAGGTAATTACCTTCAAAAGCCAATTTAATTATAAAATAGTTTGTAACCGCTTTAGGAGTTATTTTAGGAGATAATTCTTTTTTTACGTATTAATAACTGATCATAGCGTTTTAACGTCTGAAATGTTTTTTTGTTATTTTATAGGAATAAAACACAATACAAATTTGAAAAACAACACAAATTGAATCGTAATACAGTCATGGTGTTTTAACATATGAAATGATTGTATTGCCATTCAAGTCATTGTGTTTTAACACCATTTGGGGATGATTGTATTGCTATTCCAGATGTTAAAACACCATGACTTCAATAGCAATACAATTATTTCAGATGTTAAAACACCATAACTTGGATCACAATACAATGTTTCCAAATTTCAGATGTTAAAACACCCTAATTTGAATCAGAATACAATGTTTCCAGATGTTTAAAACATCACACCTTGAATCACAATACAATTAAAACACCATTGTATGAACACAAACAAAACACCATGGGCTAAAACGTCCGACTGAAACATAGTTTTTTTTTCTCTCTATGTAAGTATAGCAATTTGGGACTAATATTAAAGATAAAAAAATGCTCGTTATTATGGTGTTATTTTTTTAAAAGTTACGTATAAAAAGTTATTGACATTAAAAAAAGACATGGGAACTTGCATGTGTATTGAGGTTGATGATAGTTTCTTAATTTAAACAAAAAGTCATTATTACCCCTAATCTAGCCAAATTAGCAAAAAAGTAAAAACATAATTTACATTTTAAGTCATTTTTTATCTCAACCATTAACTAAAAGATCTAAGGGTTTAAAACATTTCTTACATTTCTCACAAAAATCCCCCATTTTACAATAACCCCACCCCATATATATATATATATAGGACAAAGATCCGTTAGGAACCACCATTTATTGCGAGAACCGCGAGAACCAGTGTGAACACAAACAGTAATTCCTAAAAAAATCTAAAAAACACCCAAAATATATATATATATATATTTTTTACTATTTTTTTTTTGGAAAAATCGCTATATTTTGTTAATAAAAAAAATTCAAAAAAAAAATTCGAGTAACAGTTATCCATGCACATGTGCATATGTATCATTTCTTTGTCAAATTCCGTAATTCATTACAAATAATAGTCAATTGCCCTTCATTTAGACTATCAAGTGTAATACACTACTTTTTACATTAACAATGTTAGAAATGCACATGTGCATCTATATGTATCAACATGAAATAAGGTGTTTTGGTACACTACTTTCTCTTTCATCTATCATTCCATCCATAATACACAAGCATGCACATGTGCATTTTTGTCATTTCTTTTACAAATTCCGTAATTCATTACACATATTAGACAATTGCACTTTCATTTACACTACCATATGTAATACACTACTTTTTACATTACCAATATTAGAAATGCACATGTGCATTTATATGTATCAACATGAAATAAGGTGTTTTGGTACACTACTTTGAATACACTTTCCCTTTCATCTATCATACCATCCATAATACACTACCATTACCTCCTACCATCCATAATACAATACCATTACCTCCTACCATCCATAATACAATACAATACCATTAACAATATTTTCACTTTATTACATGTATGTAAACACCATTTATACCATCCAATCAACATATTACATCAAAAATTGACAATTATAACCAAACAATCAACCACTAGATATAACTAACCAAAAAAACATGTATATGGGCCAAAACACGTATTATATGTACCAAATCACAAACTTTTTGTACCAAAACACGTTATATCATGGTTATACCTAATGATGCACATGTGCATTTTTAATATTGGTAATGTAAAAAGTAGTGTATTACTAATGGTATTGTAAATTAAAGTGCAATTGTCTATTCCTGATAACGTATTACCGAATTTGTTGAAGTAATGATACATATGCACATGTGCATGGATAACTGTTGCTCGAAAAAAAAAGTTTTTTTTTATGGTAACGAAATATAGCGATTTTTTTAAAATAAATATTAAAAAAAATAAAAGAAAAATTTTGTGTGCTTTTTTGATTTTTTTTAGATTTTATTTTGTGTTCACATTTATTCTCGCGGTTCTCGCAATAAGGGTGGTTCTCGCATGAACCTTACCCTATATATATATATATTATACACACACATATATCATTTCGGGTCCCTAAACAAAGAAATAAAATCCGAGTAAATAAATAGTATTTACTTCGGGTTTACACATCGTGTACGAGTATTCAAACACAAAATACTCTAGGTTTTATTTATTTTAAACAGTAAATTACAAGTTTTGTCCTTTATGTTTGTATCAAATTGCAGGTGGTGTCCTTTACCTTTAAATTTGACGAGTTTTGTCCTTAACGTTTCAAAATCCTGCACGTTATGTCCTTTAGTCCTAACCTAGTTAGATTTTTGGGTTAAATCAGATAACATAAGGGTACTTTAGTCCTTTTACCTAATTATTTAAATAAAAATATATCAAAAATAAATATTAAAATTTAATCTCTCTTTCCATGTCTCTCTATGAGTCCACCCCCTCTCTTATCAGTCCACCCCTCTCTCTCACATCAGTTCCCCACCGCCACCAACCACCACCCCCACCATCAACCAGTACCACCAACCCCACCCTAACTCGCCCCCACCAACCACCACCTCCTGTTCCCCATCTGCTCTCATCCAGATCCACCACCACCTGCACTTTCCACCTCCACATCCACCGTCATCATCCAACTCTCGTTTCCCATATGCTCTCCACCAGATCTGAGACGTCGCCCACCTCCGTCCACGTTCCACCCTTTCCCCACTACCACTGTTCACCACTAACCTAAAATCAGTCTCTCTCTCATCGGATTTGCAGATTAATGATGTGACATGGTTGGGTAGTAGAAGAAAATGGTGGATTTGCAGTGACAGGGCTTCCGACTAATTGAAGTAAACACATACAAAGACCATAGCCAATGAAATATGTCATCAAATCAAATAACACTAGATAAAATTAAACCCTCAATTAAACTTACTTCTTCTTACCTTTACCAGTAGCTTTCCGTTTAGGTGGAATAGTAATCTCACCCTTAAGCGTCGGAATCTGCACAAACTGATCCAACCCACCATCTCCATCGAACTTCTTACGGAACTTCTCAACCTGATCGGCATCAATCAGGTTTGCAGACCGACTTCCTAAATAAAACGGGAAGTTGTCGGACCACACATCAACCACGTACTCTTTCTTCGTACCCACGGTCGTAAGCACATGTTATCCGCTGCAGCAGACCTTGGCGCCATCGTAGAATTCCAGGTGGATGTCTTTCTTCCGGCATGTCCATCTTGGTTGATTTGGGGATGTGTCTGCAATTACCTGAGAAAGAAAATTAAAGGGTTAGTTTGGAAGAAAGAAAATTAAAGGTTTTTTATTTATATCTTATTATTTAATCTTTTTACACATTTAGTTGTAACACCTCAAAAATTCAAGTCCAATAATATATCAACACGTGTCATGGACTTTAAACGTGTAAAGGATTGATTAAGAGAGACTAAAGTTGACAAACAAAGAAACTATGTGAATATAAGGGTTCAAAGTGTCAACAATGAATAAATATACTTCACAATAGCCCCACATGTTATTTATACCCTTAAACGAATAAATCACGGATCATACGGAGCTAATTGTGAAAGAAAGTGAGGAATTACAAACTACAGGGGTTAAATGTGTCAACATGTTTAAAGTATACCTCTGAGTGACCTTTTAGCAAACCCGAAGCTTTGTAATGACTAATTATACCCACGAGAATAAGTGATAAAAATTTCACAAGGTTTCGTTAAAGTATGAGGAAGTTATAACAATATTCGTATACGAGGGGTTAAAAGCGTCAACATTGAAATTAAAGGCTTTTTGGGTGATCAAAAGTTAACCGAGGACTTAACAAAGTTTGGTTATATCTTGGAGCCCTTAAAAGTCAAGTTAGGGGGTTGAAATTGCAAGAAAAGGAGTTAAAACCACGTTTGGAGGGACCAGGGACCAAAACAGCAATTACTGAAAGTTGTTTTCAGGTCAGCCGGGGATAGGCGGCCCGCGTAAGACTTCTTAAGAGTCTACGCGGCCCGCGTGAGCATGCCAGATGCAGAAAATCATCACAGCTGCCTGTTAAAGCTGTGTAACCTACTTATGGAGCTTGTTTTCGATTCTATGGGCTTGTTTGATGGTTTATAATGGCCTAGGGACACTTGGGATGATCAGGAATCACCCCATAGACTTGTTTGGCATGATCTTGTTCAATCTAAAGTCCTATATAAGAAGTTCTTTGTTGCACCATTTGAGCACTTCATTTGCAATCATTCACAACTCAACTTCTGGAGGTTCCTGGAGCTCAAGGACAATTCCTAGGAGTCATTAGTCGTACTTAGGACTATTGTAAGCTTCCTTAACCTTTCTTAATTCAGTTTTACTTAGTTAATTAGTCTAAAGTCAAACCGTCGTAATTAAGATTTGACTTCGTCATTAATCTTAATTTGTCCAGTCAAATTCCAAATTGAAAGTACCTATGAGTTGGAAATTATGTGGGCAATAAACCCTTAAAAGGGCACCCTCCGATTCCCACTCTAACTAGGTCAATTGTCGGGTCAAAGTTAATCTCAAAAAGTCAACAGAAAGCTTATTTTCAAATTAATGCATAATTAGCAATGTAGAAGCTATGCAACCTGTTTTGTCATTAATATAACTTGGTAATTAATGTAAGAACATGTCTAAACATGTTCAACTCGACAATTTTCAGTTTAAGCTCGGTTCGGAACTGAAAGTCGCAAAAGTAGACTTTTGCTTTGACTTTCAGTTCTGAACCATTAGAGCATAGTTTAGAAATGTCTTAGAGCCTTATTAGGACCAGGTTTCATATAAGTATAACCCTCTGTGATTATACAACTTGGTTCATTAGTTATCCGATTCATATGCATATTTCCGTTAAATGCCTAAATGTTGACTATTATGCCCATATGACCTTAAAACATGAATTTTGAAAATGTAAAAGAGTAGAAACCTTAGTTACTGATTTATAAACTTGTACCTAAAATTTGACATCAGTTTGAGGTCTAGATTAAGAGTTATGCTCATTAGCGTAATTAGTAAGCTTTTTAGTAATTAAACGGTGTAATTAGCGTATAGCCTATCTAAACCCGATTTTTGATACCAAACTTTTTATCCACTGATATAAAATAATATTTTGGGATTTTTGGAGATTTTTATTTATTTTTAGGCTAAGTAACATAGAGTTCTAAGCTTGATTCGGTAATTGTCGGTTTTGCCCTTTTAAGCTATAAGATGAGTTTTACCAATCCTTTTGATACCATACATTTTTCTACTGATCCAATATGATAAATATAATATTTTAAGCCTTCTGGAATAATAAAAATATCAGCTTTTCTTATAAAACCCGAAAATCGCTTAAAATCGCCTTTTTACGCGTTTTAAGCGCATAGTATGTATTAAAACCATTTTAGATATATAAGACTTGATACCTACTGATGTTTTAAATAAATTTTTATACTTTAGCAGTAAGCAAAAGTTTTAAACTCAGATTTCCAGATTTGACATTTAAACCTTAGGTGAAATTACCAAAATGCCCCTTCGGTGCATAGTATGGTTAGAAATGATAAATTTCACACATAGGTTATACCCTACTGATATAACTTAGTAAATTAAGTATTTTTACTGATTACATCAGACCCGAAACTCAGATTTATATTTAAACTCTTTTATAACCTTTAAAATGACCAAAATACCCCTACGGGGCGTAATTTGAGTTTAAATCCGTTTTGGGAATAATAGAAGATATCTTACTGATGTTACAACATATTTAAGGCATATTAACTTAGGAAACTTGTATATGACTCATATGGTTACCCGTTACGCACTTTTCGCGTTCGGATCGGCTTATATAACTAGTTTGCATAATTTAGCCGAAACGGGTCAAACCATATCGTTTTCATCTCAAAATCTAGAATGTGTTTAAGTTACCCATATTAAACAAGCATACAAGCTTGTCGGGTCAAAACCACATTCTAAACCGGTCTTCGCTTTATCATGCGTTTGAACCGTGTCTTCCTTTTGAAAACTAACCGGTCTAAGTCTAAGCTTAATTAAAGACCCGTTAGGATTCAAATAGGTTATTAAAAAAAACCTTCATTCCAGATTAGGATCCCAGTAAAATCTACGTGTACTTGCTGTATTTGATTTATACTTTGCTCAGGTAAATACTCTTAACTTATTTTCCCTATACGGGCTTGGGATACGGTATTATAATAATACCGCTTGGTCGGGTATGTAGTCATTTAAATTGGATTTTGATTAATGTATTTACATAACCTGTTTTATTCTGTATTATTTGGTGTATGGCCTTTGGGGGTTAAATGACCATGTCCCGGATATCCTTGGCATCATTCAAAGAAATGGCCACGACCTAAGCACGGGGTGTAGGCGTACACCTGACAGTTGCATATGTAAAAACTGGTAGTCCACTTAAAGGAATCAACCTTGTGGGTATTATACCTGTGGCGTGTCAGTTAATCTAGACCGGCCCTACAAACCGGCCCTAATGGACGACAAATAAGTAAAACTGTATACAAGATTATTTTTGAATAATTGTCCCAAGTTATAAAATATATTTTTGCCTAAGTGCATTCAAATCAATTTTTAAACATTTTCAAAATGAGTTTGTTAAGTTGTATTTACCAGTGTAAACTAACGTATTTTCCAAAAAAGCTAAGTGCAGGTACTATACGTAATAGGCTGGCTACTCCAGGCATCAATAATCAAGTCTCGCAAGCTCAAGATGTTAAAGTCTGTTGAACAATTTCCTTTTTCTTTCGATCCGCCTGTGGATCTGTTTCAACTATTTTGTGATACTTAATATTACAATTTATTCAGTTGAAATGAATCTATCTTTTGCTTCCGCTGTGCATTGTAAATTTGTGTTGTTTGACTATGACGATATCAACTACGTCACGATACTCCCCACCGGGCCCACCGGAAATACGTGGAAAATTCGGGGTGTGACAGGTTGGTATCAGAGCCAACACTGAGTGAATTAAACACTAGCCTTTTGTGTTTAATCTCAGTTACACAGTTGCACATTCTCGTGTCTAGACAAAGAACATAGGACTAATCCTAATTCGTTTTATTTTGTCCTTATTTGTTTCCTTTGTTATTTTCTGTTTAGCCCCTGGATGGGCAAGTCATTTCAATTAGAAGTCCCGTTTAGGGCGACCATGTACTTGTTTAAATTTTAATGGAGCGGTTAGATTTAAAATATCATTCCTCTTATAAGATCTACCATTATAATAAAATGGCAAAATCTAAAAAGGACAAGACCTAGCTCATGTGTCATATTAAGACAGGGCCAAGATGACAGTTCCTCAATTAGATTCAAATCCTTATTAACATCTCAATTTAGGATTGTTCTGCGTTAAATATTAAAAAGAATCTTAAAGGTAAAACCTAGCCTAAATGTCGTTGCAAACATGGCCAAGATGGTAAAACATATTCAAAAGATTCAAATCCTTGTTAACATCTGAAGACATGTTAATATTGGTGGCAAAAAAAATGTGATTCGATAAAATCGCATAAGTCATCCTTAAATTGGATTACTCCAATTTTCCTTATTAAAATAATCATCCCTCTAAAGATGAAGTGCCTACGGGCTATAATTAACGGCCTCTGAGACTAAAGACAGTGGTAGCCTATAACTCCCTGTCAAGAAAAGGTAACGAACTTTGATTCAAACCTTTATGCCTTGATTCCATAAAATCTGGGCTTATAAATTAAACTTGTCTACGTGACTAGGCCTTTTTGTGCTATTATTAAATTATAATTAGGGATTGTAATAAAGATCCTGAATATGTATATACTTAACAAATTAACCAAAAATAGTTATTAAAGACCATGGTTAATAAATCGTCAAGAACGATAGTACTGTATAGGCTTCTAAATAAACCTTGTCATTAATTTTTTCTTTTATGTAGCAATTAAAGCTACATGACTAGGTCAGAAGAGATAAACAGTCATCCCCTGGAGAATAATGAGAATACTAGGATTAATATAACCAGGGAAGAACTCTGTACACTGATTGATATAGCTGTATCTAAAGCTGTGGATAGGCAATTCAGGGAGATACCCAGTATGGACTGCCTGAACAAATGTCTATGCTCAAGGCATCTAGATGTTTGAAGAAGGGTTGTGTCATTTATATGGCACAGGTGACTATTGATGAACAGAAGCCCAAGGTCGAAGATATTCCCGTCACTTCTGAGTACCCTGAAGTATTTCCTGAAGAACTACCTGGTTTACCACCAGATAGGCAAGTAGAATTCAGAATTGACATCATCCCTGGAGCGGCACCTGTCGCAAGAGCGCCCTATAGATTGGCACCAACAGAAATGAAGGAGTTGAGGACCTAATTAGATGATTTGTTAGCCAAAGGATTTATTAGACCTAGTTCGTCTCCATGTGGAGCACCTATCTTGTTTGTAAAGAAGAAGGATGGATCGATGCGTCTATGCATCGATTATCGTGAGCTTAATAAGGTCACTATCAAGAATATATATCCTTTGCCCCGGATCGACGATCTGTTCAATCAATTACAAGGGGCGAGTTACTTCTCTAAGATCGATTTGAGGTCAGGCTATCATCAATTGAAGGTTAGGGATGCAGATGTGCACAAGACTGCATTTAGAACTCGCTATGGTCACTACGAGTTCTTGGTAATGCCTTTTGGGCTCACTAATGCACCAGCAGCGTTCATGGATCTCATGAATCGCGTCTGCAAGCCTTACTTAGACAAATTCGTCATCGTCTTCATCGATGACATCCTCATTTATTCGAAAAGTCAAGCTGACCATGAGAAGCATCTTCGATGCATTCTGGAACTGCTTCAGCAGGAGAAGCTCTATGCCAAGTTTTCAAAATGTGAATTCTGGCTTCGTGAAGTCCAATTCCTTGGACAAGTGGTCAGTGAGCATGGTATCCAAGTAGATCCCGCTAAAGTTGAAGCTGTCATGAATTGGCAAGAGCCAAAGACGCCTACAGAGATTCGTAGCTTTCTAGGTTTAGCAGGATATTATAGGCGATTTATTAAAAACTTCTCAAGGATTGCTGCACCCCTAACTTCGTTGACGCGTAAGAATATTAAGTTTGACTGGGGTCCTAAGCAGCAGGAATCCTTTGACATTCTTAAGCAAAAGTTGAGCAATGCTCCAGTATTAACATTGCCTGAGGGAATAGATGAATTTGTGGTATATTGTGATGCATCACACACCGGCATGGGTTGTGTGCTTATGCAGAAAGGCAAGGTTATTGCCTATGCTTCTCGACAGTTAAAGGTGCACGAGAAGAACTACACCACCCATGATTTGGAGTTGGGTGCCATTGTATTTGCACTAAAACTATGGAGGCATTATTTGTATGGAACTAAGTGTGTGATTTATTCTGATCACAAGAGCCTTCAACACTTGTTTAATCAGAAGGAATTGAATATGAGGCAGCGACGATGGATGGAAACTTTAAATGATTATGACTGTGAAATAAGATACCATCCAGGCAAGGCGAATGTAGTCGCCGATGCCTTAAGTAGGAAGGAAAGAGTGAAGCCTATAAGAATCAATGCCAAGAGCATTGAATTAAAGAATAGTTTGAATGAAAGGTTGTTAGCTGCACAGAAGGAAGCTGTATTAGAAGTTAACTATCCTGATGAAAAGCTAAGAGTAACTGAAGAGCAGTTATCCTATGGCAAGGACGGAATTATGAGGTTAAATGGACGAATATGGGTTCCAGTTTATGGAGGACTTCGGGATGTTATCCTCCAGGAAGCCCACAATTCTAAATATTCCGTTCATCCTAGAGCTGATAAGATGTACCAGGATCTGAAGTTGAATTATTGGTGGATAGGCTTGAAGAAGTCTATAGCTGCCTATGTAGCCAAATGTTTGACGTGTGCACAAGTTAAAGCTGAACATCAAAAGCCGTCAGGTTTGCTACAACAGCCTGAACTTCCCACCTGGAAGTGGGAGATGGTGACAATGGATTTCATCACCAAGTTGCCAAAGACAAAGAAAGGAAATGATACTATATGGGTGATAGTAGATAGACTAACTAAGTCAGCACATTTCCTACCCATTAAGGAGACTTATAGCTCCGACATGTTAGCCTAATTGTACGTAGATAAGATTGTATCCCTGCATGGCGTACCAGTGTTTATTATCTCTGATAGAGATACTAGATACACATCACATTTTTGGAAAAGTTTCCAACAATCTTTGGGCACGCGCTTAAATTTTAGTACGGCTTACCATCCTCAGACGGACGGGCAGAGTGAGCGTACCATCCAAACTTTGGAAGACATGCTTCGTGCATGTGTGATTGACTTAGGTGGTAGTTGGGATAACCACCTACCATTGATCGAGTTCTCCTATAACAATAGCTACCATACTAGTATTCAGGCAGTGCCTTTTGAGGCATTATATGGTAGAAAATGCAGAACGCCTATTTGTTGGGCAGAAGTAGGAGAAGCTCAGTTATCAGGACCTGACATAGTCTTTGAAACGACGGACAAGATTGTTCAGATTCGTGACCGCCTGAAAGCTGCCAGGGATAGGCAGAAAAGTTATGCTGATAAAAGGCGAAAACCTCTAAAGTTTGAGGTTGGTGATAAGGTTCTGCTTAAAGTATCACCCTGGAAGGGAGTGATGCGATTTGGTAAGAAAGGTAAGTTAAGCCCAAGGTATATAGGACCATTCGAGATCATCGAATGTGTAGGAGCAGTGGCTTATAAGTTAAACTTACCTGAAGAGCTCAGTGGTATTCACAATGTATTCAACATCTGCAATCTAAAGAAATGTCTAGTTGACGAGTCGCTAGTCATGCCACATACGGATGTGTACATAGATGAGAGCTTGAAATTTGTGGAAAAACCTTTGTCGATTGAGGATCGATAGGTTAAGAAGCTTCGAAGGAAGCATGTGCTAATTGTGAAAGTTAAATGGGATGCCCGTAGAGGTCCCAAGTACACGTGGGAGGTAGAGTCCACAATGAAAGAAAAGTACCCTCATTTATTTCAGTAAATCTCGAGGTCGAGATTTCTTTTAAGGGGGTGAGGATGTAACACCTCAAAAATTCATGTCCAATAATATATCAACACGTGTCATGGACTTTAAACGTGTAAAGGATTGATTTAGATAGACTAAAGTTGATAAACAAAGAAACTATGTGAATATAAGGGTTCAAAGTGTCAACAATGAATAAATATACTTCACAATAGCCCCACATGATGTTTATACCCTTAAACGAATAAATCACGGACCATACGAAGCTAATTGTGAAAGAAAGTGAGGAATTACAAACTACAGGGGTTAAATGTGTCAACATGTTTAAAGTATACCTCTGAGTGACCTTTTAGCAAACCCGAAGCTTTGTAATGATTAATTATACTCACGAGAATAAGTGATAAAAATTTCACAAGGTTTCATTAAAGTATGAGGAAGTTATGACAATATTCGTATACGAGGGGTTAAAAGCGTCAACATTGAAATTAAAGGCTTTTCGGGTGATCAAAAGTTAACCGAGGACTTAACAAAGTTTGGTTATATCTTGGAGCCCTTAAAAGTCAAGTTAGGGGGTTGAAATTGCAAGAAAAGAAGTTAAAACCACGTTTGGAGGGACCAGGGACCAAAACAGCAATTACTGAAAGTTGTTTTCAGGTCAGCCGGGGCTAGGCGGCCCGCGTAAGACTTCTTAAGAGTCTACGCGGCCCGCGTGAGCATGCCAGATGCAGAAAATCATCACAGCTGCTTGTTAAAGCTGTGTAACCGACTTATGGAGCTTGTTTTCGATTCTATGGGCTTGTTTGATGGTTTATAATGGCCTAGGGACACTTGGGATGATTAGGAATCACCCCATAGACTTGTTTGGCATGATCTTGTTCAATCTAAAGTCCTATATAAGAAGTTCTTTGTTGCACCATTTGAGCACTTCATTTGCAATCATTCACAACTCAACTTCTGGAGGTTCCTGGAGCTCAAGGACAATTCCTAGGAGTCATTAGTCGTACTTAGGACTATTGTAAGCTTCCTTAACCTTTCTTAATTCAGTTTTACTTAGTTAATTAGTCTAAAGTCAAACCGTCGTAATTAAGATTTGACTTCGTCATTAATCTTAATTTGTCCAGTCAAATTCCAAATTGAAAGTACCTATGAGTTGGTAATTATGTGGGCAATAAACCCTTAAAAGGGCACCCTCCGATTCCCACTCTAACTAGGTCAATTGTCGGGTTAAAGTTAATCTCAAAAAGTCAACAGAAAGCCTATTTTCAAATTAATGCATAATTAGCAATGTAGAAGCTATGCAACCTGTTTTGTCATTAATATAACTTGGTAATTAATGTAAGAACATGTCTAAACATGTTCAACTCGAAAATTTTCAGTTTAAGCTCGGTTCGGAACCGAAAGTCGCAAAAGTAGACTTTTGCTTTGACTTTCAGTTCTGAACCATTAGAGCATAGTTTAGAAATGTCTTAGAGCCTTATTAGGACCAGGTTTCATATAAGTATAACCCTCTGTGATTATACAACTTGGTTCATTAGTTATCCGATTCACATGCATATTTCCGTTAAATGCCTAAATGTGGACTATTATGCCCATATGACCTTAAAACATGAATTTTGAAAATGTAAAAGAGTAGAAACCTTAGTTATTGATTTATAAACTTGTACCTAAAATTTGACATCAGTTTGAGGTCTAGATTAAGAGTTATGCTCATTAGCGTAATTAGAAAGCTTTTTAGTAATTAAACGGTGTAATTAGCGTATAGCCTATCTAAACCCGATTTTTGATACCAAACTTTTTACCCACTGATATAAAATAATATTTTGGGATTTTTGGAGATTTTTATTTATTTTTAGGCTAAGCATAACATAGAGTTCTAAGCTTGATCCGGTAATTGTCGGTTTTGCCCTTTTAAGCTATAAAATGAGTTTTACCAATCCTTTTGATACCAAACCTTTTTCTACTGATCCAATATGATAAATAGAATATTTTAAGCCTTCTGGAATAATAAAAATATCAGCTCTTCTTATAAAACCCGAAAATCGCTTAAAATCGTCTTTTTACGCGTTTTAAGCGCATAGTATGTATTAAAACCATTTTAGATATATAAGACTTGATACCTACTGATGTTTTAAATAAATTTTTATACTTTAGAAGTAAGCAAAAGTTTTAAACTCAGATTTCCAGATTTGACCTTTAAACCTTAGGTGAAATTACCAAAATGCCCATTCGGTGCATAGTATGGTTAGAAATGATAAATTTCACACATAGGTTATACCCTACTGATATAACTTAGTAAATTAAGTATTTTTACTGATTACATCAGACCCAAAACTCAGATTTATATTTAAACTCTTTTATAACCTTTAAAATGACCAAAATACCCCTACGGGGCGTAATTTGAGTTTAAATCCGTTTTGGGCATAATAGAAGATATCTTACTGATGTCACAACATATTTAAGGCATATTAACTTAGGAAACTTGTATATGACTCATATGGTTACCCGTTACGCACTTTTCGTGTTCGGATCGGCTTATGTAACTAGTTTGCATAATTTAGCCGAAACGGGTCAAACCATATCGTTTTTATCTCAAAATCCAGAATGTGTTTAAGTTACCCATATTAAACAAGCATACAAGCTTGTTGGGTCAAAACCACATTCTAAACCGGTCTTCGCTTTATCATGCGTTTGAACCGTGTCTTCCTTTTGAAAACTAACCGGTCTAAGTCTAAGCTTAATTAAAGACCCGTTAGGATTCTAATAGGTTATTAAAAAAAACCTTCGTTCCAGATTAGGAGCCCATTAAAAGCTACGTGCACTTGCTGTATTTGATTTATACTTTGCTCAGGTAAATACTCTTTACTTATTTTTCCTATACGGGCTTGGGATACAGTATTATAATAATCGGATTGTGATTAATGTATTTACATAACCTGTTTTATTCTGTATTATTTGGTGTATGGCCTTTGGGGGTTAAATGACAATGTCCCGGATATCCTTGGCATCATTCAAAGAAATGGCCACGACCTAAGCACGGGGTGTAGGCGTACACCTGACAGTTGCATATGTAAAAACTGGTAGTCCACTTAAAGGAATCAACATTGTGGGTATTATACCTGTGGCATGTCAGTTAATCTAGACCGGCCCTACAAACCGGCCCTAATGGACGACAAATAAGTAAAACTGTATACAAGATTATTTTTGAATAATTGTCTCAAGTTATAAAAGATATTTTTGCCTAAGTGCATTCAAATCAATTTTTAAACATTTTCAAAATGAGTCAGTTAAGTTGTATTTACCAGTGTAAACTGACGTATTTTCCAAAAAGGCTAAGTGCAGGTACTATACGTAATAGGCTGGCTACTCCAGGCATCAATAATCAAGTCTCGCAAGCTCTAGATGTTAAAGTCTGTTGAACAATTTCCTTTTTCTTTCGATCCGCCTGTGGATCTATTTCAACTATTTTGTGATACTTAATATTACAATTTATTCAGTTGAAATGAATCTATCTTTTGCTTCCGCTGTGCATTGTAAATTTGTGTTGTTTGACTATGACGATATCAACTACGTCACGATACTCCCCACCGGGCCCACCGGTAATACGTGGAAAATTCGGGGTGTGACATTAGTCCTTTAATATAATTTATTTGCTCAATAGTCCCTAGAGAGGTAAAATAACAAGAATACCCTGGAGAAAGATCGGGTTGTATTTGATTCGCTCGAATGGGGGAACCGACTTTGGATCCTACAAACATTTTCTTGTAATATGGATCTGCGTAGATTTAAAGCCCTAAATCACACGGTAATAATAATCCAATGGAGCTCCTGTTGTGTGAATTTTCTTAGGGAAAGTTGTTTGTCTTACTCAGCATGTTGAATCGTATTCAAGGATGATAATGATGTTGATGGTGACTATGACGGTGATGATGAAGACGATCAGAGTGGCCACAGTAGGGTAATGGGTCAGATGGGGATGGCGCTGGTGGTGCTATGGTGGTAGGGGGTGGCAGTGGGTAAGATTACCAAAATGCCCTTAGGTAAGATTACAGAGGGCTGAACATATGCAATCAGTAAACGACGAGGTGTAAAATTGATTGATTTTCAAATTAGGGGGTAAAGTTGCTTCCGCCTGTTAACGTCAAGATATAAAACTGCAGTTTACTCTTAAAATTATTTTATAACCGGTTATATATACTTATTTTCTTGTATCAAACTCTGTAAAATATTTCACCTTTTGTAATAAAACTACAAAAGGTTCCAACAAACAATTAAGGTTCCGATTATGTTATACATATTAAAAGATAGTGTTGATGAATAGTAAACAAAATTAATATTATATATGTTATTATATTTTTTTTCTAGCTTTTAATTATTTTTTTATATTATACATATTAATTAAACATATTTTGTTTTTTTATTATAACTTTTATGATATGATGTTTTCTAAAATTTTGAGCACGTAGTTACGACGTGTCTATTTTTTATCTACGTTTTAGTATTTATTATATGTTGACGCCGTTTATCCTTTACATTATTTTAATAATACATTTATAAAATTTCGACTATAATGTTGCGACATGCTTATTTTTATCTATATTTAAATATAAGTTTTGTTTGTATATATTAAAAGATAGTGTTGATGAATAGTAAACAAAATTAATATTATATATGTTATTATATTTTTTTTCTAGCTTTTAATTATTTTTTTATATTATACATATTAATTAAACATATTTTGTTTTTCTATTATAACTTTTATGATATGATGTTTTCTAAAATTTTGAGCATGTAGTTACGACGTGTCTATTTTTTATCTACGTTTTAGTATTTATTATATGTTGACGCCGTTTATCCTTTACATTATTTTAATTATACATTTATAAAATTTCGACTATAATGTTGCGACATGCTTATTTTTATCTATATTTAAATATAAGTTTTGTTTGAATATATTAAAAGATAGTGTTGATGAATAGTAAACAAAATTAATATTATAATGTTATTATATTTTTTTTCTATCTTTTAATTATTTTTTTATATTATACATATTAATTAAACATATTTTGTTTTTCTATTATAATTTTTATGATATGATGTTTTCTAAAATTTTGAGCATGTAGTTACGACGTGTCTATTTTTTATCTACGTTTTAGTATTTATTATATGTTGACGCCGTTTATCCTTTACATTATTTTAATAATACATTTCTAAAATTTCGACTATAATGTTGCGACATGCTTATTTTTATCTATATTTAAATATAAGTTTTGTTTGAATCGAACGAGTAAAATATAATTGATTTTTTGTTTTGTTTTTTATTGTGATGACCCAAACCAATACCATTTGAATAACTTCGAGTATAAAGTTGCGACATGCTTATTTTTAGCGAGTGTTGGTACCATACCCTTACCGTGACTAACTAAAATGACACCGTCCTAGCAACATCAATGCCCTGTCGATTTCAACCGAACAACATTGGTACTGGTATTGTTATTATTGGAACCGATATTCGTTTTTATGGTTTTCGTCTTTTGACCATTGTAAAACACGTGTTGACATCATTTTGGTCATATCATTACTTTTATTTTTTGGTTACTATATCGAGTGCCGATACCATACCGATCCCATTATAAATCGAACTGATACTTTCGTAGACCCGCCGTAACACGCGGGGAATATCACTAGTTACTTATGAAAATTGTTTATATATATTTGAGTTTTGATGTAATAATAAATTATTTAAAATCATATGTAGAAATGTGCTAAGTGAATATTTTATAGACCTACGTTTTGCTCCACTAATTAGAGTATAAAATATTTTATATTTTATACTTTACCATCAAGCTATACTCAAGACTTAATAAATAGTTTTGTTCCTATTTTCAAATTTATACGTAAGGCTAGAGGGTTATGGTGATGGTCCTCCAAGGGAGGATGATCCGCCACGTAGGCGCCACGTCATAGTCCTCCCAAGGATGGTCTATCCCACAAAACTAGAGGGTATGGGAGGATGGTCTTAGATGATCCTACCCCATCCCACTATGTACAAGTAACCATGCCTAATGTACAAACACAAACAAAGGGGGCCCACCATATTTGGTTCGTCGCAAACGGCGACATCTCGACGATGAGGACGATGACGGAGGGGGCGGCGTGGAGGGCGGTTCGTCGCCGGTGGAGGACGGACCAGGATGGCCCTCCATACCGTGCAGCCTAAGTACATTAATTTCTAACCCACTTTAAGATACACCAATCACTTGTCAAAATATATATATGCTTGAAAACGTATTCATTAGTATCTTTGATATTATTATTAAAAAAAAAACTTCATCGTAAAATCGCATTACAATATTTTTAATCTTAAGTATAGTCTTGTGATACTTAAAAAAATCAATATTTTAAAAGTTGATATGCTGTACGTATAACATGTTTAATTGTGTATATCCATAATTATAAAGAGGTTATTTTATTATCATATAAATTGCATAATTATTATAAGTTGTGTATTTATGTATGTCCGTAATTCGAACATGGTTTACGTAATTATCTATATAGGTTACATAATTATAATTATAAGTTGCATAATTATAAATAGTTTTTTCCCTTTTCACAAATTATGATATATATTTGATCCGTATAATACACAAGATTCTAATCTAGTAACTTAGTATCATAAAATATAAATATTCCAGTTGAAGTTTCATTTATTTCATGGATACAAATGCATGTGTTAAATGCTTTTACTACGTTTGTTTTGTTTTTAAAGAATCATCCAAAAGTTTAACAACCATTCATCTACTGTCAAGTGTCACCTACCTCTTATATATGGTTTTACGTACATTGAATCAGTAGTTTGCTTTGAGACGAGGGAACTTACTTATTTGCTATGACGTTGCTACTTTGGAATTACGGATATTTTTTCAAATAAACAAGTTGTTGATCGTTGAAACATTGATGTAATCTCACTTAGCATGATTCGTGTGAAGGTTATTCAAGTAGAAAGCTTGTTGGAATTGAAATCCAAGTTGTACCAATAATATTTTTTTATTTATTAATAATGTATATTAATTTAAATCAATTGGACAAAATAGTAAAACCTAACTCCTAGTCTAGGGGAGACTACCAAACTATTATCGAAAACAATATTCCACCATAATCCATATCTCAATATAAAATTAAACTAATGTTCTCTTCCAGGAAATATATATCCAAAAAATTGTAACTTGTTATTAGGAACCAGTAATGATGTTGACATAAACAACTGACTAGGTCATAAATGAATTGGAGGAACATGAGTGACGTGTTTGCATTTGTTCCTTCAATTTTAGTAACACTTTTATCATGCATGACGATCATTATACGGGTGTGTAGAGGATTGATAACGTCTTCAATAATATTGTCCCTGTAGACATTATATGGATATTAAGGAGGAGAGTCATTTCTAGTATAACACCAAATGAGAATTTTTTTTTGGAAAGTAATGATTGTAAGAGCCTTAAGGGGTGTTAACCATAGTACATATTTTTTGAAAGGGTGTTTTGATACTAATGTGGTAAAAAATGTCCCTTATAGGGCATTAACCCTTACGAATTGTCTTATAAATTTGTTAACATGTCACGTGTTTGAGATATTGTATTTGCGTTTCACTCACTAGATGAAAGACGGTTATTTGAGAAGCGAATAAGTAAGAATTAATAGAATAATTTTTAGTTTTAGATCATATTTGAATGGATGATTGAGATCTGGTTTTCTTGTGTCACTTCCACTTCATAAGTTGTGGTCGTTTACTTAAAAAAACTCAAACCTTGCTAGATTTATATATTTCAACTGAAACCTCTAATTAAAAGAAAGTGATAGGTAAACGGGTAATAAGATGCACCGTAACCTCATTTTGAATAGTAACAGACGACCCGTTGGACCGTTCATTACCTTTTGTTAAAAATAAATATATCCAGTTTCCATTATATTATAATTATAACTGTTATTAGATTCACCCCCCACATTCAAATGCTACATAAATAGATAGTTTTCCTACACTTCCATATTGGTAGTAACTACTAAGTCTTGAAGTAGATTAACTAATTAAGACATATAACAAAAGGATCCAGTATCCATTTTTAATTCAGTTTTGTCATTTTCTCTTTATGAGTTTGAGTCCCGAATTATTTAAGAAGTTGTGAATTGTTCAATATCCACAAGTTGATTTTAAAAAAATATTAAGGTTACTTCTTGAGATTCATGCGATCATAGAGCATGCAATTGCACTCAAAATATGCTTTTGAGGGAATCAAATCAACGTTAAATAGCTAAAGTTTAATTATACCAAATCAATCAACAAAATAAAAATTGTTAATGTTAATTAATATTATTAGACAAATTATTCCCTTAGTTACAAGATTGTTGGTCTAATCCAACTACTATTTGCTTGTTTCCTTAAATATTGCATGACCACTAATTGCATGTGCACGAAGATATGAATGAAGAGGGAGGTTATTGAGGAACTAGATTATTAATTAAGAACAGAAATTTAGCTATCATTAATTTTAGGTTATAAGTACAACTAAAAATACGAGAATACCTAAAATGAAAGAAAAGGAAATATATACATATATTATTTTATTTTAATATTTTTTATAAGGCTATAGGGTGTGGGGGTCATGGTTGGGATATGATTTGCCACCTAGGAACATGAATGGAAGGCTACACCACCCCCTTGATTGATACACCATGGTTTGCATGGATTAAACCATGGGAACCATGGTCCTCCTTTCCATTTTTCAACAAATCATTTCCTTTTTCTTTAGACAAAGATAAATTAAAATAATTAAGGGGCTAGTGGTTTGGGTTATGACCACACCCTTAGGGTAGTGGTTTTGGATGGTGGATTAAAGGTGAGTTACATGGCATTAACATGGAGGGTCATGGTGGTCATGAGGATCATGACCACACATTAGAAGCATCAATGCATGTACGCCAACTCCAACTCATGACCAAATTCAAATGTGACTATGTTGGAGTTGGCGTACATGCATTGATGCTTCTAATGTAGGGTTGTCCAAACTGGTCGACGCTTGAGGATCGCTCGACGATCGCTCGAAAAATGCTCGTTCGATTCCCGCTCAGTTTGTAAATGAGCCGCTCGGATCGGTTCGATTCAAATTCAATCAAAGGATTAGCAAAGGTCCGCTCGCTCGTCGGTCGCTCGGTTTCGCTCGAATTATTTTTATTAATAATATATATATATATATATATATATATATATCTATATATTATATAGATTTTAATTAACAAACCATAAAAGTTGTTATTTAATGTGTAGAACTTAATGGTTTTGTTTAATATTTGTGTTTATAGGTTATATGTTGATTTGAAGTTGAATTTTGTGAATGGAGATGATCAAGCTTAAAGAAGAAGTTTATGGCTTTTGAGCTAAATGACAATTTGTATTTCGCACTTTATTTGTGCTTGATATTGTTAAGAACATTTTTAGAATCATGATTTTAGTTATGTATTGCTTTTGTTAGTAAGGTGTTGACATGTTTTAATTAAGTTAGGATTTGTTTTTGTTGAACGCAACCTTATAATTCAATCGAGCGAAACCGAGCGAAAACGATCCACTCGATTTTAGTTAGGATTTGAGAAAAACCGAGCGAAAATGATCCGCTCGATTCAAATTCAATCCGAGCATGAGCATCAATTTTGTGCTAGGTTTTGCAAATTCGATCGGATCGGATCAGATCGGTTGTAATTCAATCCGAGCATGAGCAGACCCTCGATCGTATCGGATCGGCTCATGAACACCCCTATTCTAAGGCGATGTGGAAGTCTTTTGTGGGGCGTTATATGACAAGTGGCGAAACGCGTAAGAGAGGAGCTTTATGGGGCTTTATATAATTTGAGTGTGTAATGGGGTTATATATGTATGAGGCTTTATATATATGTATGTATGTATGTATGTATGTATATGTGTGTGAGTGGGGAAGGAATAATCACGCAGTGATATTAATCGCGGGAGGGTAAAAAAATTACCCCATAGCGCCGGCCGTTATGTTGTAGCCGAGCGCTATGGGACGTTATGGCGGATTCCGACGTGATATAAAGCCCCACTACGGAGGGTCTAACCATGCATCTATATTTTAAGTTTGATTATGAACTTGGTTTTGACACACAAGTATATAACGATGCATTCAATAAATACATTAAAAGGAGTTCTTGTGCCAATGATGTCCAGCCCAGCTGGATGGAGGTGTGAGGGTTTTCCCCATAGGCTCGGGTTCGATCCCAGTCTGTGGCGGTTTCCCGCACAGGATTGTGGGGGGGTCAGTCCCCGCTTGGAACTCCCGGTCAGACCAACCGGCCAAGTGTGGGATTCGATCCCGGGTCTTCTCGTTTGGGCCTTATGTCGTTTGCCAGCTGATCTACACCTTCCCAAAAAAAAAAGGAGTTCTTGTCTACGCATGTTTGATGCACATATTCAGAATCCTTTCATCTTATTGCTAGCTTGATCTTTGTAGGCTAGTACTAGATAAAAACAACGATCAAATGATACAACTCTTTATACTTTTATCACACAAAAACACAAACACCATATGAAATAACATAGATAATATAACAATTCAATGTTGTAGAAGGCGCTAGGCGCTAGTCGGGCGGTGAGGTACAGCCTAGGGATTAATCGGGATTAATCAGAATGGGATTTTTATATGTATTTTTTCAAAATTATATATATATACCCAATAATATAAAAATAATACTTCAAAATTCACATAAATACTTCAAGTTTCAGATAGTATGGTTCGATTTTGACCGATTTTGACCAATTTTGACCGCCTAGGTCCGATTTTGATCGATTTTGATCGATTTTGACCGACTAATATTGTCCGATTAATCCGATTTTTGACCGCCTAGGACCGATTTTGACCGCCTAAGACCGATTTTGACCGATTTTTGACCATGACCGATTAATTGACCGCCTAGCTCAAAATTAGGCAGTAGATGACCGCCTAGCGCCTAGGCGCCGATTAATCGGCCGCCTAGGCCGATTTCCGCAACCATGTAACAATTTATATATTTTTAATTGATTATGATAGGAAAACATTTAGAAAATACCCGTTAACAACTTAGGTTCATTGTGAAACACAAATTGACACCATGGTGATGATAAAAAAAAGAAGGATAAATATACTTTGCTCGTAAGTATATAAAAATGCAGGATGGACACATGCTTAACTACAAATCCTTTCTAGGTTTCCTTCATAAACTTCTTTTTGTTCCATCGACCATTCGTGTGTGCATATATATATATATATATATATATATGGTAGGGATCCTAAGAGAAGTCTACCCTATTTGAGAAACTTCAGAAGCAATCTGGACCACACATTTTCTCTAAGCAAAAAATGCAAAAAAAAAGATGAAAAAAATGCAATTTTTTTTTTTTTTTTTTTGGAAAAATCGCAACTTTTTCTTTAAGAATTAAATTTTTTATTTAAAATTTTTTTTTTTTTGAATTTATACACATGTGTATATTGTTAATCTTTTAACTATACATATATGTATATACATGTTTAAAATTGAAAAAATATGTGTTATAAATCATAAACCTTGAACCATAAACACTAAAGCTAAACCTTAATGCTAAACCCTAAAGCTAAACCCTAATGCTAAACCCTAATGTTCAACCCTAAAGCTAAACCCTAATTCTAAACCCTAATGCTAAACCCTAAAGCTAAACCCTTAATGTTAAACTCTAATGCAAACCCTAAATATAAAGCTAAACCCAAAAGTTAAAGCTAAACCCTAATGCTAAACCCAAAAGCTAAACCTAATGCTAAACCCTAAATACTATTGCTAAACCCTAATGCTAAACCCTAATGCTAAACCCTAAAGCTAAACCGTAAATACTAATGCTAAACCCTAAATAACACTTATTTTTCAATTTTAAACATGTATATACATATATGTATAATTGACAATATACACATGTGTATAAATCCCAAAATTTTTTATTTAAAAAAAAAAAATTAATCCTTAAAGAAAAAGCTGCGTTTTTTCCAAAAAAAAAATTGCATTTTTTTTACATTTTTTTTTTTTGCATTTTTTTGCTTAGGGAAAATGTGTGTTCCAGAATGCTTCTCAAGTTTCTCAATTAGCCTACTACTTCTCACATGATCCTTAACCTATATATATATATATATATATATATAGGATTAGGATAAAATGATAACTTATACAAGTTTATGAGAACTTAGAGAACTCGGCCCTGCGAAAGTTATTTCAAAAAAACTTTTTTTACCAAAAGTTCTAAAAAAAATCATCTTTTCCAAAAAAAAAAAATTAGTTTTTTTATTTACGAAAATCATAAATGCTGTAAAAAGTGATGTCATGCTTACGTCATCGCCTTTTTACAGCTATTATAAGTGGCCGAAAAAATACCATATTGAAATATTTTTACGGCAATCTTTCTAAGCATTTTAATCTAAGGGTGTGAAAAAAATGGGGGCAAAACTCGCACGTGAAAGCCGAATTCTCAAAGTTCTCAAAACTCGTAGTGGGTTACCCTTAATCTTGATCATATATAAATATATATATATATATATATAGAGAGAGAGAGAGAGAGAGACCGGTTGTTGTACAAATTGTCATAACATACGTCGCGCACGCGATACAGTATCAACATGCGATTTTGATTTTTTTTAAAATGCGAATTTAATTTTTTTTTAACATGCGAACTTTTTTTATAACATGCGATATCTGGTTTTTTCACAACATGCGATTTTTCATTTTTGGTAACATAACGTGCGATTTGTCATCGTGTACGCAGCGTACGTTAAGGCATATTGTACGATATACTTTATATATATATAGGGTAAGGTTCATGTGAGAACCACCTTTATTGCAAGAACTGCGAGAACCAATGTGAACACAACCAAAAATAGCTAAAAAAACCTAAAAAAACAAACCCCCCCCCCCCCGAAAGCAAAATGCTAAAAACTAAAGCCCCTCAAAAAACCTAACCCCCACCCAAAAACCTAAACCCCCCTCCCCCACCCCCCAAAAACTTAACCCCCCCCCCCCCCCAAAAGCTAAAATGCTAAAAACTAAACCCCCAAAAAACCTAAAAAAATCAAAAAAAAATAAAAAAAAATCAAAAAAACACACAAATTTTTTTTTACATTAAAATCGCTACTTTTAGTAGCAAAAAAAAGGTTTTTAAATTTTTTTTTATTTTTTGCTACTAAAAGTAGCGACTTTTGTATAAAAAATATTTTTTGTGTTTTTTTAGGTATTTTTGATTGTGTTCACATTGGTTCTCGCGGTTCTCGCAATAAACTTTATTGCGAGAACCAATGTGAACACAACTAAAAATATCTAAAAAACATAAAAAAAAAACCTACCCCCCCCCCCACAAAACCTAAACCCCAAAAAAAAAAACCTAACCCCCCCCCCCCCACACCCCCCAAAAACCTAAACCCTTCCCCACCCCCTACCCAAGCTAAAATGCTAAAAACTAAACCCCCAAAAAACCTAAAAAAATCTTACAAAATAAAAAAAAACACACAAATTTTTTTATTTTAATATTTTTTAGATATAAATCGCTACTTTTAGTAACCAAAAATTTTTTTTTTTTTAATTTAAAAATTTTTTTTGTAACGAAATCCAGCGATTTTTTTATAAAAAAATTTATGTGTTTTTTAGCTATTTTTTGTTGTGTTCACATTGGTTCTCGCAATAAATGGTGGTTCCTAACGGATCCTTCTCCTATATATATAGGGTTAGGTTAACGTACAAATGCCCTTATCGTACATTACGTACGCAATCATCTCAGCCATAAGATCTTCATCCCACATTGAAATCGCATTTTGGTTTTTTGTAACAATTTCGCATGTTGGTTTTTTAACATGCGATTTCATCAAATTACCACATGCGAAATTGTTACAAAAAACCAACATGCGATTTCACCAAAATTATCACATGCGATTTCACTATATTGTACGTATTGTACGTTAAAGGATATTGTATTTTACACTTTCACTGTGTATATATATATATATATATATATATAGTAGGAGTTGGGTAGAAAGTGTATTTTTCCTAGAAAGTCTGGGAAGCAATGATAATTGGACATGTGACATTGAGTTATTTTAACTAGAAGGGCAATTATGTAATGTCACATTTTAATTTTATTTTTGGAATTTAAATTTCATTAACTAACATTGCATGATCTCGAAGGTAACTGATTATGTCCATGATTTTCGGAATTTTGGTTGTGTTTCGAATCCAAATTTTATCCAAATCTCATTCAAATCATATGTATATACAATTCTTTCTATCGTTTTCTTCTTCACCAGCAGTATTCGTATTCAATAATTTTTTCAGAGAGAAAAATCATGGCTTTAAACACACTTGTTGATTGTGGAGATGGTTATTAACATTTAACTGCAAAACCATCAGCTTGTTCTTGGTGATGTGTTTTAACAGCAAACAGATTCATACAGTTGTGTTTTAGCATTCAGATTCATACAGTTGTGTTTTAGCATTCAGATTCATACAGTTGTGTTTTAGCATTCATGTTGGTAATGCTGGAGGATTTCTTGACGCTGTGTTTTATTATCCAGATTCATACAGTTGTGTTTTAGCATTCAGATTCATACAGTTGTGTTTTAACAGCAAGCAGATTCATACGTTGTGTTTTACCATCCATGCTGATAATGCTGGAGGATTTCTTGACGCTGTGTTTTAACAGCAAGCAGATTAATACGATGTGTTTTCTTGATGTGTTTCTTCATTAAGGATAGAAGGAAGAGAGAGAAAGAGAGAGAGAGAAAAAAAAAATCGCAAGAAATGTGGGGTGGTTATGGAATGACAATTATTTCCATATTTAAAACAAGCTAAATGACATATCTACCCCTGATTAATTAAATAATCCTATTTTTAAGAAACACAAATTACCAAAATGCCACTAAGATGATCTCAACCATTAAACACACCTATTGGATGACCCAAATCGCTTCCTAGACTTTCTAGGAAAAACACACTTTCCGTAGGATCCTCACTCTATATATATATATATATATATATAGTTTGCAAAAACTCCGAAAACTAATGGATGGACATATTGTTGCCACGTGTTACACTTTTTCGCTACAACTTTTTTACCAACACCTGCAAAATTTTCTGACAGTGATACACTTTTCGTAACAATGGAGATATGATAGAAAATATGTTACATTATTTCAGTTGTTCACAATTTTTCTAACTTATCTGTAACAAGTTTTTATTGAGTTTTGATAGCAATTTTTAAAATTATATAAAGTGTATGGATTTTAGAACTTATAACTTATGAACTTTTTATTTTCTAATGTTCGTAAAAGACATGTTACATTTTGGCTACTAAAAGTAGCGATTTTAATGTAAAAAATATTAATTTTTTTTCTAGCTATTTTTATGTATTTTTTGTTGTGTTCACATTGGTTCTTGCGGTTCTCGCAATAAAGGGTGGTTCCTAAGGATCCTTCTCATATATATATATATATATATATAAGGGAATGCTAGACAGAAAACCCTTAAATTTTTAGAAAACTCTGGAAACTCAAATCTCCCCCCGTTTTTACCCAACCTCCCGACATTTTTTTTTTGAAAAAAATAACACATGTAATATATATGTTTTAAAGTGTTTTGGGCCAAAAAAAAAACAAAAAAGCGCAGAAGGGATTTTTTTTAAAAAAATAAACAAATTTCAGCAATGTCCGGTTGCCTAACATGTGTTAGGCACAAAAGACAGAAATTGCTGAAATTTTTTTTTTTAAATCATCCCTTCGGCGCTTTTTTGATTTTTTTGGCCCAAAACTCTTAAAAACATGTATATTACATGTGTTATTTTTTTTCAAAAAAAAAAAATGTCGGGAGATTGGGTTTTCTCTATATATATAGGGTTTTCTATATAGCCCTCCCCTATATATATATATATATATGTGTGTGTGTGTGTGTATATATAGAGAGAGAGATCGGTAACAAAGTTAAAAAAATACATCTAATTTTTTCATTGATTTTAATAATATAACTATAATTCTTATTTTCTTATGAAAATGGAACATTTAAAAACATAACAAATGTATTTTAAGTAGAGATCCAACTTACTTACAAAGATTTTGATCGTGGTTCATAAATGAAAGCCATGTAATATTTATGGTACATAAATTGTAGTTTTCTATTGAGTAATCTGGATTATCAAGTAGAGTAAACTACGTACTTCTCTTCATGTAAAAGATATATGCTTTAATTATATGAAACTTTTACCAACTCAAAGAGAAAATAACGGTTTTGGAAATGATAAATCATAATCCTATTTTAATATAAAGAAAAGCTAGCTAAAATTATACATGTAAATGCTAATCGAACACGTAAATTCACAGACAAATCATTGCTAATTCACATAACACAGAAAATAGATTTTTGTCATTAGCTAGGGTTTGTAACAACTAGTCGTCAATCATTGGAATAATGCCCAAGTGGGAAAATCTCTATAATAATATATTAGGAAGAAATCGTAACCACTTAAGCAAATCCAAGAAAATTGGGTGGTCTTGTGTTAAAAGCATAGTTTTGTTTGAGCAAACTGAAATTGTTTTATGAAAGAATATCTTGTCATTTGATTCTGTTGAATAGATCTATTTGATTTTCAAAACCGTACCATAACAATCAATGCTTACATATTCCAAATTTTCTAATATATTAACACAATTTAAAATTCGTGTAATTGTTCTCGTGAAGTTGATCGTACGTAGGCTGCAAGAATAGCTTCTATGCGATGGTAATATGGTATCACTTGATATGATCATGTATATGCTTTGATTCAAATTTAAACTCACGTCTACTTGCTTCCCAATACAACTAACATTGCCCTTAATAATATAAGACAAGATTAGAAATACTAATAAACGTTTCATCTAAGTTATATCAATGGATGGAAAAAAAAAATTGGACAATCCGTTGCTCTTAATTATAAGGCTCTATCTAAATGAGTTTTCAACATTAAATGAGCATTATGATAAAGGGTGTCGTTTAGTGTAAACGGTGTAGTTATTAGCAGTAAAAAAAATAGTGAGTATTTTGATAAGAATATGGAGTTGTGCAGCGACGGTGGTGGAGGCGGTACGGCCACGGTTGTTTTGTTGTGTCAAGTCCCAATCGACAATCAAACCAAATAAACAAGATGAATAAGAGAATTTAGATCGAATAACTTTCAATTTTATTAATCAGAAAATAACTCAAAACTGATTACATACTCTTAAACCATAACTCAATTTCTCTCTAGTATTTTCTCTCTTATCTTAATAATGTCTAACCCTAACTTGGTTTATATAGACTAACCCTAACTTAGTGACCGAGACATTACCAAATATAATTATAACATAATTAGGAAACTTAACCAACTATGACCAACTTATCAATTTTGATCCCTCAAGTTCACCGATTTGTGATTTGAAGTCCGTAAATTACCAACAATCACCCCATAATTTCGGACTCAAAATAGGTAGGCCTTCAACTCCAAACATGTCTTCATTGCCTTGACTCTCTTGGAAGTTTTCGCGATCTCTAACTGTGTTTTTCCGCTCCTTCTTAGCTCGAACATTCTTGCGACCTAATACTTGATTAGTTCTTTCTCCACGACTCGTCCTTTGGTCATAAGAACTCGCACCACCATTGACTCAGCTACGATCTTGAGCAAACATCCGCTTTTTTGGATCATAACACGTACTTCCTTGGGTTTGAATCCTTTGCTTGATCTTTTCTTTGAAATCTTGAACATTTTTATTTGGACTTTGAATTTTGGGTTTCTTCATTAAACTTGGATCTTTGAGAAGATTCTAACTCGTACTTGAAATATCACCTTTCAGTTCAACTCTTTGTAGATCTGCACCCGAGTAATTCTTCATTCCAATCATGCTAACTTTTGTACCGGGACTTGCTATCTTGAGGTTGATCTTGTATAAATGGTTCTCGGTCCTTGTCACCTTCATCATAAACTTACATGTATCATGAATGGTTAGCAAATCACGTTTCATGTGAATGTCGCATCCACCTTCCGTTGCTTGACCAAGACTTATGCTATTGCTTTGCAAACTCGGTATATAGTAAACATCGGTTAACAGGCGCTTCTCCCCCGTTTTCCCCTCAAGTAATACCGATCCCTTTCCCCGTATGTCAATACAAGATCCATCTCCGAATTTCACCTTTCCGTGACACGTTCATTAAGTTCAAAGAATAAGCTCGATTACCCGTCATGTGATTCGATGCTCCGTTGTCGAGATACCGAGTGTCTTTCTCCACTGGCTCAGTCTCGAAACGCTATGGAATCACTCATTCTTCATTTAGAAAAACCGTCACTTGATCACATCTCATCAAAAACAATTATGGATCAAAATCATTAGTTTTAGCTAAGTTAGCTTCATCTTGTTTCTTCATACGATCCGGACATCCTGACGCAAAGTGACAACAACGGTAACACTAAACCTGTGATCTATCCTTCCTTCCCCTTTGGCGATAATTGGTTCTTCTTTGACCCGCTTGCTTTGACCCATAATCTTGACCATCTCGGCTTTGACTTCCATCTTGGTTCTCATCATCCCGGTCTTGACGTCTGCCTCGGTAAGTTGAACCGCCTTGCCCACGCCTTCGCGTATTGCCATAGGGTTTATGATTCGAGGACGATTCACCATTGGCGAACATTAGATTATTTTGAATTTCTACTAAAGACTCAATACCCTTAATCTTGTCTTCGAACATCTTCAATTTACCGATTGCTTCCTGAAACGTCATGGCCTTCAAATCGGTGAATTGTTCATTTAAAGCTACAATTGGAACATACTTCCCTGGAACTGAGCCTAACAATTTTCTGGTAAGCTTTTTGTCTTCGTAGGTGGTTCCCAAACTGGTTGCTTTGGTCACCAACTGACTTATTCTGCCCGCGAAAAAATCAATCGACTCTGTTTCTTTCATCCTTAAAGATTCAAACTCTATCTCCAGTTGTTCAATCTTTGCCTCTCGAACCCGTTCAACCCCAATATACAGTTTCTTCAACGCTGTCACACCCCGATATTTCCACGTATTACCGGTGGGCCCGGTGGGGAGTATCGTGACGTAGTTGATATCATCATAGTCAAACAACACAATTTTAAATGCACAGCGGAAGCAAAAGATAGATTTATTTCAACTGAATGAATTGTAATATTAAGTATCACAAAAATAGTTGAAACAGATCCACAGGCGGATCAAATAAAAAGGAAACATAGTACATCAGATTTAAAATGCATCCAAGCTTGCGAGACTCTTATTGATGCTAAGGAGAGGCCAGCCCATTACGCTTAGTACCTGCACTTATCCTTTTTGGGAAAATACGTCAGTTTACACTGGTAAATACAATTAACTGACTCATTTTGAAAATGTTTTAAGAAAATTGATTTGAATGCGCGTGGCACAAAACTTTTTATAACTTGGGATAATTATTTGTATATAAACTTGTAAAAGAATTACATGTTCGTTATACGTTCGGTAGCCCAGATCGACACTGGGTTAAAGTTTAATAGACACACCACATGATATTGTCCCGCGACGGGTTATTCCCGAAACCGGTGGTTATACCTTATTATTTATTTATGCATTGTCGGGTGTACGCCTACACCCCGTGCTTAGGTCGTGGCCATTTCGTAAAATGATGCCAAGGATATCCGGGACATGGTCATTAACCCCCCAAAGAATTTAATCAAACAAAACAATTTAAACGGGACATTTCAATAATTTAACCTTCATACAATTAAACATTCCATGTCCGACCAAGCGGTATTTTATATACCGTACCCCAAGCCCGTATAGGGAAAATAAGTTAAAAGTATTTACCTGAGCAAAATATAATCACAAACAGCAAGTGCAGATAGCTTTTACCGGGTCTCCTATTCTGGAACAAAGGTTTTTAATAACCTATTAGATTCCTAACGGGTCTTTAATTAAGCCTAAACTTAGACCAGTTAGTTTTAAAGAAATATACGGTTCAAACGCACGATTAAGCGAAGACCGGAATAGAATGTGATTTAGACCCGACAAGTTTGAAGACTTGTATAATATGGGTAAACTAAACACATTCTGGATTTTGAGACAAAAATGATAAGGTTTGACCCGTTTCGGTTAATTTATGCAAACTAGTTACATAAACCGAACCGAACGCAAAATATGCGTAACGGGTAACCATAAGAGTCATATACAAGTTTCCTAAGTTAATATGCCTTAAATATGTTGTGACGTTAGTAAGATATCTTTTATTATGCCCAAAACGGATTTAAACTCAAATTATGCCCCGTAGGGGTATTTTGGTCATTTAAAAGGTTATAAAAGAGATTTAATATGATTCTGAGTTTTGGGTCTGATGTAATCAGTAAAAATACTTAATTTACTAAGTTATATCAGTAGGGTATAACCTATATGTGAAATTTATCATTTCTAACCATACTATGCACCAAAGGGGCATTTTGGTAATTTCACCTAAGGTTTAAAGGTCAAATCTGGAAATCTGAGTTTAAAACTTTTGCTTACTGCTAAAGTATAAAAATTTACTTAAAACATCAGTAGGTATCAAGTCTTATATATCTAAAAAGGTTTTAATACATACTATGCGTTTAAAACGCGTAAAAAAGCGGTTTTAACCGATTTCCGGGTTTTATAAGAAAAGCTGATATTTTTATTATTCTAGAAGGCTTAAAATATTCTATTTATCATATTAGATCAGTAGAAAAAGGTTTGATATCAAAAGGATTGGTAAAACTCATTTTATAGCCTAAAAGGGCAAAACCGACAATTACCGGATCATGCTTAGAACTCTATGTTATGCTTAGCCTAAAAATAAATAAAAATCTCCAAAAATCCCAAAATATTATTATATATCAGTGGGTAAAAAGTTTGGTATAAAAATCGGGTTTAGATAGGCTATGCGCTAATTACACCGTTTAATTACTAAAAAGCTTTCTAATTACGCTAATGAGCATAACTCTTAAACTAGACCTCAAACTGATGTCAAATTTTAGGTACAAGTTTATAAATCAGTAACTAAGATTTCTACTCTTTTACATTTTCAAAAATCACGTTTTAAGATCATATGGGCATAATAGTCAACATTTAGGCATTTAACGGAAATATGCATATGAATCGGATAACTAATGAACCAAGTTGTATCATCACAGAGGGTTATACTAACATCAAACCTGGTCCAAATAAAGCTCTAATACATTTCTAAACTATGCTTAAACGGGTCAGAACTGAAAGTCAAAGCAAAAGTCAAATTATGCGACTTTCGGTTCCGAACCGAGCCTAAACTGAAAATTGTCAGGTTGAACATGTTTAGACATGTTCTTATATTAATTACCAAGTTATATTAATGATAAAATAGGTTGCATGGATCCTACATTGCTAATTATGCATTAATTTGAAAATAAGCTTTCCGTTGACTTTTTAAAGTTAACTTTGACCCGACAATTGACCTAGTTAGAGTGGGAATCAGATGGTGCCCTTTTAAGAGTTTATTACCCACATAATTACCAACTCATAGGTACTTTCAATTCATGATTTGACTGGACAAATTATAAATAATCACGAAGTCAAACTCTAATTACGACGGTTTGACTTTAAGCTAATTAACTAGGCTAAACTGAATTAAGAAGGGTTGAAGACACTTACAAGAGTCCTATGCACGATTAGGAAGCCTAAGGAATCTTGGTTGCTGACCAGAGAGCTTCAGAAGTGAAGTTGTGAAGGTTTGCAAATGAATGTCCAAAGTTGCAACAAGTGTTCTTCTTATATAGTGAATTCAATTGATTAGGATGATGCCAAGCAAGTCTATGGTTGCAACCAGATGTTTACAGGTGCCCCTATTGCATGTAAATCCATTTGTGCAGCCCCTGGTATCAGTTTATAGGTCCTAAAGGCGGTTACACAGCCTGAACTGGCAGCTGTGCTTGTTTTCTTTCACTGGCAGTCCCAAGCGGCCCGCGTAAGGATTCCCTGACACCTTACGCGGCCCGTGTGGCTTCCCAGAACCAGCCAAACAAGTTTCAGCATTTGCATTTTTGGTCCCTGGTGCGTGGTTTCAACTTCCAAATTTGCATTTTAAGCCCTCTAACTTGATTTTTAAGGACCTTAAGACTTATACAAACTTTGTTAAGTCCTTGGTTAACTTTGTGATCACCCGTAAGGCCCTAGAATTCAACGTTGACGCTTTTAACCCCTCGTATACGAATATTGTCATAACTTTCTCATACGATAACGAAACTTGGTGAAATTTTTATCACATATTCTAGTGAGTATAATTTACCGTTACAAAGCTTTGGGTTTGCTAAAAGGTCACTCAGAGGTATACTTTAAACATGTTGACACATTTAACCCCTGTAGTTCGTAATCTCTCACTTTCTTCCACAATTAGATCGTATGATCCATGATTCATTCGTTTAAGGGTATAAACATCGTGTAGGGTTACAGGAAAGTATATTTATCCATTGTTGACACTTTGAACCCGTATATTCACATACTTTCTCTGTTTGTCAACTTTAGTCCCTCTAAAGTAATATTTTACACGTTTAAAGCTTATGACACGTGTCGATACATTATTGGACATAAATTTTCGAGGTGTTATAAACGCTTCCCAGATTTCCTTTGCATTCTGAAACTGAGCTACTTTGTGAGGACCTGCACGAAAATGTCCCACAACACTCCGTAAGTGCAAACCCGGACCCCTAAAACCCTAATCCTTATGAAAAATCAAGAAAATCTGAATTTAAAGGTCTGTCGCGGGCCGCGTAAGAGATAACCGAAGCTTACGTGGGGAGCGACAGCTTGAAAGAACTCCGGGTAAGTTTTAGGCCACGTGTCAGACACATGGCAGACCTGCACCATGATACGGCAGCCCTAGTCGTAGCTAGGGTGGCCCTCGCGGGCCGCGTAGGAGTTCCTTCAAGTTTACGCGGGCCGCGTAAAACTCAAAATTTTGCTATAAATTGGATGTTGCATGGCCTGGCTTCTGTGTTCGAAAAATCCTTTCAAAACAGCAAATTTCTGCTTATATTCGAGTGTTTAAGGGTCGAAACGCTGCTACGATTACAGGGTAATAACTCGATCACTGCTACGATACAATGTCCGATCGATTGAAACCGATCCGATGGATGTTTAAGTGCTGCCCGAATTCGGGCTATACTTTGTCATTCGTCGTGAGGGTTTTGATTTCGTGAGCTTATCGTAAATGTTGTATTAAGTTACTAACCTAGTTTCGTGTGCATTGTTATTTAACTAGGTTACCAAGCTTAATCAATAGGCAAAACTCTGTCCAACTAAACTTGCAATGTGAGTCATTCTCTTTTTATCAAATTGCTTTACAAAACCCTAAATGTTTTCTAGTTATACTTTGCAGTGATTAAGTCTTTGCTAATCTTTAATTACTGGAAGTATGTGGGGGTTTTGTGCACATTACTACTAACGATTTATCACTTAGGTGGGCGAGCCTAATTTGTGATATGTCCACAGTCATAGATTCGATCGAGTGACAGCTGAACCAGCTAATTATAAGATAGGGGCAAATATAAAAACCCTTAATGCTGTAAATTGTAACAATGTGTCATTTTGTGCAAATTGAATGACTCGCCAGTATTTCCCCGCTGATAAAATCTTTTTAAACATGTTTCAGGTGATTTACTGTGAACCAGAAAAAGTGTCGCGTAGCACTACAGCTTGAAGAAAGTGGCTCAGTAAATAAAATAAACATGTTTTGTAATCAGGGGATCTCCCAGTGAAATCCCTCTGTTGTAAAATACGGGGTTGTCCCGAATGATTAATAAAATAATCGGGTGGTTTCAATATAACCGATCCTGTTAAAATTTCCGTTGCCTAATTAAAACACCAATACCGCGGGTTTTCTGTCCCGCGGCTTCTGGACCGGGTAAAACCGGGCCGGGGGTCGTGACAGAAAAAGGTGGTATCAGAGCCACTGATTTAAGCCAATTAAGTATTTGGAAATACTTCATTTTTTTCAGACTGCCATTCTGTGATTCTGTGAAAATTTAATTTACAAATAAATAGAATTGTTAACTTGAATTTTTGGCGTGTTTCTTCATATGTGCTAACAGCATGAACGAACTGTCGGAGGCACTCCGAAACTTTACTATCCATACCACCGATATGGATACAACAGGAATTCAATCAGGTTATCAGGCGGATACCGAGGAGCCATTAGTGTTTCAGGGCCAGTCCCAGGAAAAACCCAAGCCTAAAAAGAGAAGAAGAATCCTGGACTGGAAACGCGGAAGAAGGAAGAAGCCACCTGCCCAAAAGGTGAAAAAGATGGAGGACCCAAAAGACAAAGGAAAAGGAAAGGAAATAGGGGAGAGTTCCGGTCAAGCCCAGGAGATGCCTCCTTGGGAAGAACTTGATAGGAAACTGGCAAATTGTGACCTCATCGGACCTACAGACGAGACTCTTTTCAATTTCCCAGCCCAATCTGAACTTCCAATTAATTTGGAACCTGCTATTCCGGACCTTATTGTCAATCCCCAACCTTTTACAGGGCAGTTGGAAGAGTGGTGGATGAGCGACTGGCATTTTCAGAATTTTATGAATAACCCTAATGTTTATTTTCCCCAGTTTGATCCTGAACCTGCACCATTTCCACCCATGAACCCGGAGAACGTTGCCGAATTACGCCGCTATGGCGAGGAGCTGGTGGATGCGGGAAACCGGATTCGTGATGTGGGGGAAAAGATCTCATGGAAATACGACGAGTGGGAGCGTCGTTTTCGAAGGGCCAGCTAACTGTGGTTGTGTGGTTGTATAATAATAATATAATATAAAATACTTTTGTATAATAATCCTAAAATAAAACATCTGTAAATACCTGGTGTGTACGGATGTAGTATATTATATAAAAATATGGATGTCGCAAGGTCGACAAATTTTGGCTATATGTGTTAACTTAACTATGTTGTGATTACCTTGCTGTGTTTAATTATTATAAATTTTGTGCCAATAATTTATATGTATTGTTAATTATCAGATGGAAAACGCCGAAAATGAACCAGTCAATGAAGTTAACCAATCTGAACAAAATAATGAAGACCACTTTCTCAACAGACAAGATATCGAAAATATAGTTGCCCAGGGTATAGCCAATGCTATCCCGGCAATCGTCGCTGCTGTTAAGAACCCCGTTGAACCTTCACAAGCCAACCACAGCAAACGCACTCGCGACGATAATTTTAGTCACAGTGTAAATGGAGGCGGCAATAACGATAATAATATGGTTCAGGCCCCATTTCTTAAGAAAATGAAAGTTGCAACATCTGGTTGCACTTATAAAGAATTTCTTGCCTGTAAGCTGGTTGAATTTGCAAGCAATGAAGGGGCGACTGCCGCACTGCGTTGGTTAGAAAAGACCGAAGTAGTAATCAAAATCAGTAAATGCGCAGAGGAAGATAAGGTTATGTATGCATCCCACCTTTTTAAGGAGGAGGTGTTAGAATGGTGGAACACGGTGCTGCAAGCCAAGGGAAGTGACGTGGCTTATGCCATAAGTTGGGAAGAATTTAAGGGATTGGTGAAAAGAAATTCTTTCCCGACTATGAAAAGGAACAATTGACAAATAAGTTCCTGAACCACCGGATGGTGGATGTTGACTGTCGGGGGTATATTTCGAAATTTTTCGAGTATGCTAGAATTGTACCAACTCTGGTCTCGCCAGAACCGGTACTTATTTCTCGCTATATCTGGGGTTTAATTAGCGAGATTCGTGATATCGTCAAAGCTGCGAGACCCCGCACGATTGACGATGCGGTTGAATTGGCCAACACTGTAACTGACGGGCTGATACGCACTAGAGAAGAGAACAGGAAAAAGGAATTGGCCCAAAATATTACCCAAGGTTTTCGTGGGGGTAATAATGCCAGTAACTTCAAGAAAAAGGGAACCGGGCAGTTTTCCATACCGCCATTTTGCGGGAATTGCAAAAAGAAACATTTCGGGAAATGTAAGGAAAATTGCAATTTCTGCAAGGCACCGGGGCACCGAGAGGAGGAGTGCAAGAAGAAATCAAAGATCTGCTACAATTACGGAGAAGCTGGGCATTTTAGACCCGAATGCCCTAAGTTGGTCAAGCCAGCTGACAACAAGGCCAAACCTGCCGAAGGAACCAACAAGAAAAATGCCAGAGCCTTTCAGCTGACTACACAAGAAGCAGATCTGATTCCGGATGTGATAGCTAGTACGTTTCTTGTACATGGCGTTTACGCAAAAGTATTATTTGACTCAGGTGCAACCCAAATTTTTATAAATACTTCGTTTTGTCAAGCCCTTAACCTACCTTTAACCAAACTAAGGTAGATCTATAAGTAGAAACAGCAGATGGAAATTCTATTAAAATAGATAGGGTTTTGCAAGAAGGAAAGATAGAACTCTCTAGCCATAAATTTTCTGCAAACCCGTTACCTATGAATTTAGCTGGATTCGATGTTGTATTAGGAATGGATTGGTTAGTAGCCAACCATGCTCGAATTCTCTGTGATAAAAATTCCATAGAAATTCATACACCCTCAGGGGAAGTAATTGCGATTACAGAAGATAAGCCGCATAAACCAATGAAGTTCATTTCAGTAATGAAAGTTGCAAGTTATGGACGGAAACAAGGAATAGTGTATATGATTTCGGTAATCATTAACACTAAAGGTAAGGAACTTAAGGAAATCCCAGTAGTGTCAGAATACCCTGTTGTCTTTCCAGAAGAGCTACCTGGATTACCACCCGATAGGGAGGTAGAATTTAGAATTCATTTAATTCCTGGAACGGTACCAATAGCTAAGGCACCCTACCGGTTAGCACCCACAGAAATGCTAGAGCTAAAGAAGCAGTTAGATGAATTATTAAGCAAAGGATTCATACAACCTAGTTTATCCCCTTGGGGAGCACCAGTGTTTTTCGTGAAAAAGAAGGATGGGTCAATGCGTATGTGTATCGATTATAGGGAATTGAATAAGGTTACAATTAAGAATCGATACCCATTACCTAGGATTGATGATCTTTTTGATCAACTTCAAGGAGCTAGATATTTTTCCAAGATAGATTTGCGCTCCGGATATCATCAGTTGAAGGTACAAGAAGAAGACATACTTAAAACTGCTTTCAGGACTAGGTATGGTCACTACGAGTTTACAGTCATGCCATTTGGACTAACGAATGCTCCTGCAGCATTCATGGACATGATGAATTGGATCTGTAAGCCGTATTTGGATAAATTTGTAATTGTCTTCATCGACGATATACTTATTTATTCCAAAAGTCAGGATGAACATTGTGAATACCTGCAGGTACTCTTAACTCTGTTAAGAAAAGAAAAACTTTACGCCAAATTCTCGAAGTGTGAATTTTGGCTACAGGAGGTGCAAAATCGAAGTTTTAAAGTTATCATATACTAGTCAACTACTAACTAGTTTAAACATTCAAAACATGATTAGTAAATCGTTTACATTATAAACATTGACTAAACAAAGTTAATATACGCGGAAGCTTCAAAAGTTCGTGTTTGGTTCTTCAATACATACTTGATCATCATCCACTTACTTGCAATACCTGAAAACTGAAGGTTTTTAACAAAAATTAGTGTTAAAGACCTTAGAAATATTGCTTAATCGAAACTACGTTCAAAACAGATTTGATTAGCTAGGATATGCAAGTTTCAACAAGCTTTGTCTGGGCTCTACCGTAACTTACGGTATCTACCGTAAGTTACGGTAGTCACTGGATGAATTTGGTCTACCGTACTTCAGTAGTGACCCACCGTAAGGCTTTTGTTCTCTACCGTAAGTTACGGTGGATACCGTAACTTACGGTAGTCCCTGCAAAATCATGTTTTGATTTATTTACTTATTTCACCCAAAAACCCGAATCTCGGATTTCTCATTTTCAACACCCACGCTCCCATCACCGGTTTGCGTGTTCAGTATTCCGTTTCCCGTTACCCGGGCTCGAAATCTACAAGTGAGGTACTACCGTTATTCGGTTTATACCTTCTTTTAATGACCCGTTTAGTTTACTCTCATAGACTTTATCATTCTAACAAACCAACACGCTAAATACTTGTATTCTAATATGTCAATTATCAACATTAACAAAGGACCCATTAACCATATTACGAACATTAGCCACACATTATTTGATTATTCGACCCGTTTGGCTCATCTACGGAATCCTCCTTTATGATGCCTACCAACGAGTTTTTAACCACATTCTTGACCTATCATTTAATATAGCGAACATTATCGCTTTAAATCAACACAACTTTCATTCTACAATTCAACTACCCGTATGCTAATTATCAAGATTTACCAACTGTAACGAATCAAGTTACATACCTTCAAAATACGCCCTTCATACGCAAGTCGCCACCGGCTTGTCCACTCGGAGCTCCGGTGTCCTTTCCTATAGAGTTCAATCATGACATGTTTAGAACTCCTTTCTATACATAGTTCGCATATTTTGCCGAAACATCACAATCTTGCGGTATAACATAAATTTCAGATTTAAGCCTTCTTTGAGGCATTTTTACAAACACTTAGAGGGCAGGATTTTATATCTTTTATATTCAAGTTCATGGCTTGTCGCTTAGCCTAAATTAACATAAATCGAGCTATCATATATGAATCAAACATCAAATATTTCATAAATCAGTTTCTATGTATCAAATTACACTAGATTAGCCTTCTAAACCCTAGTGTTCATCAACTTCTCACAAAACCCATGAATCACCTTCAATGTGTTCATAAAATTTTCAGAGATTAGACATGATTTCACTTATTGTGGTCTAGGGTTTTCTCCTAGACACTATAACATCTTTAATCTATTCATTTAACACACATGCATCAACAGATTTCGATTTCACTAGATTCATGAGAAATTCAAGTAGAGAATTCTTGTCAAATTTTACATACCTTATGATCTCCTTGCAATGGGGATCACTAATCTATGTTCGATTTTCCTTTTGGACTTGATTTGAACCCTCAATTTCTGAGATTTGTGGAGTTTTGGGTTTGAAGAACCCTGGTCACCCCTCCCTTGCCTGGTTCGATCTCCACAGACGCCCACATGTGTTTTGGGTTTTAATTTTCTTGTTTTAATAATATTAGTTTCAATTTAAGCACTTTCAGCCCCTCAACTATCATTTGGTTCTAATTTTTAGTGTTTTAACCCGTTGTAAGTCACTACAAGGCTTTTATCTAACTAGGTTATTTTAATCCTAGTTAGTACACTAGTTTATTTAGCAGCATTATACTTAAAATAAATGATTTGCATTTTCGGGGGTTACATAAGGTTGTGGTACTTTGATCCTTAACCACAACCGGTGGTGGTCTGTTTAAGTAGGTGGCTGGTGGTAGTTTAGAGGTGAGGGTTTTAGGGCTGTAAACTTTGATAAAGAAGTGGCGGTAAGTGGTCGTTTTAGGATTTTATTAAAGTGGTGGTGCAGAACTTGTACATTTTAGTAGAAAAAAAAACTTGTAGATAGAGTAAAATGTTCAAAATACCTTTCAAGTTATCATTAATTTTAAACGAAGTAGTCAATTAGATAGAAATGACAACAAAATACAACATCATGTGTGCAATTACAAAAAAAAGTATAAATATATTTTTTATGAAAAAGACAAATCTGCTCGAATCTCATAAAAGATTTTAACATTTTACTCTTTTTCGAATTATGACATTGTAGTGTCAGATTTGAAAGAAATAATACGGGACTCATCCTAAAATTTCCTTTAAAATCTCTAAATAGAAAGAATAATAACTTGTCTCATTAGGTGGCTCTCTACTTTTTAGAAAATTACAAAAAAGACAATAAAAAGAAAAAAACACATACACTATCGTCCGTAGAATTATTTTTTTATAACTTTTAAATTTATAGATACCACATCAACCTGGTTAAATTTTAACATAAATGCCTATAAATATTATAAAGAATTCAAAAGTCAACTTGTAAACTTGTAAGTATCTAAGGTTGGGTGATGTGGAATAACGCTCTCATGCCCCACATCCCCCCACGTTGGCAATAGACTTTAACTAAACTCATACTTTAACATCTATGACATGGTTTAGCTAAAGGTTAGAAAAAAAAAAAGAAAGAAATCAGACTGGGTAATTCATGGTGCCACCACTTTTTCTCTCTAGTGCTCGTTGGTGGGCTGACGAAGCCATCAATGGCACTAAGACTACAAACGAACCAAATGAATACGAACAAGACTTTGTTCATGTTTGCTTGTTGAAGAAATAAATGTGTTCACGAACTGTTCATAAACAATTACCAAACAAGATTTTATGTTCGTATTCGTTCATTAAGAAAATGAATATGTTCGTGTTCAATTATTTTTGTTCGTTAATTTTAGATAACGAACACAAAGGCAACTGAACACAAATGAATGTTTATGAACACAAACGAACACAAAAAAACATTAACGATAATGAACACAAATGAGCATATATTAAAAATTTGGATAAAATCAACATCTTTTATCACAAAGACAGTTGTTATTGAGACGATGGCGACAATGTAGTTGGCGATGATAAAATTTCTAAAGGTTGCGATTTGAGAAAGTTGTGAATCCTAAATAGTTTAAAGGTAAGTAATATACAATATACTAATATTTAGTGGAATTCTGAATAATTAAAATAAAACTTCAAAACTAGAAACCCTAACAAACATAAACTAACACGTTATCAAACGTTTACGAACAAAAATGAACGAACATAGGCTCTATTCATGTTCGTTTGTTTGACTAAACTAAAGACAATTATTGTTTGTATTTGTTCATTTATCAAACGAACGAACACAAACGAACTTCTTGTCGAATGGTTCATGAAGTGTTCGTTAAATGTTTGGTTCATCTGTAGCCCTAAATAGCCCTCAATGGCGTCGAAGAATTAGTGTCGGGGGTGTTGTGTGGTAGGGGCACTACTCCACACCCATTAAGATGAACTTTTTGATGAAACCCAAATTATATATATATATATATATATATATATATAGAGGGAGATAGAGAGAGATAGAGAGAGCATTATAAGGAATAGTAGATATTTGTATTTTAGTCTATTTCGTCATTTGATATAAACTTTCATTCGCACCGCTGTTGGTTTAATCACTATTTTTCTTTTTCTTTTTCTTTAACCAATTAACTTTTCTACCTTTAAACTTTAATAATAAGGTTATCATACAACTCTAATATTCATCAAAGTTGTCGTTATAAATTCAACTTCATCAACGTTTTACATCACATGAGTCACTTGGTATTAAAAGTTTGTGTTTTTATTTTAGGTTTTTTCGCGGTTTTGATCGCTGTTCCATTAGCACGCTTTAGTGGGGTGGCGAAGCCATTAATGGCGCTAGGACTACAAATGAACCTAATGAATACGAACAAGGCTTTGTCCATATTTGTTTGTTAAAGAAACAAATGTGTTCACAACTGTTCATGAACACTTACCGAATAAGATTTTCTGTTCGTGTTCGTTCATTAAGGATAATATTAAAAGTGAGGGTAAAAGTGAGGGCAAAAGTGAAAGTGCACTAATTTTAACGTTATTTTACTTCGTGAAAATAATGTTAAAAGAGGGGATGGTTAATCATGCATCATGTGGTGGCGTTGATAGCTGAAAGACAATGGAGTACATGCACTAATTGACATTTGTGTTAATTGCCGAGTGTTATGTACCTTATGTCCAAGGTTTGATACAAAACTACCATCGAGCCGGGGGTCTCACTCTCACTGGAAATAACCTCTCTATTCCTACGGGGTAGAGGTAAGGCTGTCTACATCTTACACTCCTAAGACCCTACCTTAGCTTTGCTATTGATGAGATTTACTGAGTATGATGATGATGATGATGTCCGTTCATTAAGAAAATGAATGTGTACGTGTTTATTTGTGTTTGTTCATTAATTTTAGATAACGAACACAAACGCAACTGAACACAAATGAATGTTCATGAACACAGAAAAACCTTAATGATAATGAATACAAATGAGCATATATTAAACTTGAATAAAATTAGCATCTTTTATCAAACAGTTCTCATCGAGACTATGACGGCAATGTAATTGGCGATGACAAAATTTCTAAGGGTTGCGATTTGGGAAAGTTGTGAATCCTAAACTGTTTAAAGGTACAATACACAAATATTTAGTGGAATTTTGAAGATTTTAAATAAAATATATAAACTAGAAACCCTAACAAACATAAACGAACACGTTACAAAACGTTCACAAACATAAATGAAAAAACATAGGCTCTGTTCATGTTTGATCGTTTGACTAAACGGACGAATACAAACAAAGTTCTCGTCGAATGATTCATGAATTGTTCGTTGAACGTTTGGTTTGTCTGTAGCCATAAATAGCGCCCCCTAATGGTGTCGAAGTATTAGTGTTCGGGGCCTCGGGGGTGTTATATGGCAGGGAGCACTACTCCACACTCATTAAGAGGAATTGCTTGACGAAATCCAAATTATATATACACACACTTAGAACATTATAAGAAATAATAACTATTTTGTATTTTAGTCATTTTCTTCATTGGATGTAAACTTTCATTTGCACCGCTTTTGGTTTAATCACTTTATTTTTTTTTTCTTTTTCTTATTCTTTAACGAATTTACTTTTCTACCCTAAATTTTAATAATAAAGTTATTGGTGTGCGTTACGTGTGATATGTTTTTGTGGATATTTTAAGCCCATTTTACACATTAATCAAGTTTTAAACTTATAAAACACGATATTCTACTAACACTAAACACACACTTGGGCAAGTGCACCCATCGTGAGCGTAGTATAGCGTTGGTAAGATACCGAGGTCGTCCAAGGACACAAGAGCTTTTAGTACCGGTTTATCCTCAACGTCTAATCAATCTAAAATTTTTTTGAGAAGAGTTTTGAAACACGAAAATAAAAACTAAAAATGCAAATAATAATAAAATTAAAACAGACAGACAAGATTAATCACTTGGATCCAACTCGCCTTTAATGTATCCTTTAATGATTTTCGCACTTTCGGACTTTTTAAGAGATTATCTTAGTTATAGTAGTAGGCCCCTCTTTTGAAAGTGACGTTACCCTCAACCCAGTGGTTTGAGTCAGCATGGATACAATCCCAAAGGGTCAGAATATTGAAAGATAATTAAGTTAGTTATTAATGCGAAAAGTGGTAGGCCACTCTTTTGAAGGTGACGTTACCCTCGGCTAAGTGGTTTGAGTCAGCAAGGATACAATCCAAAGAAGCCGGTTTAATGTATTAATAGTAGTTTACATATGAGGGGTTCAAGCTATTCGCACCCCCGCCATCCAATACCAGTGGGTATTGAAGGAGGTCCTAGTAAGCTTGAACCAGGTCCTTGCAGGATCTATACACTGAACAAGGCAAGAACCTGACCAAACCATTCCCCTAACCCCCGACCAGGTAGTCAACATGCTTTTATATAGACTTTAAAAACATGAATGATGCAATCTTTTACTTTATATAGACAGTAAAGTAACTTTAAGACGCCACGGAAAAATGATAGGAAGAATTCGCCTTCAACATAAGAAACTAGTTATTAAAGTCATTAATACAAAACCAAATAAAAAGTGCCGAAAGATTAAAAATCAAAAGTAATACATAAAAGACTTGTCTTCACCAAGTGATGTAAGAGGCTTAACCAAACATAGCCTTTGATTGGTAAGAACCCTTACAATCAATCTTGGATCCCGAGACTACTACACACTCTAAAGATGGATGATGGATGACAGTGGTGGGTGTTGGTATTGTAGTGGTGGTGGAGTGGTGGCAAAGTGGGAGAGTAGTGGTTTGTCAAGGGATGCCTTTGAAGTGAACCAAGCACCCCTATTTATAGCATGCACTGTACTCTGGCCATGGCCCCGTGTCCAGCAGGCACGCCCCCGTGGCCAGCCTTTCCTCTTCCTTCATTAAATGCAAGTGTCAGCAGAGGGCCCCACACGGCCCGGTGTCCAGCGAGCACCCGTGGCATCATCGTATCTGTACTATCAAGATTTGTCAAGATTCTGCGTATCTTTGCGTTGACCACGCCCCGTGCTGAGCTGGGCACGCCCCTATGGTGGGCTTGGAAGCTTCTACAGGTTTGTCTTTTTGTGCAGGACCCTGACCACGCCCAGTGCTCGGCTGGGCACGGCCCCGTGGTCAGTCTTCTGATTTCTTGTTTTTAATTTGGGGATGCTGCCGAGGGATCGGGCATGTCACGTTTACTCATTTTCTTTGTATTTATGTTGGTTTTGGCTGTCTATTTGCTCCTTTTGTTCGTTTAAGTGCATTTGGTCCTGTAAATTCAAAAGGAAGACAAAAACACGCTTTCTAACATTAGTACTAAAAAAGAGTTGGTTTTATACCTCATTTGATGTAATTTATATGTTACATTTTGCACACATTAGTTATCTTTCAGCCTTATTATTCATCAAAGTTGTCGTTATAAATTCAGGTTCGTCGACGTTTTACATCACATGAGTCACTTGATGTTAAAAGTTTGTGTTTTTGTTTTATGTTTTTTCGTAGTTTTGGTTGTCGTTCCGTTAGCACGCTCCCCCCCCCCCCCCCCTCCAACACTCACACACGCTTGTAGCACGGTTTTACATTCCCTGCTCCCAACGATGGGGACTTAAGACTAGTTCTACATAAAAATATATATATATAAAGTTGTAGGGGTACACATCCCCAAAAAGGAGAAGAAATCAAAATTAACTTAACTAAATGATGGTTAACCAAGTAATCCAGCTGTGTTTTATATTAAGGTACATGCACGGGCTCTTTTCGTTACTGTTATAATTTATTTAAATAATTTCCTTAATCATTGAGTTTAAGAAAAAATGGGTTTGTTATCTTTCCTAACAAGGACACCCCTGTCTCTGTTTCATATTCTTACAATTGTTTCTTATTAAAATGTCAAAGTTATATAAGGTGCCAGCTATTATCCCAACAATTTTACTATATTGAAAATAACGCGTATAATAGATTTAAGCACATGATCAAAGTCAACATGGCTATAAATTTTACTATGTACTATTGGTCGACTCCGATTTGAATTCATGGTTCATATTAATTTTAGAGATAAATCTATTTCTTTATACTTTTTTATATGAAGGATACTAGGGTAATCAACCTTAAGTTAAATAAAGTTACTGTTAAAAGAGTTTTTGCTAATGTGAATTGAATTCATGGCTAATTTTGAAGCGTCAATTGACATTTTTTTCAGGATACGTTATGTTATGAAACTAAACGCTAGGATGGCTCCTTAACCATAAAACTAAATTTTGAATTTTGGAGTACGTACTAAAAAAAGTTCATGGCTACCATCGAAATACTTTAATATGAAAGTAAGTCACACGATTAAGAAAAGTTCCAAAAGCATTTACTTCCAGAACATAAGTACTAAAAAAAGTTCATGGCTACCATCGAAATACTTTAATATGAAAGTAAGTCACAGGATTAAGAAAAGTCCCAAAAGCATTCAGGTACTACAAAACATACATATATTTGAAACATGTATGACATTAGGTGATACCCTCAATTACTCAAAATACTCCTATACTAGTTTCTGTAAGATTAAATATTTATTTATATGTATTTAATCTAGTAGCCATCATTATCATTTATATAATATGGATCAAAATATATTAAAACCTATAATAAATTAGTTGGTAATTGTTGATGGGCCAGATTACCCTAATTAACTAATTGGGTTTCCCCTTGGGTGTATATAAGGAGATTACTAGAGAGGGATTAGGGTTAGACCCTCATAACATCAACACTAAATCGCCCCTCCTCTCTCTCCATTACTACGAGTTCTTCAACCCTAAAGAACTCGGTACTACCATCAAGAAGATACATCCTAAAGGGGAACCGAATCAATTTGACGCACATGACGTCTACTTCCCTCTCTGGTGTGGTGACTGGCTAATCAGGTACACACCTCTTATTTTATTGTTCATGATTGAATTTACATCATTAGGGTTTATGTTTTACCCATGTTCTTTATGATATAATCAACATGTGGTATCAGAGCAATGTTGATTATATAATTCAATCATGTGAATCGATCACGAAATTTGTTTTAATGGGATATATGAATTCTGTTTTAATTTTCTAAAATCCAATTTGCGATTAGGATTATGGGCCCACATCAATTTCACATGGATAAATTAATTACCATTGGAATGCATGAAGCCATATTGAAAATCCATTAATTTTGCAAAACATCAATTTTCATATGAATTCGTAAATCCCAGTAAAAGTTTGTGATCATGGATGATAATTATTATTCTTATTTTTTTTTATATTTAAAACATGGATAAATTAAAGGAAAAGGATGTAAATATTCACTTTCCATGTTATCTTATAATTGTTTCTATTATTATCATTCATATGTCAAATTACATTCTTTAGGGATAAGTTAGATTTTGATTATATTTCCTAAAATTGTGTAACTTTATCTCCAAGTTTCGAATAATATATTATTTTTAATCGAATAATTAACTTGGATAGATAGAGATATTTTGAAATTATAATCAAAATCCCTTAAAATTAGCTGATTCAAACTTATCACAATAAACAGCTGTTAACAGTGGATTCGAGACCATCAGATCTCGACTCGAGACCACAAGATCTCGACTCGAAATCATAAAGGTCATTAATTTTTTACAACTCGAGACCATAAGATTACGACTCGAGACCATCAGGTCTCAACTCGAGACTACAAGGTCTCGACTCGAGATCATAAGGGCTCAAAAACTTCACAACTCGAGACAACAGTCTCGACTCGAGACCACTGAGTTTTCGACTAAGGGATTAAATCTTCACAACTCGAGACCGTGGTTGCGACTCGAGACCTCATAACTGACTCGAGATCTCATAAAATGTGATAGTCGAGACCATGGTTCCGACTCGAGACAACAGGTTGCGACTCGAGACCTCATAACTGACTCGAGCTCTCATAACTCAGTCGAGACCTGACTCGAGACCCAACTCGAAACCTCATTATTTTAGGCTAACTCGAGCTCTCATAACTCAGTTCGATCCGCGCTAACAGGTGGTTTGCTACTAACTAATTGGTTATGTAAATACTTAGTTAATTAACAAGGATCAAATAATGTTTTACAAAACCAAAATAGCTTAACTTGAATGAGCTTCTGATGTATTAATTCTGGCCAAAGCTGATTTAATATATCTATTTATTGTTCAAGTATTATAAAAGCTATGTTAAGTATGCATTACAAACGTGAAATGTCTTAATTCTGGCCAAAGCTGATTTAATTCATTTATGTTTAGCATGCTTGACAAGTGCATAACTAAAGTGATTGTCTCATTTCTGGCCAAAGCTGATTTGTCATGATTACTTTGCACACATACTTAAATTATTACACTTCTGGCCAAAGCTGATTTGTCTTCGTTTAAGTAGAATTTTTTAAACAAGTCTATTATTTTGATGTTAGTAATAGACATATCACAACTTCTTCACATAATGATCCTTACATCAATGATCCTTAATTAATTTTTTATGATCTTTTCGTCTGCCTTATTCTTAGTACCCATAATTTTACTCACTGTAATTTTCTTCTATAAATTAATATCTCATCCACTCTAATTCCTAAACCTAAAATGTTTGCTTTATTTAAAGTTTCTATTAGAATTAGCTCTTAAATTAAATCCTTGATTATTTCTTAAGACACGATAATCCTATTGCTCTCTTCTGATAAAGATTATAAAGAAGAAAATTAGAGCATGATGATTAGGATAAATCGAACATGATGTCTCTTATGATAATCAAGAACTCTCTAACATAATGCTATCACTAAAGTTATTTCAGATTAAGTCTTTCCTAAGGCTAATCTCTTATATATGGAATAATCACTAGAACTCCTAAGATGCATGCCTTCATTTAAAATTCTAAACTATAAAGCTAAGTGGTATATGTGAATATATAATAATGTACAATACCATGACCCATAAACTTAGGGGCTTACGCATGGAAATAAGTACAATTTTTCAGTACATTACATACTAAGATTTTCACTTGTACAATTTAATGCCTTATAAATCAACTATAACACTCAAAAATACCAAAGTATAATGAGTGTGTTGATAAGCAACATATGTACAAAGAAATAAATGTTTGAAGCTGGAAAAATAAGTTGTTACTCACCTTACAACCACTTAAAACCTTAAAAGAGGATTGTTCTAAGGTCCATAGACAAATTACAACTGTTAATTCCACCTCTAAGGTTCTTCAAGGGAAAATCTCACTGCATCATTATGTCATTAGACTAGACATAAGCAACGAGACTATCCATTATTCTAAAGAACAGTTGGATTAATTAATTAGATAGTCACTTATTAAAGATATTTAACTCTACTAATTATAATATTCCTATTAACACATGATTAGTCGACTCTAGTTTTAAACGTTTCCTTACCAGAAATCAACAAATAATTAACATAAGAGTTAGTGACAAAATTAAATGTTAAGGCTATAAAAACCATAATAAGCAGTCTTCTAACAAACGCCTTTCGATACCTTATATACTCTGAAGATTAATCAGAATATAGTATCATAATTAAGCAATGTTATGAAGGTTGTGAGGTTTGCATAGTCAACATAAAGTCACACTTACCTTAAACTCTCATTTTATTTGTTCTAAACATCTGGATTGAAACATTATTAAGATAAAACTAGATGATACCTTACACTTTCACAACTTTTGTCATCATGAAAATGAGAATTTGACAAAAGGAAAATGAGACTTATAAATTTCATCCATTATAACCAAAATTCATGAGAAATCATGACATGGTTAATGAGGATGATTTTTTCTTCTAATCTCATTCTAAGTGATTTTAAATCATGACGTTATAGCCCTAAATATTACTTGGCTTAAGGAATAAGTATGGGTCCATCATAAGTCATTCATTGACATTCATGGAACTTATTTCAAATGGAATATTCAGACACAATTCATTTATCATTTAAAAGACTATCAACTTGTATCTAAATTTTGTTGCATATGGCCCATGGTCTTAAAGAAATCTACTCATATATGTGCTTAACATGATTTCTATTAAATATGTCCCTAAGTTTTTTGTGACATCTGGACATTAAGAAAATCAAGTAAAGTCTAACATATATATATATATGATAGGTTCCCACGTCACATACCTAATTGAAACTTCTCTTGTAGCATTTTAGAGATATTAAAAGATCAGTGGGAGCATTAAGTGTCTTAATTATAACTTGTAAAAAGTTGCAAGAGGTGGGGGAGTGCAAACTTCACGTTACTTCAATTTACACCTCTTGTACAAGACACTGCTCATTTTAGCACTGTTTCATCAAAACTTGTCTCCTTACAATCTAATGCTACACTTACAAAAGTTTCATTGTTGCTTAATTGTGGGCACACTTAGGTTTCTTACCTAAACTAACATAATCCTCAACAAGAGAAACTACAACGATTAACGTCATTAATTTTGTGTTTCTCTATTAGAATTTGTTGGTCATTAAATATTGATCCTAAGCATGCTGAGTTCCTAAAGATTTCTAAGGTCAGTGGGAGCGGTCAAAGTCTTTATCATGACTTGCAAGGAATACAAGAGGCGGGGGGAAGAGTGTCATTAAATTTTACTCCGAATTTAACTCCGATTACACCTCTTGTACACCATACTGCACCAACTCTTACAAACTTAGAATGAAAATGATAGCAACCTAACCAAGAGCTAATCCATAAAACTGAAACTTCTAATAAACCCAATAATCAACTCAGGAGGTCATATAGGTTTAAAAGCCTACTAACTTTGATGATTACATAACCTCCCTAACTAAAGTTGAAATGGATTTTGGAAAAGTTTACTGATCCTACTCTTCAAATTAAACCGTTAGCGTCAATCAATCTTCTGAATGGAATAAAATTGTTTTCTAGTAAAACTGATTTTATGTGTTCGTATAACGTTTGGGATTTGATTGAATTACTTAAGAGTATTCATAACTAAACCAAATCCTAATATATAAACGTTAAGACACAAAGAAGCATGATTGATTGTCAAAGGGTATACTCAAGAAGAGATATATTATTAAAGAATCTTTCTTACATATCTAACAAAAGATTTATGTTAGGATCATCACTGTTCTAGTAGCTTATAATAATTTTGAGCTACATTACATGAACATTAATACAACTTTCCCTAACAACTGGCTGACATATTTACATGTTCATAAAACAACCTGAAAATTCCAAACTGAAGGTTAAAGAACACTTTATTTGTAAGCCAATAAAATCCATGTATGGGTTAATGCAAACATCAGAATGTGATGAAATCTTAACGTAATTATTTTCATCAACAACCAAGTGGATTAATGTACCTACCTCAAGATGAGTGGGAGCAACTAAGATAAACTTGTCTATATAGATGATATTCTTTTGACAAGTAGATGTTACATGAGTCAAAGTATTGTTGTTACAAACTTTGATATAATGAGATCTCAGAGATATCTCTTACATAATAGATATCATAACATGTTGAGATAGACCAAATGGGACATTACTTTCGTTCCATAAGTTTAACAATTAAATTGGTCCTTGCATATGTAACAAACAATACTGCTCTCCTTTAGAGGATAATAGGATAAATGAGATTGTTTCCTTACGCTTCATTAATTAGAAGCCTTATGTAAGTTCAAGTCTATACTCGTTTAGATATTACTCACATTGCAACACACTAGATATGTCTAGATAAACGTGAAGCATCCAATAGAGTATTAAAATATCTTTAAAAGAAACGAGAGGCTATAATTTAAAGAAGAAGTGAGAACTCAAACCGGTTGATTACTTTAACTTTGTAATATTCAAAAATGACAAAAATGTAATTTCGGGTATATCTTTATGTCATCAGACAAAACCTATCTCATGGAGGAGTCATAATATACTGATATCAACAACCTAAGTTATAATGATATAATATAGTCACTAAATGTTGTTGAAAATTTATCAGTGGACTCATAAGTTTATTAACTCCATATAATTAATATATTGAAGACTTGTTGTGATAAAGTCAGCTACCATGTCTCCTTGAACAGTAACAGTTCGAGAGGTGCTGCATTAAATTTTCGATACACAATTAATTATTCGTTTATGAACGAATTGAGGAAACTAAATCTTTGTATCGAATGCATTCATGATATGCTTAAGGATCCTATAACTAAAAGTCTATCACCCATAACTATTATGTAAGCGCTTATAATAATCACGGGTATATTGATGACGATGTACAACTGCATATCGTACTATGAATGATTAACTTTTAATATTCCTCATCAGTTTGATTTTGTATGTCTCTTACATATGTTCTGCCGGTGTAATGACATATAGACAACTATAAATACAAATCAAACGTTAAAGGGCTTACTTATTTTGATCATAACTGTTAAGTTTTAAATTGAGGTTGTAGTATGATTAATGGGGGTCCTGAGTCGAATAATGATTCAACGGCTGTATTTCTCTGCTACGGTTCTTGGTTTAAAGCTAAAATGAGTATTAACTTCTGATCAGACTAATCTAATACTCATGATAAATGATTATTCGGCTAAGTGGGAGAATGTAAGATTAAATATTTATTTATATGTATTTAATCTAGTAGCCATCATTATCATTTATATAATATGGATCAAAATATATTAAAACCTATAATAAATTAGTTGGTAATTGTTGATGGGCCAGATTACCCTAATTAACTAATTGGGTTTCCCCTTGGGTGTATATAAGGAGATTACTAGAGAGGGATTAGGGTTAGACCCTCATAACATCAACACTAAATCGCCCCTCCTCTCTCTCCATTACTACGAGTTCTTCAACCCTAAAGAACTCGGTACTACCATCAAGAAGATACATCCTAAAGGGGAACCGAATCAATTTGACGAACATGACGTCTACTTCCCTCTCTGGTGTGGTGACTGGCTAATCAGGTACACACCTCTTATTTTATTGTTCATGATTGAATTTACATCATTAGGGTTTATGTTTTACCCATGTTCTTTATGATATAATCAACAGTTTCCCCACATCCAAAATGAATGTATATATTAATATACTATTATATTTTTTAAAAATATAATAAATAATATTTTGATGTTGGAAATTTGAAATTGGTAATATATATACTTTGGTTAGATATCATTTTGAGTTAGTATAAGTGCAGTTGATATTTCAATTTAGTCTAAAGTCTAATTTCAGTTGATAAGAATTCCAAGCCGATTTTTAACAATACTAGATCATAAATATGTTTACATGATAACCGCAAGGAAACTTTTGAACTCAAGAGTAATAAGTAATAGGTTAGCGACAAGTCTGGAACAATGTATAATACATCGTTTTATAGTCTTCGGAACATGTATGCTTTATGTGGCTATACATGTGTTTAGGTGAGTAGTCTTGTCAAGGTTATGTAGCAAGACTTTATGGATTATTTGGAATCCTCGTGAAAAAGAAAAAACACACATTAAATGCAGATGAAATACTCCCCTAAAGAGAAATATTAAGGTATCAAACGCACGCAAGAACACAATACTTTTAGCATGGAACCTCATAACAAGTGCAAAAGATATGGAATCCTTAGCTAGATGCAATATATGTTTGTCTCAGAATTGTATGTTACATTTCGTAATATAAGTGTTTACCTATGTTAGTTTATCAATACAAAAGACTTACATTCTAGCTGATTTCATAATTATACTAAGAAATTTTACACCATTGAAACTTATTTGTTCACGCTAACTCGGCCTTTTGAGGTTTGTGGTAGGTTATTTGTTAATCTGCGAAAGACAAAGGATCTGTTCAAGTACTTTGATATACTAACCACAAGAAGACTGTTTCAAAGTACGTGATTAATTAGAACAAGTGGAAATGCACTCACCATACATAAAAGGTTAGTGCATGGCCACCTAAGCTGCTCAAGCACATCATTATTAAAGTTTTAATGACACTTGGTCACTTCTTCATCACGTGTTGGTTAAGGAAGCTTCAAAAGGGCTCAACTTGTCCCACATAGGTGGGATGACAAAACTTAAAGTGGTTTATAAGGAGGAGCACTCCTTGTACTCATGCACATATGTGCGCGTGCCGTGGGCTATAAGCCCTATGTAGTGCACTTTGAACTTCGCACACCGTTTTTGTATTTTTGTCCATGAGCGCGTGGTCAGATACATGGTGCGTTCGCTTATGGCGCACCCTTGGGTGGCGTAGGCGGATGCCATGGCATGTCGATGCGGCACGAGCTCCTTAGGCGCATGGCGCACGTCATTGGCTAGGGCGGAGAGTGCAGGTGGCGCACGAGTATGGACGGCGCATGACCGGGTGGCGTCCTGGTATGCGTAGTGGCATCCGTATGGCGCACGGCTCCATATGGCGTGGCATGAGATCCTTGAAGCGTGGCACGCGGACTGGCGGATCAGTTCTAGCATGCGCGCAGGTTTGCAACAGTAGTAAAAGATCTAGTTGGACCTAGTCAAACTAGTTGTTTCAAACCGTTTAATGCGTGTCATGATGAATATGACCGTTTTTGACTAACCACTTAAGTCCATTTAATTAGAGATTAATGTCATATTCATTATCTTGTTTATTACAAGATTAATGTTTATTTTATTACTGTTTAAAGGGCCCCGTGTCTAACATGATCCTCAACCAAAACCGTCAACGACAGTTTGTTCATTCTTGCAGCGGAGGTTCATACAAGATGGTGCGGTTGAAGTTCTTCCAAAGATGTTGGCTTGAATCAAGATTGGTACAGTTAAATTGTATTTTATATTTGTTTATTTATTTTTGTAACCGGTATTGTACTAGTCGAACTTCCCACAAATAACGAGAGTCTCGTTATTATATATTTTGTAATATATTAAATAAAAGTGAACCTACCTCCTACAATCTTAAAACAGACTTTCATGAAGATTGTTGCTACAATCTTAAATCCCTTCTCTACGAGGATTTAGGTTCACGAAAGTTAAAATATTTAATGGGATTTTGTTAAAATCTTGTAAATATTTTTGGGGAAATATATATGTAGTACAAACAAGTCGGATTATTTTTATGATTGGAGTACAATCTTTAATCCGAATACCGTGTTACAAAAACGAACGTTTTGATTCAAGTTTTGGAGTTCATGGCTTTTGTTCGTGTTTAGATAAACCAAACCATATACAAAATAATATGTATTTCAATAGGTTTTTGAAATACTAAATTTTCTAATGAGCGTATTAGAAAACTTTATTTTGTAACCCCTTACAAAAGTGTTTGTAACGTTTAATTTCTTTTTAATAAGCTTTTAGTAACCATAATTGATATATTAATGTTGGTTTTAAAAGTCTTGAAATATATTTATTTTCTAATAAGCATATTAGAAAGTATTTTTTTTTTTAAACAAGTTTTAATATTTTCTAACGAGCGTGTTAGAAACTTTGTTGGTGGAAGTATAACAAGATTAAACTTTTTATATCTCTAACGAGCGTGTTAGAATTTTATAGAATAATAAGTTTAATATCATCTTTTATATCTAATGAGCGTGTTAGATACGATGATTGTGTAGAACTAACTTGTTAAAAAAACGATTAGATTTTCTAACGAGCGTGCTAGAAAATATACGTTTAGATTTTCTAACGAACGTGTTAGAAAATATTATTATTTCAAATAATTACCAACGAGCGTGTTGAACACAATTATTTTGGATAATAAACCTTGTAACGGTTTCGTCTAAACTATTAAATTTCTAACGAGCGAGTTAGAAACGGATTTTTTCCACATATGTTTAAACGATTTTTATTTGTTTATTTCTAATGAGCGTATTAGAAATAGTTTATATTTTTTATAAACTTCGAAACAAATTTTGTAATCGATTATTTCTAGCGAGCGTGTTAGAAACGATTTAAAGAGTTTGATAGTTGTTTATTTTCTAACGAGCGTGTTAGAAACGATTTAACGACTTTGTCAATTGTTTATTTCTAACAAGCGGGTTAGAAAACGTTTATTTTATTTAAACCAAAAATGGCTTATGGCAATAATAATCGTCTAATTTTCTAATGGGCGTATTAGAATTAGTTTATCTTATAACCAACTATTTTAACGATTTGCAATCGTTAATTTCTAACGAGCGGGTTAGAACCGGGTTAACTATGATAAACTATTTAAGATGATTTGTAATCGTTTATATATATTTTCTAACGAGCGTGTTAGAAAAGGTTTATGTTTATTTCTAACGAGCGTGTTAGAAAACGTTTATTTAAAGGAAAATTGGTTTTTAATAAACCAACCTTTGCCCCATTGGTAAATAATAATGCTACCTACAGATTTGGTAATTAATAATCCTACGTTTCAATATGTTGGTACTCAATGGACCTCCGTTAGTTTTTTTTAACTGAAGTTAGTTTTTAACTTTTATTTATTACACAAACAGTCCCTGTAGTTATAATTTACTAGTTTTAAGTTTTATTTATTACACAAACAGTCCCTGTAGTTATAAAAAAAATCATAAAAATAAAAAAAAAATCTAAAAAATAAAAAAAATTCAAAAAAATCATAAAAATTCTAAAAAAATCAAAAAAATTCTAAAAAAATAAAAAAAAAATCATAAAAAATCATAAAAATTCTAAAAAAATCAAAAAAATTCTAAAAAAATCAAAAAAATCATAAAAAACCGTTTCGAACCGTACCGTTTCGACCCGAACCGCTTTCGACCCGTACCGTTTCGACCCGTACCGTTTCGACCCGTACCGTTTCGACCCGTACCGTTTCGACGCGTATCGTTTCGACCCGAACCGTTTTCGACCCGTACCGTTTCGACCCGTACCGTTTCGATGTGGTGGTGGCGGTGCTGTGGTGGTGGTGGTGGTGGCGGTGCTGTGGTGGTGGTGGCGGTGCTGTGGTGGTGGTGGTGGCGGTGGCGGTGCTGTGGTGGTGGTGGCGGTGCTGTGGTGGTGGTGGCGGTGCTGTGGTGGTGGTGGTGGCGGTGGCGGTGCTGTGGTGGTGGTGGCGGTGCGGTGGTGGTGGTGGTGGTGGTGGTGGTGGTGGCGGTGCTGTGGTGGTGGTGGTGGGTCGAAACGGTCCGGGTCGAAAACGGTTCGCGTCGAAACGGTACCGGTCGAAACGGTTTTTTATGATTTTTTTTAGATTTTTTTTGATTTTTTTAGAATTTTTATGATTTTTATGATATTTTTGATTTTTTTAGAAATTTTATGATTTTTCTGAATTTTTTTGAATTTTTTTTTATTTTTATGATTTTTTTATAACTACAGGGACTGTTTGTGTAATAAATAAAACTTAAAACTAGTAAATTATAACTACAGGGACTGTTTGTGTAATAAATAAAAGTTAAAAACTAACTTCAGTTAAAAAAAACTAACGGAGGTCTATTGAGTACCAACATATTGAAACGTAAGATTATTAATTACCAAATCTGTAGGTAGCATTATTATTTACCAATGGGGCAAATGTTGGTTTATTAAAAACCAATTTTCCTTATTTAAATAAACCAAAAGTGAATAAATGTATTCGTTTTATTTCTAACGAGCGTGTTAGAAGCGGTTTACTTTATAAAACCGAATATTTTGAATGTTTGTTAAACATTTAAATTCTAATTAGCATATTACAATTGGTTTTCATACAAACCACTCATTTTAATGATTGATAATCGTTATTATCTAACAGCGGTTAGAAATGGTTTGAATATGATAAACCATTTATTAAAACGATGTGTATTCGTTTTATTTTCAAACAAGCGAGTTTGAAATTGTTTTATTTATTAAACTATTATAAGGTTTATTGTCTGGATTTGTAATCAAAACATAAATATATAGTTTAATATTAAAACACTTGAAAAAACGAGAAATGTTTTGAACGAATAAAACATGTCTTTGCGAATTACAAGTGATTAGATACTTCCACGAGAAGTATAACGTCTTGAACCATATAATAGTCTTGGAAAGACTATTTTGTGAAAAACAACTCGATGTTGTTATAGACATAATAAGTTGCTTAACTACTTGCGAGTAGTTAATTGTAAACAACTTTATATTTTGGACAACTTGTGATTATTCAAGTTTAGAGTTCCAAGATGAGGGAGTACCTCAAAACATGATACCGAACGAAATAATTGCGTTTATTTCGGTCAAAAGTGTTGAAGTTAATAACACTTTGGCATTTGATGTTTAGACATCTTTAGTGTATCCGTTTTATTTTTGTCCACTTTTATTTTATTATAAATGGGTTTATTACACATAAACAAATGGTTTAAATATAATAAAATAAATATTTATTTTGGACTACTAATAATTTGTCAAAAGGATACACATTTTGGTGCTAAGTGTAAAAAGTAATTTACACAAACACAACGAGCGGGTTGTGATCATGACTTATGTAATAAGTCACAAATCAAACATCAAATGCATAACGGCGTCGTAAGAAACGTGCTGAATGGTTTGAGATGAAATGCACGAAAACGAGATATGTCATCTAATGTTGAGAGCATCAACATGGAAATGCACATGTAAGGTTTCAAAGAATATAACATATGAAAGGACTATATGTTATTATTGTAAATGAGTTGAATAAATTTAGCAAATTTATTAATGGAAATTTACAATAGTGATGGACTGGTAGATGCTTCTACCACCATCAATGTTATTTAAACTATGTGGAGGCTTGGTCCTCAATTTGGGAGAGTATCCCAATACATGGTATTAATGAAACAACAATATAAATGTATATATCACTATGGGCATACGTGAATGCTTTACTGTTGAGAGTCAATCTAATTGGCTATATCTCAAGACTCAAGTGATTTTATACAAAGATTTTTCATCAAAGTGACTTGGATTAAGACTTATGTTTAAGTCTTTAGGAAGTCAATGGTGAAGCCTTGGCGATAAAAAGGCAAACGAGTTATGATCCTAATGGATGGAGTTAACTATGGTTTTGAAGCTTTCCTAAAAACCGATGGTTTTGGAATGGTGAAATAAAATTTCATTATTGTGTCTAAACTAAGAAACGAATGTTCGAAAGAGATAGTGCGTTATCTCTTAAAGCTGTGAAGAATCAGAATGATGCATCTTCTGTTCACATGCTAGAGTATTGTGGTCTAAAGCATGCTAGACTAATACTTGTTAATTTATATGCTCGACGGAGATTAAATTAACGTTAAACATTCAAAATATGTGATGACACAAAAACGAATTTTGTGCTAAACAAAACTATAAATATAACTTCATTAAAATGCAAGCAATGTGGGGGGAGGAACCTGTCACACCCCGATATTTCCACGTATTACCGGTGGGCCCAGTGGGGGAGTATCGTGACGTAGTTCATATCATTATAGTCAAACAACACAATATTTAAATGCACAGCGGAAGCAAAAGATAGTTTCATTTCAACCGAATAAAATTGTAATATTAAGTATCACAAATAGTTGAAAATAATCCACAGGTGGATCAAATAAAAAAAGAAACATTGTTCAACAGACTGAAATGCATCCAAGCTTGCGAGACTCATACTGATGCTAAGGAGAAAGCCAGCCTATTTCGAGTAGTACCAGCACTTAATCTTTTTGGGAAAATACGTCAGTTTACACTGGTAAATACAATCAACTGACTCATTTTGAAAGGTTAAGAAAATTGATTTAAATGCACGAGGCACAAACATTTTTATAACTTGGGACAATTATTTGAATATAATACTTGTAAACGAATTACATGTTTCTTATGCGTTCAGTATCCCGGTTCGTGCCGGGTTAAAGATCAATAGACACACCACATTATTTATTTAGGCACTGACGGGTGTACGCCTACACCCCGTGCTTAGGTCGTGGCCATTTCGTAAAATGATGCCAAGGATATCCGGGACATGGTCATTAACCCCCAAAGGCGTTTAAGCAACAAAACATATTTTTAAACGGCTCATCTTGATAATACTTAACCACCAATCGATTAAGTTCGAATGCCCGACCAAGAGGTATCTTAGATACCGTACCCCAAGCCCGTATAAGGGAAAATAAGTTAAAAGTATTTACCTGAGTAAAGTATAATCACAATTAGCAAGTGCAGATAGCTTTTACCGGGTCTCCTATTCTGGAATGAAGGTTTATAATAACCTATTAGAATCCTAACGGGTCTTTAATTAAGCCTAAACTTAGACCGGTTAGTTTTAAAGGAAGATATGGTTCGAACGCATGATTAAGCGAAGACCGGAATAGAATGTGATTTAGACCCGAAAAGTTTGAAGACTTGTATAATATAGGTATACTAAACACATTCTGGATTTTGAGATAAAAATGATAAGGTTTGACCCGTTTCGGCTAATTTATGCAAACTAGTTACATAAACCGAACCGAACGCGAATAATGCATAACGGGTAACTGAATGAGTCACGAACAGGTTTCCTAAGTTAATATGCCTTAAATATGTTGTGATATCAGTAGGATATCTTCCATTATGCCCAAAACGAGTTTAATCTCAATTTAAGCCCCGTATGGGTATTTTGGTCATTTTAAAGATTATAAAAGAGATAAATTATAATTCTGTGATTCGGGTCTAACATAATCAGTAAAACAACTTAATTTAATAGGTTACATCAGTTGGTAATAAGTCTTATATGACAAAATGGTTTTAAACCTATACTATGTGTTTAATACGCGTAAAAAGCCATTTTAAGCGATTTCCGGGTTAAACAGGAAATCTGAGTTTTCTGATCAGGTAATAAAGTTCAAAATACTTCACTTATTACATAAAATCAGTAGCAATTGAATTGGTGTCAAAATATTATGAAAAACTCATTTTACAAGCAAAAAGGGTATAATCGGTATTTATCGAATCAAGGCAATAGCCTTAGGTTATGATCAGTTTAAAAATAATTAAAAAATCTTCAAAAATCCCAAAATATTATATTACATCAGTGGGTAAAAGGTTTGGTGTAAAAAATTGGGTTTAGATAGGCTTTATGCTAATTGCGCCGTTTAATTAATAAAAAGCTTTTTAAGTGCGCTATTGAGCATAACTCCTAATCTATACCTCCAACTGATATGAAATCTTAGGACCATGTTTATAAATCAGCAACAAAGATTATTGTCCTTTCATATTTCCAAAATTCTCGTTTTAAGGTCGAATGGGCATTATGGTCAACATTAAGCGATTAACGGAAACGTCGGACAATCAACGAGTCGAGTAGTATAATCGCAGAGGGTTATACTATCATACAAGCTGGTCCTAATGAAGCTCTAAGTCATTTCTAAATCATGCTAATATGGGTCAGAACTGAAAGTCAAGGCAATGGTCAAACTATGCGACTTTCGGCTCCGAACCGGTCCTAAACTGACAATTGTCGGGTCGGACATGCTTAGACATGTTCTTATACTAATTACCAAGTTATATGAGTGATAAAATAGGTTACACGTCATCTACATTGCTAATTATACTTTAATTTGAAGATTATGTTTCTGTTGACTTTTTATAACAAACTTTGACCCGACAAATGATCTAGTTAGAGCGGGAATCAGAGGGTGCCCTTTTAAGGGTTTAATGCCCACATAATTACCAACTTATAACTACCTTTACTTTGACTAATCGTTGGACCATTAGCGATTAATCGATAAGTCAAACCTTAATTACGACGGTTTGACTTTAAGCTAATTAACTAAGTAAAACACGATTAAGGAAGGCTAAGGAAGCTTACCAAGGTCCTATGCACGACTAGTGATGCTTAGAGAGTGGCCTTGAGCTCCAGAAATCTTCAGGAGTGAAGTTTGGAATGAATGATCAAAGTTGCAACAATGTGGGTCTTTATATAGTGTTCTTGATTGATTAATTACAAGTGTCCCTAGTGCCTAAGAACTAGTTTGTGTTGCACATGGGAGTGAAAAATGGCAATATAAGTCGGTTAACACGTTATATGGGCAGCTGTCAAACTTTCTGTTACTGGGACTGTCTTACGGGCCGTAAGCGGAGGGTCTTGCGGTCCGTAAGAGCCTCTTACGGACCGTAAGACCAAGTCTTTGCGGTCCGTAAACCTTTGCCAGAAGGCAAAAATTTGTGACCTTTCAAGCTTCGAACAGCCAACTTATGTATTACGAATTTGGGCCTCTATTAACAGAATGGGGCCTCTTTATCATGCCCTGAACAGTTAAGACCACCTTGCCATGTCCTAAAGTTGCCTTGGATTCTTTTGAAAGGTCCATAACCGAAGGTTTGTCAATCATATTCTCATAGGGTCCTATCTTTACAATTTGAATCAATTATTACTAGTATTTACCGGATTTGAATGTATATCAGATGTTTATATTTTTGATTAGGGTCTTGGGATTTATAACGAGGTCGTTCAGAGGTATAAATTAACATGTCGACACTTTTAAATCCTGCCATACATCTTTTAATTCGATCCGGGTTCCTGACACGTTTATCTACCATGACACGTGTCTGTATTTTATTGGACGTGAATTTTCGAGGTGTTACAGAACCATTTAAGAAACAAACCCTTTAGGGTATGAAGAAATGGTAGTTGAGAAGTTTTCTCAAACTCGAAATGAAAGGGAGAACCTTTCATCAACCCATTTGGATGTTATCCAATTACACTTAAATGTGGGGGTGACTTGCATTTGAATGTGGAAATGGTAATTGAGAAGTTTTCTTGTCACGGCCCAAGACCCGGTTTGACCCGTTTCAGGAGCCGCGGCAGAAATTACTGCGGTATTGATTTAATTTGAGTTTAACAGCGGAAACAGGATCGCTTAAAGCTAAAACTTTTCCCCGATTATTTTATTTCACAATTCGGGATAAAACCCCGATAATTTACAATAGTATGTTTTTACTATAAAGCGTGATATTACAAAAGTATTTATTTATTTTATATTGAGCCACTATCAGTAAGCTTGAATTGCTCCCCAGCACTTTTCCTGAATTACAACAGATCACCTGAAACATGTTTGAAAAAGGTTTTGTCAGCGGGAAATACTGAGTGAGTTCATTCATTTTGCTAAAATGACACATTTGTTATAATTTACAGTATTAAGAGCGATTACAATGTTTCTGATATCAATCCAACCACCCACGGTACTTGCCACTCGACCCATTGGCCCATTCGTCCAATGGTGTCTGTGACTATGGTCATATCCCCCATTGGCTGCCCCAATGGTGACGATTATCAAGTAATGTATACAAAACCCCACATACCGGCTGTAACTTGGTGATTACAAAGACTTAATCCCCGTAATTATAACTTTGAAATAAACATGATTTTGTAAATAGATTTGATAAAAAGAGAGAATGACTCACAAACTGTGAGAAAAGGAGAATGACTCACATTGCTGATTTAATATGGTCAGAGTCTAATCTATGGTTTAGCCTTGTTAACCTAATATAGATAATGCACACAAAACTGGGTTATTAATCAATCCAGCAATTACGATAATTTACGAGATCAAATTATCACAATGAATGATCAAATGCAATACTTTGTCCATCGAATTAACGATGATCCGTTGAATTAACAACGAACGACAAGGTATAATACTTTACCTATCGAATTAACGACAATCCGTTGAATTAACAACGAACGATAAAGTATAATACTTTACCTATCGAATTAACGACAATCCGTCAAATTAATGACGAATGATAAAGTATAACCCTAATGTGGGCGGCATTTAAACATGCATTGGATATCTTGATCGTCGGATAAATGAATCGTAGCAGCGATTGTGCTAATACCCTGTTTTGTAGCAGAATTTCGATACCCGGGGGTGAATTTGAAGTAAACAGAACGTAATATAGTGTATTTGTGAGAATTATGTCGACGTAAAATGTTCAGAAAACGACTGCCAATGTCTGCTATTTATAGGTGAATTTTGGGATGCCCTGCGCATCGTAGCAAAACATCCCCTACGATGCGTATGGGTCTTTTAAAGGCCTGCGCATCGTAGGCCATAACCTGCTACGGTGCGTATGGGTTGAAAAATAGGCTCATAGACTAGCCACGACTGGGACTAGCCTTGCTGAGTTGCTACACTCGAATTTCAGTAATTTGACAACGTATTTTAGTGGATAATTATCCACTAGGGTTTACCCCCCTTGAGTTTTAGGGGCTCTAATCCTGATTCTGAAAATTATGAAAATTTCAGGGTTTGTTCAGAATCACTTGGGTCTCTCAATTAGGGTTTCCTTTTTGACTAATTAATACATTAAATAGTACTTTTGATGAGAGTCGTTACATTCTCCCCACCTTAAGAAAATCTCGTCCTCGAGATTTACTGGAATAAGTGTGGATACTTCTTCTTCATTTCTGACTCCAGTTCCCAAGTGTATTCAGCTCCCCTCTTTGAATTCCACTTTACTTTGACTAAAACTAGTCGTTTGTGTTTGAGAAACTTGATCTTTCGATCCTCAATTTGAAGAGGTTTCTCCACAAATTTCAACTTTTCGTTTACTTCTATATCTTGAAGAGGTACTACCAGAGATTCGTCTGTTAAACATTTCTTGAGATTGGATACATGAAATACATCATGTACTCCAGCTAATTCTTCTGGTAATCGTAAACGATAAGCTACTGGTCCTATACGTTGAATCACTGGAAATGGTCCTACGTACCTTGGACTTAGCTTTCCTTTCTTTCCAAATCTGACTACTCCTTTCCAAGGAGAAACTTTCAATAGAACTCTGTCTCCAACTTGGAATTCTAACGGCTTGCTTCTATTGTCTGCATAACTTTTCTGACGATCTCGAGCAGTCTTCAATCTTTCTTTGATTTGAGTAATCTTATCAGTTGTTTCTTGCACTATTTCAGGTCCTGATAACTGACTTTCTCCTATTTCTGCCCAACAAACTGGGGTTCTGCACTTTCTTCCATACAGTGCCTCGAATGGAGCAGTTTAAATACTTGAATGATAACTATTGTTATAGGAGAATTCAATTAATGGTAAATGATCATCCCAACTTCCACCAAAGTCTATTACACATGCTCGGAGCATGTCTTCTAGAGTTTGGATCGTCCTTTCACTTTGTCCGTCTGTTTGTGGATGATATGCAGTGCTTAAATTTAGTCGAGTTCCCATAGCTTGCTGGAAACTTTTCCAGAAATGGGAAGTGAATCGACTATCTCTATCCGAAACAATGGAGAGTGGAACTCCATGTAAGGATACAACTTCATCTACATACAATTTAGCCAGTCTTTCCATACTAAAGGTTTCTTTCATAGGTAGAAAGTGAGCAGATTTGGTTAATCGATCCACAATTACCCAAATCGCATCATTACCTTTTCTGGTTTTGGGTAACTTAGTAACAAAATCCATTGTTATAAGTTCCCATTTCCATACCGGCATCTCTAATTGTTGTAGTAACCCCGAAGGTTTCTGATGTTCTGCCTTAACTTGTGAACAAGTAAGACATTTAGAAACATAGCTGGCTATGTCTCTTTTCATTCCTATCCACCAGAAATTCTTCCTTAAATCTTGGTACATCTTATTGTTTCCTGGGTGCATAGTGTACCTAGATTTATGAGCTTCTTCTAAAATCTTAGGTCTTAAGTCTCCCTGCTTAGGTACCCAGATTCTATTCTTATGGAATCTCCAAATTCCATCTGTTCCTTGTTCTAATTCCTTGATCCGCCCTTTCATTCCTTCAGCATCATCCTTGATTGCTGTAGTTTGAACATTCTTCAATTGTTCCATTAAATCTATTTGTAGATTTAATCTGAGAGCACGAACCCTTCGTTGTTTCTCATAATACTTACGACTTAAGGCATCTGCAACTACATTCGCCTTTCCTTCGTGATACTGAATATCACAGTCGTAGTCACTTAAGATTTCCATCCATCTCCTTTGTCTCATGTTTAACTCTTTTTGCCCAAATATGTATTTTAAACTTTTGTGGTCGGTGTAGACAGTAAATTTACTTCCGTAAAGATAGTGTCTCCAAATCTTAAGGGCAAAAATTACGGCTCCTAATTCTAAATCATGAGTCGTATAATTCTCTTCGTGCTTTTTCAATTGCCTTGATGCGTACGCAATTACCTTTTTGCGTTGCATAAGCACACATCCATATCCTAATTTTGAAGCATCACAATATACTTCAAAATCTTCAGTTCCTTCTGGTAAGGCTAAGATTGGTGCATGGGTTAGTTTCTGTTTCAAAATCCTAAAGGCTTCTTCCTGTTTAGGTCCCCACTCAAACTTAGTGGCTTTACAGGTTAACTTAGTTAATGGTACGGCTATCTTGGAAAAATCCTTAATGAACCGTCTATAATACCCAGCTAAACCTATAAAACTTCTAATTTCCATTGCTGTTTGTGGAACCTTCCATTTGGTAATTGCCTCTATCTTAGCAGGATCTACATGAATACCTTCATGATTCACCATGTGTCCTAAAAATTGCACTTCCTTTAGCCAAAATTCGCATTTCGAGAATTTGGCGTACAATTTTTCTTTTCTTAACAAAGTTAAGAGTGCATGAAGATGTTCACAATGCTCTGTCTGACTTTTGGAATAAATAAGTATATCGTCTATGAAAACAATTACAAATTTATCCAAATACGGTTTACAGATCCTATTCATCATGTCCATGAATGCTGCAGGTGCATTCGTTAACCCGAAGGGCATGACTGTAAACTCGTAATGACCATACCTAGTTCTGAAAGCAGTTTTAGGTATGTCTTCTTCTTGTACCTTCAATTGATGATATCCAGAGCGTAAATCTATCTTAGAAAAATATCTAGCCCCCTGAAGTTGATCAAAAAGATCATCAATCCTAGGTAATGGATATCGATTTTTAATTGTAACCTTATTTAATTCCCTATAATCGATACACATTCTCATTGAACCATCCTTTTTCTTCACAAACAACACTGGCGCTCCCCAAGGGGATGAGCTAGGTTGTATGAATCCTTTACTTAGTAATTCATCTAATTGCTTTTTCAATTCTAACATTTCTGTAGGTGCTAACCGATAAGGTGCCTTGGCTATCGGTGTAGTTCCTGGAATTAGATGAATCCTAAATTCTACTTCCCTATCTGGAGGTAATCCGGGTAAATCTTCCGGAAATATATCAGAGTATTCTGATACTACTGGTATTTCCTTAAGATCTTTTCCCTTAGTGCTAATGATTACTGAAATCATATACACTATTCCTTGTTTTCGTTCATAATTAGCAACTTTCATTACTGATATGAACTTCATGGGTTTCCGTGGTTTATCTCCTGAAATCCTAATCACTTCTCCGGTAGGTGATTGAATTTCTATGGAATTCTGATCACAAAAGATTCTAGCATGGTTGGCTACTAACCAATCCATTCCTAATACAATATCAAATTCAGCTAAATTCATCGGCAATAGTCTTGCAGAGAATTTATGTCCTAAAAGTTCTATGTTTCCTTCTTGCAAAACTTTATCTATTTTAACTGAACTTCCGTCTGCTGTTTCAACTGTAAAAATCTGCCTAGTATTGGTTAAAGGTAAACTAAGAGCTTGACAGAATGAAGTATTTATAAAACTTTGGTTTGCACCAGAGTCAAATAATACTTTTGCATAGACGTTGTGAACTAGGAACGTACCCGCTATCACATCTGGAATAAGTTCTGCTTCTTGGGTGGTCAGCTGAAATGCCCTAGCATTCTTCTTAATGGTTCCTTCGGTCGTCTTGGTTTTGTTATCTACTGGTTTGACCAATTTAGGACATTCTGTTTTATAATGCCCCGCTTCTCCACAATTAAAACAGATTACTGTTTTCTTTTTGCAATTCTCTTCACGATGTCCTACAGCTTTGCAAAAATTGCAAGTAATATCGCATCTTCCATAATGCTTCTTTTTGCATTTCCTGCAGAATGACGGACCTGGAGATTGCCCTGTCCCTTTTCTCTTGAAGCTGTTATTATTACCCACACGAAATCCTTGGGTAATTTTCTGAGCTAGTGCCTTCTTCCTATCTTCATCTCTTGTGCGTACCAATTCATCGGTCAGAGTGTTGGCTAATTCTACCGCATCGTCAATAGTGCGAGGTCTCGCAGCTTTAACAATATTGCGGATTTCGCTAATTAGCCCCCAAATATAGCGAGAAATAAGTACCGGTTCTGGCGAAGCCAGTGTTGGCACCACTCTTGCATATTCGAAGAATGTCGAGGTATATCCGCGACAGTCCACACTCATCATCCGATGATTTAGAAATTTATTCGCCATTTGTTCTTTCTCATACTCAGGACAGAATTTTCTTTCCACCAAACCCTTAAATTCTTCCCAAGTCATAGCATAAGCTATTGCTCTTCCTTTTGATTGTAACACAGTATTCCACCACTCGAGTGCTCCTTCTTTGAACAGATTGGATGAATACATAACCTGATCATCTTTACCACATTTACTTATTGCAATGACTGCTTCGGTTTTCTCTAACCAACGCAGTGATGCAGTTGCTCCTTCATTGCCTGCAAATTCAGTAGGTTTACAAGTAATGAATTCTTTGAAAGTGCAACCAGGCGTTGCAGTTTTCATTTTCTTGGGTAATGGAGCTTGATGTGGTTCCTTATTATGATTATCATGCTTATTGCCTCCATTTACACTATTACTGAAGTTATCTTCAGTAATCTGTTTGCTAGGAACAATTTGTTGCGGTTCGGGTGGATTCTTTATAGCAGCGACGAATGTTGGAATAACATTGGCTATCCCTTGAGCAACAATGTTTTCGATATCTTGCCGAGTCATGTATTGATCTCTTGAATGTTGTTCAGAATGATTAACTTCATTAATAGGTTCATTACCACTGTTTGCCATCTGATAATGTATATATATAAATTTTATTAGTAACTGACAAATAATAATTATATACAAATAATCAGAAAATTTTATAATACAGATATAGTCAAAACAATCGATCTTTCGATTTCATTTATATATCTATTATGCATCATTACTCACAGATATCATACAGAGTTTTATTGATTATTTACAAACTAACTTTATTAGTACTATTATACAACTACCATTTTATCTTTCGTCACTTGCTGTTAAAAACGCATTTCCCTCTCGTCGTATTTCCAAGCAATCTGTCCACCTATCTCCCTCATTCTATTCCCCATATCAAACAACTCTTCGCCAAAATGGCGAAGTTCGGCCATGTTTTCAGTGCTCATGGGTGGATTAGGTAATGGTTCTGGATCGAATTGTGGAAGGAAAGTGTAAGGATCGTTGACAATATTTTGAAATTGCCAATCGTTTGTCCACCATTCGTCCATTCCTATGGGTTGGGAGTGAACTATTGGATCTGGAATTGCTACTGGTTCCCAATTCATAGGGAATTGGTTTTCAATAGGATAATTAAAAATATTATTATTATTATTATTATTGACAGGCTGAATGGTTTCACAGCTTGCCAACAGGAAATCTATTTCATCTTGAAAAGTTCTTTCCTGGGTTGGATTGGAACTTTCCCCGATTTCTCTCTGAACTGGTATAGACCCTTGCCCAACTTCCATTATTACTTCTTTAGTAATCTTCTCCATTTGTATTTCTATCTCCTTATCCTCCTCTTTGTCTCTAGTCTCCATCTCCTGTAGTCTAGGACTTTTCCTGGTTACAATTTCCTGTTGTTTGGAACTCTCTCCAGTTAAAATTTCTTTTCCCTTTTTCAAAGGATTATTTATTTTGGGCAGTCTTGGAGCTGGCTTCTTCTTACGGATTTTCCTCCATCCTACATAAGTTCTTTTCTTTTGTTTTGGCTTGCTCAGGGGTGGAACCTTGAATTCTACTGGTTGTTCAACATCGGGATAGTAACTAATATATTCTTTGGAAGCTTCGACAGTTACGGGATACAGATTAAGATTATGAAAATCTTCGGTTATCTCACTCATGCTGATGTAGCATATATGCAAAATGCATAAAATATTGAGTTAAAATTTACAAATAACTTTGTAATTTATTACATACTGTGTACTTGTTAATTACAAAGATAACTGACAAACATACTCAGATTTTAAGTTTTATTTATCACACAAGGTTTCTAGATTTATGAGAATAGAGTGCTAACTTTAAAGATTTATATTTTCTGCTACTGTAGCTAGCATATATAAATTAGCCCATTTCTCATCTAGTTTATCTTCCCAAGGTGATTTATCAATTAATTCTTGAGTTTCCCGTTTAATCCTCTTTTCTCGGATTTTCTCTTTACTTTTCTTAATAATCATTTCCCTCCTTCGAGGAGAAAGTGATTCCTCGTATTGTGCCTTACGCACGAATATTCCTTCTTCAGGAATTTCAGACTGACTTGAGGATTTGGTTCGGGATGAACTTCCTTTTTCATTAGATGATTTATCTAATTTAAGATAGATGCTTGACAGCTTTTTCTTACCCATACTGTAACTAACAAATAATCAAATAATCAGTTAATAATACAAATAATCACATAATAGTAATCAGGAAAAATTAAGTATTTCTAAATACTTAATCAAATTAACCCAGTGGCTGTAATCAGGAAAAATTGAGTATCAGCTTAACCCAGTGGCTCTGATACCACCTTTTTCTGTCACGGCCCAAGACCCGGTTTGACCCGTTTCAGGAGCCGCGGCAGAAATTACTGCGGTATTGATTTAATTTGAGTTTAACAGCGGAAACAGGATCGCTTAAAGCTAAAACTTTTCCCCGATTATTTTATTTCACAATTCGGGATAAAACCCCGATAATTTACAATAGTATGTTTTTACTATAAAGCGTGATATTACAAAAGTATTTATTTATTTTATATTGAGCCACTATCAGTAAGCTTGAATTGCTCCCCAGCACTTTTCCTGAATTACAACAGATCACCTGAAACATGTTTGAAAAAGGTTTTGTCAGCGGGAAATACTGAGTGAGTTCATTCATTTTGCTAAAATGACACATTTGTTATAATTTACAGTATTAAGAGCGATTACAATGTTTCTGATATCAATCCAACCACCCACGGTACTTGCCACTCGACCCATTGGCCCATTCGTCCAATGGTGTCTGTGACTATGGTCATATCCCCCATTGGCTGCCCCAATGGTGACGATTATCAAGTAATGTATACAAAACCCCACATACCGGCTGTAACTTGGTGATTACAAAGACTTAATCCCCGTAATTATAACTTTGAAATAAACATGATTTTGTAAATAGATTTGATAAAAAGAGAGAATGACTCACAAACTGTGAGAAAAGGAGAATGACTCACATTGCTGATTTAATATGGTCAGAGTCTAATCTATGGTTTAGCCTTGTTAACCTAATATAGATAATGCACACAAAACTGGGTTATTAATCAATCCAGCAATTACGATAATTTACGAGATCAAATTATCACAATGAATGATCAAATGCAATACTTTGTCCATCGAATTAACGATGATCCGTTGAATTAACAACGAACGACAAGGTATAATACTTTACCTATCGAATTAACGACAATCCGTTGAATTAACAACGAACGATAAAGTATAATACTTTACCTATCGAATTAACGACAATCCGTCAAATTAATGACGAATGATAAAGTATAACCCTAATGTGGGCGGCATTTAAACATGCATTGGATATCTTGATCGTCGGATAAATGAATCGTAGCAGCGATTGTGCTAATACCCTGTTTTGTAGCAGAATTTCGATACCCGGGGGTGAATTTGAAGTAAACAGAACGTAATATAGTGTATTTGTGAGAATTATGTCGACGTAAAATGTTCAGAAAACGACTGCCAATGTCTGCTATTTATAGGTGAATTTTGGGATGCCCTGCGCATCGTAGCAAAACATCCCCTACGATGCGTATGGGTCTTTTAAAGGCCTGCGCATCGTAGGCCATAACCTGCTACGGTGCGTATGGGTTGAAAAATAGGCTCATAGACTAGCCACGACTGGGACTAGCCTTGCTGAGTTGCTACACTCGAATTTCAGTAATTTGACAACGTATTTTAGTGGATAATTATCCACTAGGGTTTACCCCCCTTGAGTTTTAGGGGCTCTAATCCTGATTCTGAAAATTATGAAAATTTCAGGGTTTGTTCAGAATCACTTGGGTCTCTCAATTAGGGTTTCCTTTTTGACTAATTAATACATTAAATAGTACTTTTGATGAGAGTCGTTACATTTCTCAAACTCGAAATGAAAGGGAGAACCTTTCATCACCCCATTTGGATGCTATCCAATTACACTTAAATGTGGGGGTGACTTGCATATATTGCAAACGCATGACCAAGTGGAGTACACAATGGTTATATGGAGTCAATCGAGTAGATTGGACTCGAATGCCAATTGGTTAGATTTAAAATCTCGTAAGATGTCAGTCATGACACACCAAAGGCATGGTGAAAACGTGTCCAGCCATGAATTGAGTTTCATGTCATTCTAAGACAAGGTACATAACTGGATCCAGGTTGAGATCACGAGTTATAAGTCTTATGAATCGACTAAAAGGCAAAAGTGACTAGCGAGTCAAAAACACGTTAGAACAACTGATCGCAATTTAAATTGTCGTTGGTGACTTAGCGAAGTCAAAGATAATTTTGGATCCAACAACTAGTGGGTTGATAACAGACCAGGTTGTGGAATGGGACTAAAGCCATGGAAAAAGGGACATGAGGGAAACCTAACCTAGTTGACTGGAGATCCCAAGATCTAGGTTCAATAGGCCAACTTAATCATGAACCGAAGGGTAATCACTGTGGGGGTGTAGCTAATATATATGTTTATATATAAGCTAGCTTATATGTTTCATATATCCCCCTAAAACTATAAAAGGGTGTTTAAATACGTCCTAGTCCATTCCTATAATATTCAGTGACATTGTTGTGAGGTTAAGCATAATATGTGGTTTTATGATTTGTGTAAATCATAGTAAACCATAATGCTTTTAATGATTTAAAGGGAAATCATCTATGTTGGAGAGAAGTGTGGTCGCTTCGAATGGAATTAGGGCATAATTCCTAGAGCTCCCGCAGAACCAGGAAAGTGCTCCATGACCGTTATTGGAGACATACATGAGGAGATGGCCCGGCTGGGGAAAGTATTGTGTGAATGTATATTGTCGTTTACACAAATGGGGGGTTGTTCAAGGACATCACGTCTACAAAACCCTAGTAGGGTAAGTATGCTTCACAAAGGAAGGTTCAAAGGCTACACCTACCTATTCTGCAATACTCGACTGTCGAGTTTTCATCGGGGAATTTTTTGTGTTTTAATCGATCTCCATTCATGTGGGGGATTGTTGGAAATTTTAGTGAAAATGAGTTTTTCACTAAATATTTTGGACATTAATAATATTTATATATGTGTTGTATAAATAATTATTTATGGTTTGTGTTCAAACTATGTCCAAATAGAGCTAAGATGAATGAGATATCGAAGCTTGAAGTTGTATGTTTGGAACAAACAAAGATGAATAAAATGGATTAGTTTTGTCAACTTGTCCCACATAGGTGGGATGACAAAACTTAAAGTGGTTTATAAGGAGGAGCACTCCTTGTACTCATGCACATATGCGCGCATGCCGTGGGCTATAAGCCCTATGTAGTGCACTTTGAACTTCGCACACCGCTTTTGTATTTTTGTCCATGAGCGCGTGGTCAGATACATGGTGGGTCCGTTTATGGCACACCCTTGGGTGGCGTAGGCGGATGCCATGGCATGTCGATGCGGCGCGAGCTCCTTAGGCGCATGGCGCACGTCATTGGCTAGGGCGGAGAGTGCAGGTGGCGCACGAGTATGGACGACGCATGACCGGGTGGCGTCCTGGTATGCGTAGTGGCATCCGTATGGCGCGCGACTCCATATGGCGTGGCATGAGATCCTTGAAGCGTGGCAAGCGGACTGGCGGATCAGTTCTAGCATGCGCGCAGGTTTGCAACAGTAGTAAAAGATCTAGTTGGACCTAGTTAAACTAGTTGTTTCAAACCGTTTAATGCGTGTCATGATGAATATGACCGTTTTTTACTAACCACTTAAGTCCATTTAATTAGAGATTAATGTCATATTCATTATCTTGTTTATTACAAGATTAATGTTATAATTATGACAAGATTAATGTTTATTTTATTACTAGTTTTTATTAGATTAAAACTATAGGTGTATAAATATGAACTTGGTGGTTCATACTAGAGACACAAGAAAATGAGACACTATCTTTTTCCATTGAGATGAGTACTCTCAAATTTATACAACTTCTTTTCATTATTTTCCAATAACACCAAATTATACCCGGTGTAATCTCGGGCGCGAGAGCCATCTCCGGCAGTACAACTACTGCTTCGGTTGTTGTATCCTGGAAACAGACCGTCTGAGAGGAGGCGCAAAATCTGTTTAAAGGGCCCCGTGTCTAACATGATCCTCAACCAAAACCGTCAACGACAGTTTGTTCATTCTTGCAGCGGAGGTTCATACAAGATGGTGCGGTTGAAGTTCTTCCAAAGATGTTGGCTTGAATCAAGATTGGTACAATTTAATAGTATTTTATATTGGTTTATTTATTTTTGTAACCGGTATTGTACTAGTCGAATTTCCCACAAATAACGAGAGTCTCGTTATTATATATTTTGTAATATATTTTATAAAAGTGAACCTACCTCCTACAGATATAATGCTTTCGCGAATATCATTCAAATATAAAATGGTAAACTAAATTGAAAATATGAACGGCAAGCTAATTTTGAATTTAAAATGGCAAACCTAACTGAAAATTGTAGACAAGCGAAAAGAGAATGATACAAAAATGGGAAAGGAGAATGACATCTGCTTTTTTAAATGACCATATAAATATTGATTAGTTTAAAACGACCATAAATACGTTTAAGCAAATATAATTTTATTGTAAAGATAAATAAACTAAGCATGTAATTTGAGTATTTGAGGGAAAGTTTGCTAAAAGTCACTTGAAATGTGCAAATAATAATTGATAAAGTAAACATATACATTAAAGAAATATATAACCACATGCACTTTCATAAAAGAATAATATTTAAAATATTGTTATTGTTATTGTTATTATTATTATTGTTGTTATTACTATTATTATTTATAATAATTGCTCTTTTTTTATTATTATTGTTGTTACTATTATTATTTATAATAATAATTGCTCTTAGGGTGAAGGGAGTGGCACGGCAAAGCAATCGGCAAAGCCGATTGCCGAGCGGCAACACCGCCGCCACCCCTTCAACCCGCGCGGCAAACTAAAGTTCTCGGCATAGCCACACCGATCGACAAACATGCAACTTGCATGTTGACCGTTGCCTTTTAACGGCTATATGCCGTTCAAAATAAAAAAAAAAATTTTTTTTTTCAACTTTTACCCTATATATTCAAAACAAACCCATTTTAATCCTATATATTCTACAAAATCACCCCCATATCAAACCAAAAAATACAAAACACTAAACCCAAGTATTGCCACGCAAAATGGCGGATGATTTCCCGTTGTGGTTTCCACCCGATAGTAGCGACGACTCGTCCGATGATAGCATTCTTTTTTTCCAAAATCTACTCGAAGAAGCCGAACTACAAGACTCCGGCACATCAAACCAAAGGAGATACATTGAACGTCAGCGGGAGGTTGGGCACGAGACCCTCATGGCGGATTATTTTGTCGAAGACCCGAAATACAACGACGCAATTTTTCGCCAAAGGTTCCGTATGTCGAAACGGTTGTTTTTAAATATTGTGACCGCCGTGGAAGCGAATGACGCATACTTTCAAGAGGCCTACGATGCGCGAGGTCGGTAGCCTTGATTGCACCCATTTCGTCTGGCGAATGTGTCCCACCGAGCTTCGAGGGCAGTATATGAGAGGAGATCACCGATACCCGACTGTTATGCTCGAAGCAGTGGCGTCTCAAGATTTATGGATTTGGCATGCTTTTTGCGGTCCACCGGGTTCGCAGAACGATATCAATGTGCTAGGACAATCGCCGTTATTCTTAACGGAACGAAACGGAACCGCGCCAAAATGTCCATTTCACGTCAACAACCATTATTACAAACGTGGTTATTTGCTCGTGGATGGAATTTACCCAAAATGGTCCGTGTTTGTGAAATCGATCCCATACCCTCAAGAAGTAGACGAAAAGATGTTCAAAAAGCAACACGAGGCGGCAAGAAAAGACGTCGAAAGGGCTTTTGGGGTTTTGAAGTCAAAATGGGGTGTCTTGAATCGGCTGATGCGAG